>CAWUFW010001539.1:1200000-1750000 GCA_963921515.1 Calotriton arnoldi | reverse complement strand
TTGTCAGCGACAGGGAGTAGAGCCACACAGTAAGGGAAGTCTGTCTCATCCCACCTGTAACCTGTTTGATAAGGTCCGTCAATATTTCTGGGTGTGAGCTTTCCTCTTTTGGAGGGTGTTCACCTATAGTTCATCATTTCTCACACATCCATACATAGTGTTGCAGCTTTTGTTCCATCTGTAATTTGTATTTCCGTCCCCATATGAGCAGATCTTTATGTCGGAGAAGTTCACCATCCAGCCACCAAATGCCATATTTTCTTGACAGATTTTCAGGAAAGCCTCATGAGAACTTTACATGCGATGGCCTTAAACAGCAATTATTTTTATTAAGGTGGTGGTTAACCTGAAAATGTGGCATTGCTCTACATCACATGAACTATCATTGGACTGCCCTTGTCTTGATGGTGGTGCGGTAGATGTCCATACTGGCGCCTCCCATAATTTTTGTCTCTCTTAGTGGTTGGTTAATAACTTTATTCGACCTTAATTGATAAGATCATAAAAGTATACAAATCATACATCACAGGCAGTATAGTTAAAAATGACAAATGTACAGACAATTAAAAAACCAGATAGGAACCATTTAAAATAGTAATACCATCCATTATGTTTTTCAAACTGAATCATCAGTAAAGTGCATAGTGTTTAAAGTGCTCAGTGCCTCTTATGAACAATACCATTTAGTTAATAAAATACATTACAATAACAAATATCTAAAATCTAAAAATTTTAAATTCTTATCAGAATAAACTCCACCCAAACAGTTATTTTAAAGTGCTAATTAGTGCAGTTTTAAAATTACGTACAGTAATTCCTCGCTAACCTCCTTTTTGATAAAGCCGAACATAAGTACGATGCTACACAATAATTAACATATGGATTGGGGAGCATTTGAATATCTCTTAGTGATATTCTTGCTTTCTTAGGTGGAAGCTGGCTAAAAAAAATTGTAAAAACCAAACTCTGAGGTCTTTTGGTTTAAAGGTGGGACCTGCTTAAAAGAATGGAACCATGACTGGCAACAGCAAGAGTAGCGGATAAAGCCATGTTTCACAGTGTGGATGGGTACAACATGCAAGGACAGCATCACTAACTTGCATCTTTAGATAGGTGCTCGGGCAAATATTGCTTTCTCGGGTTACAACGGAGAACAGTAAATGACATGCAACAGAATAACCATATGAAATGGTTGTTATTGCCTGAGCAATAATGAAAACATATAAGTAGAGTTCTTTTGATTTTGTTCTGGGGGCAGACAAAAGCCTAAAGTGGAGTTGACACTTGGCACTTAATTGGATGTAAGAGTTAAGACGATGTCTGAATTTTCTTCTACTCAAATGCCACAGGATTCGAAGATGGAGTTGATCAACTCAAAACATCAGGGGCCGTGTTACACATTATCACTGTTTGTGCCCGGCGCACCTTTCAAAAGGTGCGCCGGGCGCAAACAGTGATAATGCGCCCATTATGGTGTATGCGCTGCCCCCAGGGCAGCCGCAACTCACTGCATGTGAAAACACGGAGCAACCGCTCCGTGTTTTCACAGGGCAGGCGGCACCCGCCTGCACTTTCAAAGGGCTTTAGAGATCCCCTTGCAGGCAGGTGCAGTCAGTGACTGCACCCGCCTGCAGGAGGGTGTTTGGGGGGTCCATGGGACCCACTTTGCCCCCTGCAGAGTGCTGTTGTCAGGAGGCGCACTGTCAGTGCGCCTCCTGAGGGCTTTTTTAGGTCTCGGCCTGCACCAGCGCTTGCGCTGGTCTGGCCGAGAGTTTTAGTAAGCGGGTTTTGGAAGTGCAAACCCACTGGCTTTCGGCTGGCGACCAGCTTGCGTTCACGATGGCGTGCATGCGCGCCATCCATTCCTTGCATCGCTGGCGAGGCGCCATCTGCCTTTCCTCCCCCTCCCTCACCCCTCCTCCCCCTCCCTCACCAGAGAGCGCGTTTCCATTCCTCGCATCGCTGGCGTCACTCACTCACTAACTACATCACTAACTCATCTTTCACTAATTAGCTAACTCATTAACTAACTACTTCTCTCACTAACACTCTAATTAACTTTCTCACTCTCACACTAACTCTCTCGCTATCTCGCTATGTCTCACACTAACTCTCTTTCTCACTAAATAACTTTCCAACTCTCTCTCTCAATAACTATCTGAATCACTAACTCTATCTCTCACTAACTAACTCCCCCCCCCAATAACAAAACAACCAATAACAAACAACCATTACCACAAGCAAATACACATTCCCAGCTTTTTTAATATAATCATTACATTCTATATAATGCTTTCATAGTCATATATACAGTAACAAAAATACTTCTAACACTTCATTATACATTTTCACCGTACTATACACTTCTGCACAGCACAACTTAAAAACATAGGCAAAGTAAATATCTCTGGCTAAAAACTTATAAGGTCCCAAAGGCGAGACCTATTGGCTATGCCAATGCTTGTTTAATGAATTGACTGCAATGCTTCATATCACATTTCTGGGGTTTCTAACAGCTGTTTAGAGTGTATTTGTGTTATCCAGTTATAGGGTCCTCAGTGTACCAACATCAGCAGTATGGAAGTTGTGTCTGGCCTTTCTGGCACTCAAACCTGTGATTACAAAATCTCACCAGCAAACCTTTAACTCGCTGAGACATCTAGGAAGCTGCACTTTTGATTTTCTCATCTACATCTGTAGTAGTAGCATTCAAAGCTCTCCCTACGCAAGAAAGTTAATGGTTTTTCCGCCTTTGTCAAATTTCCGAGTATATGTTTTGGTTCACTTGTGTAATGCAAGATGATTTGAACTGCACTGAAAGATTCTCTAATCAACATCTGTAAAGGTATAAAATGGACGCAAACATTCTCTGCAAGTTTCCATTTTCTGAGATTTTGTTTCAAAAGTAAATTTTAACACACATGTAGACCCAGAGTTCAACTTTACAGCTTCTTGAAGTTGCCAAGAGCTTTGTGAAGGTTAAAAGAATTAACCTTTGCACACCCCTCCTTCTTAGGCGATAGACCCAAGTCAGTGAGAAAACAATTCAAATATTTTTAAGAAGGGTCTCCTGTTCATAGTGGTATCAGATAGGAGCACAGCTGTTCTCGCTTCCCTCTGCGCACGAGTGATTCCCATTTTAATATTACTTTGGTTACATTGTATTCTCCGTCCTCTTTGGAAAAACAGCCATAGTACAGTAAGCAAAACTAAATAAATCTAGATTTTGCCTAATTTATGGATTTTTTTTGTTGTGTGGCAGATTTCAGTCTTCTTGATTGACTTTCCCCCTCCTCAAACTCCCCTTTGCCCCCTGATCCCCCATCCTCCAGGAACACAGCAAGGACAAGAAGGGCCTAAGCCGTAAGAGGTGCCATACATCCTCATGTCTGGGAGGAAGGTGGGTGCCCAAGGCTGCAGCTTCTAGCCTTCCTACCGGACTGCGTGAGGGAGGGACAATGCTTACTCCCGCACAGCAGTGTTAACAGGGCAGGAGTTGGCACCCCCACTGCCCCACCATGACCAGAAGCTGTGGGTGCCCCAAGTAGCACCCCGCTTAAAAATTAAATATTGAATGTTGCAGGCTCCCGAACACAGCTGGAGACATACTGTTCTATTGACTGCTCCTGCATGGGCTTGTTTGCATGTCTTCCTTCTGCTTGTGGTGCCCCAATTTGGGCAGGGGCATGATCAACTTCAAGGAGTGTTGTGGGGGGCTGCAGGAGTTGCAGCAGCCCCCCACTTGTATATAAAAATAAAAATCTCCTGGGTCATTGAATCCATGAGATTTTGCTCTACAGCTGAGGAATACAGGTACCACTAGTGGCTGGTTCTGTGACTACAGTTTATGCGGCCTACAGGTGAAAAAGACTCAGACATGTTATGTTTTTCAATGCTTTATTGTCCATGATTGTGCTTAAACATAGTCACTGATTTCAGTGATTTTTTTTCAACATGTGATTTTTAGTCTTATATGGCGACCCCTGGGCAAAGCCAATAGCCTTGACTTATATATTTGTGGTGACTCCTTGACAAAGCCCATAGGCATGTCATGTTTTATTTAAAATGACCCCTCCCATCCCAATATTGTGACCTGTTATGGGCGGGTGGGGGGAAGAGGGTAATGTCATTTTGGGGGTTATGACCCAGTAGGGGTCCAATGTGATTTCAGAATGTTACCAAAGGAAATTCCATTTACCCTGTGTTAGTGTAAATGTACTTTTCCTTTTTAAAGAAAAAGCACTGACTGATCATATTATGAATGTTATGTGCCAGTGAATGGAGATTACTAGACCACACCACCTCCCCTGAGTAGGTCATGGACTGCTTTGCTACCCTGAGAGTCAAGTGCTGCAGTGAGGTGCTTGGTTCCCCAGCAAGCAGACACTTGTGGACCCATTACTTGTGCAGGCCTCACATCCTGCACAATTAATACCCCCATTTCTTAGTTATGTCTGGTCCTGAACCATCTTCAGCAAGATCCCAACCAATGTCATGCTATGAAATTGCTAAAGCACAACCAGCCACCATACAGCCTAATTCTAATCCCATGTCCCTACTTAAGCTGATGCGCCCTCTTAGGCTTGATTATCTTTATAGCTCCAATTCTGATCAAAGCTTGCCACCACCCAGAGATGGATCATTTACCCAGTATTGGCAATTTTTACATGGACTTGCAAGAAGCCAGTGGGATATTTCCCCTGGAATAGGGATTAATAAAAATTTGCCTTTCCTTGTGAAGGAAAGTTTCAATTCTATTAAGGACACGGAGGCGAGGATTATGATTTTCTTCCTTCGTTTGACTAAGTCTACAGAAAAACAACCGCAGTAGTTTTACAACATTTAAACTACTCTTCCCATGAACACCAGGGAATAGAGAAACACAACACATTAGTCCTTCCTTCATGACCATAGCCATGCCTCCACATAGTCGTTTGTCACTATTTGGCCGCCCTATTTCTTCGCACGAAGCAAGCCATGCATCTTGTTTAGGTCCATTTCCTTCAACAAAATATATCCTTATCCAGTTTTGAATATCTGAAATACCACATTAGGTCATCCATAACATTGAATATCCATGGCCTAAACTTAGGACAGCAAGCATGGCAAACTTAAAAGGGTACACAATGTCCGTACAATGGAACTCGTTGAAAATATATTGACTTTACTTACTCAAGAACTGGGAGGGTCCACATCTGAAATGATCTCCGGGTGGGGTAATCTTCACCTCGGTGTCCTTAATAGAATTGAAACTTACCTTCACAAGGCTAGGCAAATATTCATTCTGTCAGGACTGGAGGCTCAGATTATGCTAGTTCAAAGCTTGCCACCAAATGAGCTACATCGATTACTGGCTTAAAAGAAAACCTTTGGAAAGTTGAATCTGAGGACAGTCTGTGGAGCACATGATTTCTTCCAAACGTGCTCCTAGGGAGAACTCCTTCAAAGCCATTGCTCCCCTGGCTGAGTGAGCACCAAACACTGAAGTGTTAATACCAGCCTCTTGCATCACCCAACGGACCCAATGAGCTATCGTGGGAGAAGATACCACCTTAAATGACTTTCTTAATGTAATTAATACTTTTTTCTCCCGGGGGACAGGATTCTGATATTTCTTCATAGGTTTTGAGGCATTGTACCACAACTTATGGGACTATGAAAGCTGGATAAAAAATCGTACGTGATAGACTTGGTATGTCTGACAGTAAAACCACTCCTTCCAGTGAAAATACTCAGTTATATCCAAAGCGCATACATCTGAGACCCGTCAACATGATACAAGGCAGACCAACATCGCCAATTTGGCTGAAAGTTCTTTCCGAGTTGGAAACTGATTCAGTTGCCATCACAAGAAGAGGTTCAGCATTAGATTCACGTCCCAAAGCGCACAATATCATGGTTCGGGTGAAAGAGCTATGCAGATGCCCCCTAAGTAGCTTACAGAGAAAGGGTGAGATCGCCAGATTGGTGTTATCAGGACCACCTTCACTCTTTGCCTGCACACCTGAGCCGCTGCTAGAGTGATCATCGCGAAAGGAGGAAACTCATATCCCAGCTCCAATCGTGGAGAAAGGCATCCAATGCTTCAGTTAGAAGTGTGATAGCTGGTGGGCGAGGCAGAACACTATTAGGTCGATAGAGAACAGACTCCATCTCAACTGCAGGTCCTGAAAGACCAGAGGGTCCAGCTTTCAAGCACTCGAGTCCTGGAGATGTCTGAAATGCCAGTACGCCACCTTATTGGCTTGGCCCAGAAGGTATTCCGTGGTTACTGAGATCTGGTTCTCTAGACAGAAGCTCTTTGCCATGTCCGCCAGCGTTTGTGACCTGGTACCTCCCAGATGGTCGATATCTCACTGCTGAGACATTGTCCATCTTTAGGAGGGCACACTATTGAATTTGATCTTTGGTCCAGCACTAGATAGTGAACAACCCCGCCAGGAGTTCGAGTCAGTTTGTGTAAACTCTGTTCTTGTTGTGACCAGCTTCCTCCTGTGGAGAAGTCCCCAAAGCGAACACCCCAGCCTACTTTGCTGGCGTCGGATTAGATTACTAGCTTGGGAATGGAACAGAAAATTGCTCACGGTCCAAGCCTCCATAAGAGTAAGGCACTGGGTGATTTCTTCTTGCCTTATCCATTAATGGCACTGATTGAGAATGCGTAAGGTTCTTCTGCAAGTGGTATGCTTTGAGGCGCTGAAGGGCCCGGTCATGGAGCGGACCGTGAAAGATCGCCTGGATGTAGGAGGATGGGGGTCCTACTAAGGGGGCGATCTGTTGGAGCGGCGTGTGTTTTGGCTTAAGTTTGCCTCAGTTCGTGTCTTATCTTTGCGATCTTCCAAGAAGCAAGGTTCAGAGTCGAAGTGGAATCCACCACGAAACCCAAGAAAACTACTCCTCGAAAAGGGATCAGGAGGGACTTGCCCTCATTTATGACAAAACCCGGTCCCTAGAGGAGATTGACCACAGACTGAAGTTGTGCTAAAAGCTTCCAGGGGCATTGGGCCATTAGGAGCATGTCTAACTACACATTCAGGATTACACCTTGTTTTTACCCTTAGGGGGCCCCCCCGATTGTCAGTAGGATGCTCAAGCCTCAGGCCTTCCCCAGGCAGGGGTAAGAAACTGCGTCTGTCAGTTCAATAATTCTTTGACTCGAGGGGGGGGGGGTCCAGAGCCGAAGAGACATCCCTCTCTAGGGTTCAGTCTATGGCATCCACTCATTCCTCATGAATAGGGAGAAGCATCTGCTCCTCCTCAAAGGACTCCCAATATTCATCAAAAGCACCTGCCATGGCTGATCAGGTAAAAATTAAACATAAATAGATAGGAATATTGAGGCAAAACAAAAAACACTCCCTAGCCAACCCAGGCAAATTTGGATTAGCCAATGCTTGTTGACACTGCTCATAGAAAAAACTCTAAACTGGCCCTCTAAGACGGGCCACAAGGGGAAAAGCTTTGGGTAAACCCCTTATCGGGAGCCTAAAGAGTAAGTGCTGTTCCTTGATGTTGAATATATGGGACTTGCTTTATGGTTTCATGTTGAGTTGTTGCAAAGACTTGTAGTCTTTGAATAAAATGTTTTGTTAAGGCTGCTGAGTGAATAAAATGAAAGATGAGCATAATTCTTGCCTCCATGTCCTTAATAGCTAGGAAATTTTACATTCTGGATTTAATTTGTGCCTTTAGAGGTTTAGGAATTCAATCCTAGATTTGTTTCCCTAGAAGATTACGGATTTCGTCAAGTTTTGCTAAATTGTGAATGTAATAAGCCATCTCAGAATAAATTTGAAAGATTGCAGAAGATTTTAAAGCACCCCCTGAGACCTCTGCTGAATGTATTTCTTCAGACCAAACTAATGGCAGGTCTACTGCCACCTTAAATGTTCCTTGATCAGTCTGCTTTCAGGAACAGACTTAAGTATGGGCACCTTTTTTGGAAAAAACATTTAAACAGGGGCGTGGAGTGTCTCATTCTTGCACTTGAAGAAATTGTGTAAGGTGGATCATGTGCGGGAAAGGAAAGACTTTGGCAATGCCAATATCTTTACTCTTTGTTTTCCAGAACCAACTATTTTACTATCAGGATGCTCTCAAGTAATCCACTCTTTTGGTTTGATTTACCAGATTGGATTGCAACCCTCAAATTGAGCTATAGGGTAATCTAGGCAAAAACCATGACCAGTACCAACAATCGTATTAAACTGAGAAATCTGACTGGATAAGCAAATAAAAATGCCCTAGTATTATGTATCAGTACATCATGAATGAGTACCTCCCACTGCTCAACGTTTGCTCCCCGGAATGGAGAATTGCTCAGTGAGTGCAATGTTTGGGAGCTCAGTTGGCGTGTAAACAGAAATGTTTGGAGATTAGGACTAAAGGTAGCCTGCTCAGGGGTGAACCTCCACATCCCATGACCGAATCAGGCCACCCGGGTCACTCGCGACCTCCTCTAAGCCTTCCAAGAAATAAAGAGTCGGTGACGCAGTAGAGAATACAAACCAAGTTATTTATTAGTAATTGCGCTGCAGCGGAGTCCAGTCTGACCAGCCTCAAGGGATAGCTGCAGAGGGACTGACCTAACTCTTGGTAACACATGATGTACATTGCCAACACCCCTAAAACCCTGCCCATTCTGGAATTTTCCATCTCCGGCATGGGTGAACAAAGACACAGATGAGCTACCACCTGCAGAACGGGTACATCTTATCACATTCTCAAGGTTGTCTTGCTCGAGCTCAGCGCTCTCCAACGTGGGAGCAGGGATACGAGAGAGGAAAGGCATGCGATAGCAGAATAAACCATTCATTAGTACATTAGGATACAGCCTTGAATTCGATACAGAGAAATAACTCGAAGCTGCCTATTTCGCTGAGGCAGACAAGAAATGTGGCAGTCTTACTTTCGATCACAGTACAAAATGGAGGCTAGAGACAAAATGGCGCCGCAAATGCTAACTTAACTGTCATAATGCTAGGAGTCGACTGGGCGCATTTTCAGTCCAACAGACCCTCCTTTTAGCATTTGCTAACAACTTTGTCTATTCTAGCATAATGAGCATCATTAAGGTAAGGCAATACACATACATATTAATATTCGAAAATGCCCTCGATGATCATTGTCATGGACTGCTTGCATCATCATAGCTGAAGGCTTAGTGTCATGCCCTGGGGCCTTAGGTAGAGGTGTTAATTTGCTAATGCAATATGTACAACAGGCAGGGAGACAATTAAAACACAGACAACAAGTGAAAATTACACCCGTAATGGCCACTAAGAAAAGGAGTATTTTCCAACCCCATGAGGATATCAAACCCCAGAACCAACCAGAAAGGGACCAGGTACCATTCTCTTGGTGAATATCAGGATGCAAGTCAGTAACTTCTGTATTGCGGCATAAGCATTTGGGGCATACTCCAGTATGTACACACACAGCAGCTACTGCCGATGACTCGACAGGCCCCACCCCGATCAGCAAGGATGACTTCTAACACCATTCGGTTTTGAAGGGCAACAAGTCTCGTAGCCTGAAGCTCAGCTGTAATGTTAGTCAGTATTCCTGCCGTGGTGTTGAGAACTCCCTCCACAACCCTTGTGAGCCGGCGAATGTTAAGGCTATTGGACATGGGACCCCATAAAGGCAGAATACCCTTCATAGCATCAGTGAACTGCTGCAAAGGAGTCTGTCTGATCTATATCTTCTGTGTTGATAACTCGTCTAACTCTGGATAGGCTGACTCCCCCTACGCTCTAATCGATGATCTCTATGGTAAGTGGACGGGGCTATATATACCAGGGGCAGAAGGAAAGAGACATAACATACCCCAGACCACCCCCTGGGGAGCCAGACGTAAGCCTGGGATCCACAAACAAAGTACACATTATGGGGCGGTAGTAAAGGTGGGCTATTGGTCGTGCTCAGGTCGTAAGTATAGTTGCAAATGCTCTTTCCTACTTTCACACTCCTGAAACCTTGGACACAAACTTGCCGTTGTATTGACCATGGGCACTGGCACTGCTCTGTCCTGAGAAATATTACGCATCTGGAAAGACCTAAAATATTCAGTAACATTGAAATCGCGAAAATCCATTTCATTCTGGAGCCACGTAACATTCTTTTTGTCTTCAAAAACATTCATACAGGCATCTGGATGCAAAGTATCAGGGGGCCCCTTGTTCTCCAGGAGTAAACCCCTGATGAACACTGATATATTTTAGCACCGTCTCATAGTCTACATACGTTATGTTCATTGCGTCAGTATGATAATGGATATACACCATAGTAAACAGCTGAAACCATGCCTCAACTCCCCAAATAAGAGAAGGGTAGGGACATCAAATCATTTTTGTGCATCACAGAAGGGAGTAATCCACAAACCCAGTAATTAGTAACATTAGACGTATGGTGTGCCTGATGGAGCATCTGCAAGAAAACGTTATCGATGTACATTTGCCTGTGCCTCTCCTTATGAGGAGCCAAGGTGACAAATACATGTTCATAGTACCGATCAAAGAATGCACAGGATATTTCTCTTCCAAAAACCAACTCCAAATGCAATTAGCAAAGATATCAAAATAATTATGATAAAGACTATCTTGCTTTTAGTAGATCAGCCAGACCAGCCTCGGGCTATTCATCCATAATGAGGCGGCCAAATGGGTACATTATATAGATGTCAGACTACCAGAGGGAGGGTCATACAATGGAGCCAACAGTGGAAAAAAAGGCACAAATCCAGCGTCCTTCTGAGCCTCGCTGGTAGACTCCTATTCATCTACGGTGGTGCTATTGAGCACTTCTCGGTGGAGCTGCGCGGACACAGCCCTTTCTTGAAGAAAATCCACTTAGTTCAGGATAGGGCACTCTCCCTCCTGGGAAGGCACCCTCAACTTATCCTGTCCAGTGTCTCAGACAATGCACCAATCTCCCTGTCCCTGATCTATCGTTGGTACCGCAGACAAGGTACATGCACCCTATTCATCCATGAAGTCCATCCCTACTAATCTGACTTTTCCTTTGGTGCACTGACCCTCCGTCGGGGGCGCAAATTGTACCTAGCCACTCTGGGCACTGTCATCACGGAAAAGGATCTTAAACTCAGAGGGGTTGGGGGACTGAGACTGGGGCTCCTGTGGGCCAGATAGGAGGATCCTGGGCAGTCCTTACTTCTGGGGGGACCGCCTCATGCAAAGCAGTGTCGTTCTCCTCCGTTTGCGCCCATGTCAGTCGAGCGTCAGAAAAAGGGACAAAACGTGGCACCCTCTCCGTCTCGTGGTCCCCTACGCCATTAAGGACCCACTGATCATAGGGGAGAGGGAGTGGGACTCTCAGACAATGAGATGAGTGGATCCAATGTTTCCGGCCGTCCACCTTCACTGCCGTCCGGGTGGCGAGGAGGACCTGCAGAGGTCCTTTCCAGCGTGGCTCCAAACTCCCCCCTCCTATGGTAATTTCAGATCAGGACATAGTCCCCGGGCCGAATTCTGTGGCCGGGCCCCTCAGGTATTGGCGGCAGAGCCTCGTCAATCTGTTGATGAATAGAACGCAAATTTTTAGTCAACTCACACAAGTAGTCCACAAGTAAAGGGTATTCGATCTCTGAGAAGCGGCGAGGCCGAGGGACGCCCCAGACATTTGTGGGACGGCCGAAAACAACCTCGTATGGTGACAATCCTGTTCTAGAGTGGGCTGTCGCCCTTGTGGACAACAGAGCTAGGGGTAACGCATCTGGACATTGGCAAAAATAAAAGGAAAGCACACGATTGCAATTTCAGTTTGAGAGTACCATTGTACTTCTCAACTAAACCCACCAACTGGGGGTGGTTTGCTGCGTGAAACTTCTGCTTGACGTGCAAACCATCGCACACTAACTGGATAACCTTTGAATTGAAGTAACTTCCGTTGTCACTCCAAATCAAACGGGGCAAGCCGAAGCGCAGGAAGAACTCTTTTTTTAAAAGGGCCTTCACCATTGCTATAGCTGTGTTCGCTTTAGTGGGGTAAGCCTAAATCCATTTACTGAACGCACAAACCAACACATACTTTAAATTGTTGACTCGTTCCATTTCGATGAAATCCATCTGGAGAACCTCGGAAGGAGGGTGGTGCAAAATTACCAGAAGGTGTAGGGGTACCTTTTCCAGGGTTGTGTATCGTACAGACCATGCAATACTTAACCAGGTGAGCAGCTACTTTAGGAATGTTATCGTTCTGCCATACGGGATCTAACAATTTACATATTCCCTTCGCACTAATGTGGGCTGGCCCATGCGCCATGGTGACTACAGGAAGTGCATATGCTTCTGGTAACATCCATCTTTGCTTCTCTAACTTGTCCGTCCAACGCCCATCATGTAAACGTCCTGTTCTCACCTGCCAAATTGCTAACTACTCAATTGTTGCCTCACTCTGGATTTCTTTAACATTCTCCAATGTATCCTCAAACATCGCGTTGTCGGGTACCCATCTGGCAGGACCTTCTACAAATATTCTTTTCATTTTAGATCGGGCTGTCTCCTTAGCTGTCTGATCTGCAAACGCATTTCCCCTTCCCACATCAGTGACTGCCTTGTGGGCACTGCACTTCACTATTGCTAACTTCTTGGGAAGTGTCAGAGCTGACAAAAGCCTGTGTATCAGTGGGCCATTCTGGATTTTTAATCCATGGGAAGTCAATAATCCCCTCTCCGCCCAGTCGCCCAAAATTATGGGCCACCCCGAAGGTGTACTGGCTGTCAGTATAAATATTAACAGCCAGTTCCTCACTTAACTCGCATGCTCGTAAGAGGGCAACTAGCTCTGCAGCTTGGGCTGATTGATAAGGAACACGGGATGTCTCAACTACAGTACATAGCGTAGTAATAGCATACGCTGCGGTGGTGGTGCCATCTGGTAATTTAAAACCGGAGCCATCGACATATAGTTCCCCTTGTGGGTCAGGTAAGGGAACATCAGTCAGGTCTACCCGTCCCTTCGTCTCCTCTTTGGTTTGGAAGATACAATCATGTATACCTTCATCCTCACTTTCAGAAGGGAGGGGTAGTTATGTGGCTGGGTTCAGAGTGGCACATCTTTTTATAGTGACATGCGGTGCGAAGAGGGTTAGTTCATAACCAGTCAGACGTGCACTGGTAAGGTGCTGTGTCTTCGTCTTATTCAAGAGTGTCCACAGCATGGGGTACCATAACCGCGAGATCAGTATCAAGGACGAGCCCTGCCGATTGTCAGATAGACAGCCACGGCCGCGACCGCTCTTAGACAGCTCGGGAAGGCTCTCAACGTTGTCAAGCAGGGCAGAAAAGTAAGCACACGGCCTCTGCTTACCTCCAAAGGCCTGTTAGGACAAAGCGCACAACCAGCCGTCGCGTGTGCATACAACACGAACTGCTTAGTATAGTCGGGAGTACCAAGCACGGGCAGAGCAAAGTGCAACTTTCAATTGCTCAAAAGCTTGTTGACATTCAGGCGTCCAGGGCAAGGGTTCGTGCACATCTTTAGTGATGAGTTGCAACAGAGGCTTTGTTAGTAAGGAATAGTTGGGGATCCAGTGGCGACAATACGAGGTAATGCCAATGAAGGCATGCACATCCCTTTGAGTCCTGGGGATGGGCATTCTTACAATGGCACCAATGCGCTCAGGTGTTAGTCTCCTTCCCTCCTTCGACAGTAAGTGACCTAAGTAGGTGACCTGTCGACAATATTGGAATTTTGAAAGGGACACTTTGTCCGTGATGGGCCAAATGTAGCAACAATTTACCTGTTGCATCTTTGCAACCTTCTTCAGTGTCGGAAGCTATCAGGTTATCGACGTACTGTAGCAATACATTACCTGAGGGAAGCGTGAGGGAATCCAATTGGCTCTTTAAAGCTTGACTATATATGCTAGGACTTTCAGTATACCCCTGAGGAGCGCAACAGAATCGGAAACTTCTGCCGGCCAGAGTGAACCCAAAAAGGTGCCGGCTATCTGGGTGATTGGGGATGCTAAAGAAAGTGTTTTTCAAATCGATCACAGAAAAGAAGTTTGCAGTGGAGGGAATCATGGTCAGAAGGGCGGTGATGTCCGGGACCCCCGGGAACTGGGGATCTACTATTTTATTAACCTCTTGCAGATCAATCACAAAACGATAGACATCAGGATGAACATCGGGGGAATCCGAGGGTGCCTTCTTAAGGAGGGGGAGAATAGGGCTATTACACACATACGCTGCTGTCTCCTCAACAACCCCTGACTTAATCAAATCCTGTATAATCCAACAGAGCTCGCTCCCCCGCCTGCGGTATTTTGTACCGGAATACGAGGCAACACGGCGTTGTCTTTTACCTTAATAGAGACCGGAGGTATCCGCAACAATCCTACATCTGTATCACCTGTGGCCCACAACGTGTGTGGCACATCCTTGAATTCAGCGGGGGGGGCGGTGCATCTTTGGAAAAACACTGGTACTGGTCCTATTCGGTCCTATAGACCATCTGGGGAATAAGAAATTGTAGTGTGAAATTTCTTCAACAGATCTATTCCCATTAAATTCTCTCCACAATTTGTTGTCAGTAAAAATGGCGAATCTACGGTAAAAGGGCCAATAGTCAAAGCAAGGGGTTTGGAAATGGGGCTCACGACCGATACGCCTGACAAACCTACCGAAACGTTACTTTGGCCAGATAGAGCTGCCCCAGGGACCAGTGAGCGAGAGACTGCTATTCATTGCACCTGTATCCACCAGAATTTTTTTCTCCGAGCCTTGCAAATCCGCTGTGACATAAGGACCACGCTGATCTACAGGTATCTGGACTGGTCCTTCACCCTGTCCCTGGCTGTCCTAGCTGTAGGACATCCCTGTCACCATCCATATTGTCATCGTGATAGTACTGCCTTCCTTGAGGGTCATCAAAATGGTTCTGGTCCGAATGACCCTGCGAAGACTCTTCTGCCTGGACCCCATCACGACCACCTCCACCCCGTCCTCTAGGGCCCCGTCCTCTGTGGGGCCGCAACTTTCTGCAACAATTCCGGGCACTCACTTCGCCAATGCCCCTCCTTTTTACAATACGCACATTTATTCGGCCCCACAGGCGCACTATTCCTGCTAGTGCGGGGCAACTGTTGAGCAGAACCGAAACCACGTCCTCTACAATTCCCGCTAGCTGCCTGCTGCATCAACACTTTCGTCTTCAACTCTTTATTTTTCTTCTCTACCTTTTCCTTCTCCTCATTTTCACTATGCTCATAATACTGTGCCATACTCGATATCACTGAAGGGGAGGAGGTAGTCAAAGTGCTCTCTGAAGCCTGTAACCGAGTCGCGATCTCGGGAAGCAGGTTCGTAACAAACCTGTTAACGAACAATCGGACACCTCCCTCCATCGACAAGTCCTGTCCATTGAAATCCCAAAACACACCCTCAAACCTAGTGAAAAAATCAGACACTTTCATCTTTCTTCTGGTGACATGCTGCTAGCTTGTCTCAAACTACCCGTCTAGGTGGGATGAGGGAATGCATGTAGGTAATAATACGATTCGGCAAAGCTAGTATCTCAGCCCTAGGCTTCTCACCAGGCTTCCTCTTTTTATCCCATGCCCTGATCTCGTCCCAAGTGCCACCAAACTCCACGACATGGTCCTGTGTATGCACCTGTCTCCAAATATCCACCGGTACCAACAAGCTGAAAAACCTCTCTATCTGCCAATGTCATCACTGTCGACGAGGCAGCCTCTGTCAATTCTTTGTAATATGCAGTATGATTTTTCCTAGGGTCGGGCAACTGGCTTTTAAGAGATAAAATCTCACTCCTTTTCCATGGAGTGTAAACCCATTGTTCTTGAAAGTGGGCCTCTACTCGCTGCCTGACAACAGCGTACTGCTGATTACGTAGCTCCGGTATCTCGGGGTGAAAAATAGGATGTACTTCCCTCATCGGAAACTGAGACCCTGCCGTTGGTGTTTTCTGACGCAACCTACCTGGATAACCAATCAGTGTGGCAACATTACTAAAAACATCATTAGGAGCCATGTCAGCGGCATACACACGGTCCCGGATGTCATAAATTATTTGAGGTAAAACACCATTAAAACACTGTTCCCACTACCCTATTAATGTGGCCGACATATGCTTGAGGGCGTGCTGCTGCACAAATGGCTTATAATCTTTCATCACACTCCGCACATCTTCCACACTATAAATCTGATCCGGGCCCACTGTGTGGCCTGATCAGCCACCATCTTCTCCTCCTTTCCCACATCGGATCGAATCAGCACCCGCCCCATTCGTTCTCGAGCTGCTGCCCAATTACCCTCATCTGGTCCGCGCACCGGCGTCCCAATGCTCAATGTCAGGGAAGAGACATTTGAGGAAGACAATAGATGGCTGGGCAGGCACGAGAGTTAATGGCTGTGTTGAGGGTGTGAGTGATGGAGAGAGAGCATAAGCGGAAACTATAGGCGTAGCAGGGAGACTTGCAGTTATGGCATCCGTAGCATGTGAAGCTAGAGAAAGAACGGGAGGTGCCATAGCCAAAGCAGCCGGGCCAGGGGCAGAAGAACCCGTGGTGGAAGCAGCAGGGGCAGAAGACGAAGGCATTGGGACAACAGGGTATATTCTCTGTGGGGCATAGGAAGGAGGAGGTCGAGAGTCTAATGGCTCCTCCACGAATGTATCGCCCTCTTCTCGGGCGACATAGAAAGTTTCGATTGCAATGTGATAAATCCTATCAGCACACTCTATCTTTTTCTATTTTCTTTGTCATACGCTACTGCTTTCTGAGTCAGTCTGCATTTTCCCTCTCCGGGCCTCTTTCTGCTCGCAAGCGCCTTTGCCTAGCTTCCTTTTGCCATACCTGGAGAGAATCAAACATCGACTGCCTACTACGTTTTGCAAACAATTTATCCTGCAGGAAATTCAGTTTTTGTTCATCAAAGGTACCTGTTAGTGGCCACTGGAGCTTGGCATTGTCCCTCGTATATTTGTGCCAAATCTACTAAACCTAATCGGGCCAATACTGTGCTTCACGTACATGTCAAAGTTTGGGGTACCTTCCAGAGGTGCAGGTTCTTTCCTCCAGTCGGGCATCAGCAGAACTACAACGGCACCCAAAATACCACATTTTGCTCAAACAAGGGATCTTCATATAAGACACGTTCGCTATTCGTACCAGACAAATAATTCACAAATATATAAATTTGCAAGTGTACCACAAGTTGGTCCTCAGACTGCACCAGAGAGACAGGCCCAAGCCCCAGGCATTTTCAAGAGTAAACCGAATTCACTACGTTGCCTGGCAGAGTGTCCGCAAACAACCTGTATCTCTAAACGGTCCGTAGACCTACCAAGTTCAAGCAAGCCAAGAAATGGTCACCATACCCAAGATTATTCAAGATGGCGCCATATTCTTCAAAAATCAAGACAAACTCACCTGGTGCACACAGGTCGATCAAAGTTATTCTCCACTGCCGACTCTTCGGACCAATCGGTCAGATCCAAGGGTTTTGCCTTTTCAGGACCCCAGCCGGGATGACCACTGGGTGAGGCACTGCCCGATCAGACAGGCTGGGCAGCTGCGAGAACTAAGCTGTCATGTGGGGATCCCCGATCCACCCATCCGACCTGATGCGGCCCCACCTGTCCGCGGGCAAAGATGGGCCACCCGGTGGAGTCCCTGTTCGGGCGCCATCTGAAGTAAGTGACCCGAATTGGGCCACTCGGGTCACTCGCGACCTCCTCTAAGCCTTCCAAGAAATGAAGAGTCGGTGAAGCAGTAGAGAATACAAACCAAGTTTTTTATTAGTAATTGCGCTGCAGCGGAGTCCAGTCTGACCAGCCTGAAGGGATAGCTGCAGAGGGACTGACCTAACTCTTGGTAACACATGATATACATTGCCAACACCCCTACACCCCTGCCCATTCTGGAATTTTCCATCTCAGGCATGGGTGAACAAAGACGCAGAGATGAGCTACCACCTGCAGAACTGGTACATCTTATCACATTCTCAAGGTTGTCTTGCTCTAGCTCAGTGCTCTCCAACGTGGGAGCAGGGATATGAGTGAGGAAAGGCATGCGATAGCAGAATAAACCATTCATTAGTACATTAGGATACAGCCTTGAATACGATACAGAGAAATAAAATGAAGCTGCCTTTTTCGCTGAGGCAGACAAGAAATGTGGCACTTACTTTCGATCACAGTACAAAATGGCGGCTAGAGACAAAATGGCACCGCAAATGCTAACTTAACTCGCATAATGCTAGGAGTCGTCTGGACGCATTTTCAGATCAACAGAGGTGGATATAGGACATCATTTAAAATGGCAAATTACCCATCCGGCCTTTTTTAGGATGTATAGACTTCCATAGACCATGGACAGGGCATTTGCTTTTTGGCAGATTTCCTGTATCCATCAAACTCTAAATCCACCAAAGTCTTCAGTGTCAATGAAGGTTTTTTTGTGTTGTCCTTAGTAGCTTTTGAGGGAAAATGTAAAAGTGGTCTAACCAAGCTTGAAGATCAATGGATTTAATGTCAAGTTAAATGCTCAAACAGAATCAAGAAAATGCACTCTAGGTTCGTCTAGAGACCACTAGTGTTCTCCTGAAGCTCATGGCATAACCAAAGGTAACAGGTATTCACAGTTGGATGTTATGCAAACCTCTGTGTATCTTTAAATCAGTTCGAAATTCGATTAGCCAGAAGTCAAGATAGTTTGTCTGAAAATGCTTCCCTTGCAGTGCCTAGTTAGGGAAGCACCCATGTGATGCTTTGTGGTGTATTTCACACCCTCTGCCCTAGCAGAAATCACCCCCACTACTGCCTTGGAGCTTGCTGCTCCATCTATCCTGTTGCACTACAATAGCAGACAGTGTGTCAGTGAAAGGGAGAGACCCCTGTCTCCATTCTCTGCCTTTGACCTGAGCCACTAGCCGAGAAGCTGGGTCAGCAGGCACAGGGCCCTTTGTATAGGGTGACTTAAATCTGAGAATAGTTTCTTAGAATAGGGTTTGCTGTATTTTTGTCGTTACATGTTCACTTCCACCCACCCTGACCTGTGCTTTTCCTTTTCTCAACCCTCCATTCAGACTGGAATAGTGTATTTTCATAAGCTCTGCTCCTTCGCCTTCCTTTGACTCCTGAACTGCCCTAAACTTCCACACTTGCTTAATACATACATTCTACATCATTATCCTCCTACCAACACTATTACTTTATAGTGCTCTAATTATCCATTGTGCTCAGCCACATTACTCCTGGATGGGGGTCATGCAGCATATATAGTATGGCTGCCTCTAACCAGTGCACTCCTGTGGGTTACTACTCTGCTGCTTCTGGGGGTCCTGTCACTCCTTGGTGGACTCTATTGGGTAATAAACTCTTGCTGCCTGCAACCAGCATATTCGTGTGGGTTGCTTTGGATTTGCTCACCAGTAGATCCGTTTCTTATGGGCGGACTCCATGGATCATCTAGTCGGGCTGCCTGCCGGCCGTGTATTCTTGTGAGTTGCCCTAATGTTACTCATTCCCGCTCAAAAAACGTAACCAATTCCCTTTGGGGAGAGAAGTTGGCCTAACGGCTAGGGCGGTCGACCTCGAATCTGGGTTCGAGTCTCTGCAATGACGCTGAACATCCTGTGATTCTGGGCAAATCACTTAATCTCCCCGTGCCTAACTAAAATGAATGTGTCCTGTAATGCAACTGGTGCTATGTAAAGCGCTCTGATACCCGATTTGGGTCAAGTTCGCGCTATATAAAACTCTGTAAAATAAATACATTTAAAAAAGGATGGAAGGCAAGAACACCTGTCTCGCTCCTGAATGATTCAAAGTCAGACCAGTCTCAGGTACATGATTACAAAGTGCATTCCATTAATTACACAGATATTTCCCATATAGGCCACACTCGTATCCCATACCCTTTAAACCAAGCACAACATAAAATCGTGGAAGCTCACATATTTGGTCTCGCCCTTGTATTCGCTTCACTAACCGCTTCAGTGCAGGTACTGATGTCTGGTTAAGAGCACCACTCTGGCAAAACTCCAAACTACCCAAAGGCACACTGGAAATCAATATGAGGTGAAGGCACATGGCATGGCTGTAGAGTGGCAGACAGGACTTTGAACATTTCTGAGGGGGGCTAGGGGTGCTGCCTAGGTGAAGTTGTGCAGTAACTGGAACCCAGTTAAGGTGGATCCGCCCAGGCTATCGCCTAAGATCTGCAGGTTGTCTGAGCCCACAGCTACCTGGTCAGTGCAGAAAGGTGGTGAGCAGAGCCTGACTAGCGGATATCACAGGTTGGTTTCCACAATGGAGTCTTCACTGTTTAGAGTAGAGGCATTCAGTGCACCTGTTAAACTTGAGTGCATCACATGTACCATATGAGATGGGCGATAACGCCATTGTAAATGCATCTGATATGCGGGCTCAAGAACATGGTCATGTGCACTCGATCATTTGCACTCCCATTTGTTCACTGGCTGCCCACCATGCCCCTAATGACATTATCCCATGGATTCTTCCTCCTGCAGGCTCCCTTTTTCTGCTCTCTGGACATGGTTCTCTGCACGTATGTGCTTCTCTCCCACCGAATCCTGGTGATTTGCTGATTCTTGCAGATGCCTCTATTATGCTGAGTGTTGATGTGTTCCTGCTTAGGGATCCTGGGTAATCTCTCCTGCTGAAGCTGCCAGTGCGCAGTCTCATTCCGCTCTCTGCAGATTATCTCCTGGTTACATGACTGATTATCCGTGCATTCCTCCGACTCCAGCACACCATTTATTTTAAGAAGCAAAAATTAAATTCTGGACCCCTGGAATAGTCTGCAGATCCACTGCTGCTCTTTTAAATGATCTGTATTGGGTTGCCTTCATGGAGTCCTGTTTTCTAATGTGGGATTAGAATGTGGTAGTGGGAAGAATGTTAGTCCAAGTGGAAGGCTGATGCTGTGTTCCTGCTTTCCCTGCTGGTTGGGTATTTGTTAAGCAGGACTACTCACCCGTGAGGGTCTGAAGGTGCGTGGGGGGGGGGGGGGTGCAGGAGGGGCAGCAGGTCCTGCATATATACAAGTTCCTTCCTATTACTGTGTCCTGGCTTTTCTTCAGTCTGATGCTGCAGGGCTTTGGAGAGATGCTCATCTTGCCAGAGAACTAGTTTAGGCCCCTGCAGTTCATTGGAAGCACATTCTGGTCTGGCCGCCCTCTTTGGTGGCTTGGTTGATCGATCTGTGCTGCTGGCACTTCAAGTGGACTATGGGAATTTCTTGGCTTCATCTCACAGTAGGGTGGGCCTCATTATTACATATTGCACTTGAAATCCTGCTGCACAAGACTTGATCAACACAGCCTATGTTGAACTGGCTCTAGTGACCGGCTTTATTTTTGCGCATGATCACTAGCTGCCCCGGGGCCTGCTCACTCGTTCTTGCATAAGCCCTTTCTGCATAGACCACTTGTAACCTGCACTTTCTGCCCATGGTTTTGGTGACCTCTTCTAGCTGTGCATGACCATGGAGACCTACTTGGCTTTCACAGAATGTGCTGCTCCCCTGACCTGTACCATCTCATTGATCACTCAAATCATTGCTGCCCAGACTCTTGTGACTCTCTCCTTGCATGTGAAGTCCTGCTGCCAAAGCCCTGATCTACTCCTATGGCACTATCCGTCTGCTGCACGGGGCGCATTGGCATGTACTTATTTCTTGCCCAGCTCCTGGACTGATCTTTGTTAGTACTGTTCCCTCCTGCATGTTGCTTTTGTGACTTGCTCCTTGCACATGAGCTCTTGCTGTAGCCTGCAGAAAGCTTATTTAGTTGAAAACTAGTGCATTGTCTCCATTCTGCATCTTTCTAAATTAGACGTTGGACGGACACCTCAGTTAATATACACTGATGTGTGTTAAATTATGCTTATTCTCCTTACGTTATGCTGAAGCTTTACGCCAATAGCTTTACTGATGCTTCTTGTCTTCTGCATGCTCTTGGTGGGACCCTTGGTACATGTTACTTTATCCCATTGATATCCTCTGTGGAACCATTGACTTCGGTTACAAGGCCCATTGGTGCATGCACTCTTGTATTAAAGTAGGTGATTGCAGCATCTGTCATTACAGCACGTACAACACACTAAAAATAAGCTATAGCTATTGACTTTGCAGTTCATGTTCGTGTCCTCACCAAATGATTGTTTATTAACTAGAAGCTTCCAGTGGCTTCTTGGTATACATTTTAAAACACATCGCGGTAACGCTTCAGAACAAATGAAGCAGGACTTCATTGGGATAATGAACTGAAGCTTTCAAGTATTGTATGGCCAATGAAAACCTGCCAACGGTTTGTCCAAGACGTGAGTGCAATGGATTTAATTCCACTTTGAAAACCTTTCTCCACTTGGTGTTCAGTTTTGTAACTCCATGACTAGTTATTTTTAAAATGGTGACCCGTATTTTGGAGCTACTTAAATCTCGAAAGTCCTCATAAATCTTAAAAGGCATGTTCAAGCATGTTTAAAGTGAATTTCTTGATCCATCTATTTGGCTTTGCTTTATCAGGATTCAATCAGAGTACTAGATGAGCCTCCTTTTTCTCATATTCCCAAAGGCCTCTTATTTTCCCTCCTTACAGTTCCACTGAGGGAACTAGATTGTTGGAGCTGTGAGTTGATGTAAGGGGAGAAGCTGACCTCTTGTCCATAAATATTTCCTGAATGGTTGTGTTGCAGTGATTACTGCTTTAGTACTGAGGTCCTGCATCAAAAAGGATTGTTGACTTCACAGAAGAAGTAGAAATAAACCTCTACTAGGAAACTGCAGGTATGGTTTGCCAGGCTCGCGCTGGGTTTGACTTGCGAGATGCTAATGCGGCAGCTGCCACTCTGACCAAGGATGGTTGCTTAGCCACCGTCTGCGATGAGCAAGGAAGGGCCATTTTTGTATTCAGTGCTCTCTGCCAAAGTGTAGTATGAGGGTGTGCTCCATACACATAACCTGCCTGAAAGCAAAGCATGCGTGTAGGGTACTCACCAACTGGTGATGGGAAAGTCTCAGCAGAGACTCTTGCATCGTGATGAGACACTTTCCCAAAAAGGTGTGGTGAAAGCAAACTTGGTAGTAAAGCTTAATATTGAATACCCTACTTGCATTGTCATGTGTTCCATGCAAGGTGGAACTCAAACTCATGTCATGAACTGGTTTGGTTACACAAACTTGTGTGCCCAAAACGGCTTGTTGCAAAGGGCAAAAAAAATATACGGACAAAATGGACATTATGTGGTCCAATTAAACAATTTTCCTACCTACTGTAGTTTTTGCTAAATGTTAACAGCCTTTTGAGAGCTTCCCCAAAGTTTAATAATCAAAGTTTGACATGCTTGCAGTGTACTGTGTAAAAAGAATAATTTTTGAGAAGTGCAGGTCAGAAGCAAGTGTCAATTATCTTAATCTATGAATGTTGTTGTTTTTATTACCCGTTCATTTGGATTGTACTGTTTAAAGAAACGTTTGTGCTTGGATCAAAGTTTTTGTAACTCTGATTTTCATTTTTAGTTTGCACCGCAAAGGTAGACGTTGGAACAGGCAACATCTACTGGCTGTCTTGTGATGGGAAAAACATCCAGGTGACCAGATTCCTAGGGATGGGAACAAAGAAGCTGTACCAGGCACAGACTACCATCCAGCATATGTTTCTGGACTGGAAAAGAGCATCTTTGTACTGGATTGAAAAGTCAAAAGCTTTACAGTGCATGAATCTCAGTGGTGGTGAAGTGCAGGACGTGTGGAATGGCCCACTGCCGGAGGTAGACGGAGTGTTTCTTGACATCAAATCAAATGCCATACTTTGGAGCTCCAATGACACCGGTGAGTTCCACAGTGTGACGTTGCCACAGTAGAAATCAAGGAAGGGTGGCTTGATTCTTTTATAAATAAAATTTCATGGAAGCTGAAAGGATGGCCGGTGGAGTTAAGAATTTGCTTTCATGCTCAGCTCCTGCACTGGATGATTCATTCCGGTTCTATCAATCATGTGTTTCAGGTTTTCTGTTCTTCAGCCCCGCTTAGATTCACTTTGGACAGTATGTTTCGGAACTCTTTCCCCCATTATCTTGAGACGGGTGGTGATAACTTGGACCTTTAAGCCAAAAGCGAGGCCTGCTTTGAGTAACTTGTTGTAATGCCCAGGTGCAATTGCCTGGATCATTAATCATGTAAAATGCAATGCTCTTCTACTTAGCAACATTGCCCAGGACCTATTTCAGTCATGTTGGGCCTCGTCAGCGAGGTGCAGCTTGAGTGAGGTAAGGGGGCCGGGTCTTGGCATCTGTTGTAGATAGTACAGCACATAACCGGTCAGTCTAGACTGTTCTTTTTGGCACGGGGCCAAGATCGATTTGCATATAGTTGGTTCTTGTCTGCAGTAGTACAATGTACAAAAAAGATGGGCTGTAATGTGGATCCGAATAATTAGCAGTGGCTGAGATTACTACTTGGATTCCATCCTTCAAATTTTTATTTCAGGGACTTGTGCACAACCAGGTTTCTTGTTAAGCGCTAACAATGGAATTGAGTGCATCAAAAAGAAGGTGATGGATGGAATGCTTGAATTAATCTCAGCCACTGTCAATCACTCGGGCTGTATCCCAATTCATCATTTTTCACCTACCATGCCACCCTAGTTTGGACCCAGTCATATGCAAATCAGTCTTGACCTTGCCCCAGTGGGAACAGTCCAGCCCAACTTCCAGGCCGGGTCCTCCTAAACCAGAACACAAGCAATCAGTTTCTTGTAAAGCGCAGCTACTCACCCGTTGGGATCTCAAGTCGCTAAGTGGGGTGGGGTTCTGCAGTTCAGTCAAAGAGCCAGGTCTTGAGGTCCTTCCTGAATTGCGGCAGCGATGGTAATTGCCTGATGTACAGAAGCAAGGAGTTCCATGTCTTCGCAGCGAGGTAAGAGAACGATCGTCCTCCAGCTGTGGTCTTTCAGATCCGTGGGATGGTGGCCAGCGCCAGTTGGGAGGAGCAGAGACGTCTAGTGGGAGTGTAGGAGAGGCGGTGGTTGAGGTATGGTGTTGTGGAGGGCTTTGTAGGAGTGCATGAGGAGCTTGAAGGTTATTCTTTTGTTAGGAAGCCAGTGAAGGTCTCAGGTGGCCGGTGATGTGGCTGCAGCGTTGGATGTTCAGAAGGAGTCTGGCGGAGGCAACCCTGGACCCCCAATAGAATAGAAGCACAGGTCTCCATGCCCAAGGTTCCACTGAGGCCTCCAGTTGGGTTATTACGAGTGAGTCCATCCACGGTGCCATCAGTGCCACCTGAACCAGTCTCTGGTTCTGAATTGACTTCGTTGCCGACTTGCACTCTGACAACAATAGCCACACTGGTCCCTTTGACAACAACCTTTACTCCAAAGTCTCAGTAGGAGGACTCAACACCAATAATCATGTCAGACTGCAAGCCAAGCTTGTCTCAGCTAAGGTAGTGTCCTGAATCCACCCTCATGCAACCGATCCACAATCTGTTTTGGATAGAATAATGCTACTGAACAACTGCCCTCCAGTGCTCAAACAGCTTTTTGGCTCGGACTCTGATCAGTCAACCAGCCTTCAGAGATAATGGGGATAATTTACCACACACTAACAGCCTTTTTATGGGTTTACAGGAGGTAAGTGGATTGAACATCTACCTGGATAGTAGGGCCTCACCCAAGTTCAACAGAGTGCTTTCTTTGCTGTTGTGATACGACAAAGAGCTGAGGTTTTGGGCTAACAATTTCAATAGAAGTCAAGACATATGTTCTGACTAAAGTACTACAGCCTGTACATGCTTTCTCCAAACCTCTACTGCCATTCATTTAGGCCCTAACATTACTGGGCACCTGGGCTAAGCCTTGTTCTTTACTACCTGTAAACAATCCGGTAGTCAGAAGCCACAAGCCAGTGCCAGGCAACTAAGATTTTTTTAAATACAACACCCAACACCGGTGGTCCAAATTTTCACCAGCAGGGTAAACCGAAATTCTTTACCTACAACCCCCCCTCAGAATGTTGAAGAGAATTGAGGCATCCTGGAAACAAATGTTTTCATTGGCCAGCCTAGCCCTGAGGCCAGTCAGTGGCAACTGCTTATTAGGACGATGTGCCTATGCTCTCTGGGACCTGGTGAGCCAAATCTTGCCAGTTGTCACTGAATTGATCCCTGGCCCAGACTATTCAGGATGATCAGGATGCGACCAAATGTTGTTCAATCCAGACTGGACACTATGGACTTCTACGGCAGAGCAGTTGGAATTGGCGTCCCGCATGGAGGAGCTCCTGAGGCTTCTCTGGAGACATCCTGTCCACACCAATGGTTCTTTTGATGGGTCTTGCCTGTTTGGCAAGAAGGCGGAAACAGCCCTGGAATACTTTAGATAACCTGCCATGGCGCTTTCCTTGGGCAGCACTGCTCCTGCTAGATCATTTCCTTAGCAATTTCGTCCCTTTGGGGCTACTCCAGAAATTTGGCGTACTCATGGCACCAAGGCGCACCACCCCCACAACAAGCACCCAATTCCTGTCTGGGATCGGGATCAAGCAGACAATGTCCAGGCCACCAGGGGCAATGAGCTTCCCAGTTCCCCATCCCTACAGCAACCGCCTCAAAGTCCGCGTTAGCTTGTCCTTTGTGGCACATGACCACTCTGAGGCAGGATCAGACCTTTCCTCCTAGGGTAGCAAAATATTACATACGACAGTCCTTCAGATCGTTCGATTGGTGTATGCTCTGCCTTTCTTTCTAACCTGCTGCATCTTTCACCCATATCAGAGAAGCTTTCAGAGTAGCACCTGTGAATCAGAGGTTCAGGCCCTTTTTGCCCAAAGGCACCATAGAGGGTTACAGCCCCGGATTAGGGCTTGGCTGTTGCTTCCACTATTTCCTCATGCCAAAGAAGACCGGAAGCCTTTGTCCTATTTTAGATCTCCGCCTTCTGACCATCTTGTGAAAGGACAAATTCAAGATGTTCATGTTGGCCCAGGTTGTGTCTGCCCTATATCCAGACCACTGGATGGTGGCTTTGGACCTGCAGGGTTTCCTAGTATCGTGTACCTTACCTACAGTCCCACAGATGCTACTTGCAGTTCAAGGTAACCCAGGAGCATTTGTAGTTTGTTTTACTCCCCTTTGACCTCATCAGTGCCCTGCAGATGTTCATGAAATGTGATGGCGGAAGTTTGATTCCTGCATTTCCCATGCCTCAATGAATGACTGAAGAGGGAGTTAGCTGTAGTCGGTCATAGACCTCCAGATGGCAGGCATCCTGATATTGTTGAAGTTCATTATCAATGTGCCAAAGTCACCCCTGACTTATTCCCAAGGCTTCACTTTCGTTGGGCCATTTTAGTTAAGTTGCAGTTTTGGGCCTTCCCTCATCACACTGAGTCCAGGACATTCCTGCTAATCATCAAAGAGACTATTTCAGGTTCTCCCAGACAACACCTCTGATGGTTAAAGCTGATTTGTTGGCTTTCAGCCTTTTTGCAGACCAGCCATCTCTATTTAAATCCCCTGTTGTGATGAGGCTTATAGAAGGTGTGACACAGGTTTCCCACAAAGCCCTTTGTGATGCCACAGTGGGATTTTAGTTTGGTCCTTACTTTCCTTATGTGCACTTCCTGCGAACCAATGCACAGCTGTCTACTGTGTCGCCTGACTCTGAAAACTGCATTTCTTTGTGCAATAACTTTCGTTCATGAGTGAACTCCAAGCTCTCTCGTTGCAGCTGGCTTGCACCACCTTTTTCCCAGATAAACTACTGTTGTGGCAAAAAGGCTGCCTGGCCTTCAAGTTGTGACTCCTTTTCATGTCTGACAATCCATCACCTTACCATTATTTGCTCTGCCTTACCCCTCGAAAGAAGGATATACCCCATTGGCTGGATTCCAAGAGATCTTGAGTGCTTACTTCGAACGCAACAAAGACCATCGAGGGGATGTTAGCTTTTTGTAGAGTTCTTTGGGGCAAACAAAGGTAAGACAAGGTAGAAGAGTACCTTGTCAAGGTAGATAGTCCTCTGCATTTAGGTCTGCTACTCATTGGCTAAAAAGCAGCCTCTGGAAAGACTGGGGGCACATTCCACCAGGGCCAATGTGGGCTTCAGTGCAAATATTGACAAAGCATTACTACAGTGACAACAGTTTTGACAGGCATTTCGCCCTTTCAGTCCTGCAGGACTTTTTGATTTGAGTCGTTCCACGGACCCACCACTATGGGAGGTACTGCTTTGTTTGGTACCTATTCTAAAGGTGAGGAATCTGCAGTTCAAAGTATCCATTAGATGAGCAAGTTACTTACAGTGATACTCCTGGTGGATGCTCTATCGAACCGCAGATTCCTCCCTTCCCTCCTTCTGTGGAATGAGCTTTTTCTAATCTAAATAGGTCCCAATATAGGAATCTGCACAGTGGTATCTCTGTTGGGCTTCGTGTTGGAAGGCGCGGGCAGAGTCAAACTCATGTTGACGTGCAGAGGTGGTGCTTTATGCTGCTCCATTCATCACTCCAGGGGCAGAACCAAGTCAATGCAACTCATGGTGCCACCTAGTGGCACACTGGAGTAATGCTGTTTTTAAACATTCTGGATCCAGTCTTTCGCCTGGGACTATTCTAAAGAGGAGGAATAGTCCAGTATCCATCAAAGATGGTTACCGAAGGTAAGTAATTTGTAAGCACAAAAGGAAAATAGAAAGGCATCTGCCAAGTGTTGGTTATGCATATATTCTGGTAATAGCTTGGAACAGGCATTGGCCCCTGAGGGCACTGAAAGAGCACAAATGTTCCATGTTTATTTTTCATCCAGTAGCATAGCAAAAGTTCCATGGGCCCGAGTCCATGCATTAACTACCCCCTTTGCCAGATCTGATAGTAAAAATAAAACTGCTTTAATTTGGGTGTAGTGGTCCCCCCTGGGCCTTGGTGCCACTGCACCTGGGTCAGAGAGCTATGCCCCTGCATTAGTCGCTCACTCACAAGATGCAATTTACATTGTCATTGTTCACGGAAGCCTAAGTTCATAGTTATTCTGCCGATTATTCGCAGAACGCATTCGGGCTCATGACATGCACATTGTGACTAATAGGTCTTTCATTTTTAATGCTGCAAGAATAAGCTAACCCCCCCTCCAAAACCATCTTAAAACAAAAAAATCAACCAGAGTTGCTGACATAAAACAGATTGAGATATCAAATCACTTAAAAATAACCATGCCTTCTCATTCTTCTTTCTGTTTTATTCCCCTGTTATTTTCCATGTTTGCTAATCCAAATACCCTCCCACCGCCACCTCCATATCCCATCACATTTTTGTAAGATCGCTTGGCCTTTGCATAGTGGCTTTAGCCTGAAGATTGCCTCTGGTCTCGGGGTGGGGGGGGGCGTTGTGCACTTTTATTAAACTGCACCAATGCTACCTTCAGGATATTTAACATTACGAAGTCAAATTTAGATGGGTTTATTCAGTGAAAATACCTTTGTTAAATTATCAGTTTTCATTTACACTTTTCCTTAGTCTTGTTACCCTTTCTATGCTGCTTTCTTCCTAGATTCACCCTTTGGCCAGCCCATTTCCCTCGCCTCCACCTCTGGTTTGAGGGTGAAGCCACCAAGTTAGTATCAGTCTGACACACTAGATTGCAATTCCCCCGTTTGGAAAGTAGTGGGGGTGTTGCAGGGCACACCAGCTGCTAGGCTCCAACCATGGGGTTTGTCATTGTTTAGCTCTGGTCCTCTGGGGCCCGTCCTACTGTGGCTATGCAAGCTCTGCAAAGTGCAGCTTTTCCTGCAATTAACACTCAGCAGTGGTGGCAAGCAGTCCTAAGCTTTTCAGGGAGGTAGTGTGCAGGGCAAGAGCCCAGAACTGTCAACTAAGCGACACAACTTAATGCTCAGCCTAGTTCTTGTCTTTGTAAAAGCAAGTATCTTAATCACACAGCATAACTAAACACTACATAATTCAATTGGATTAGTGAATACTGGGTTGCCGCTGTGGCTGCAATCTCAGTAAGTGTGCTACACTTACCTTTTCCAGTACTGTGGCTTCCCAGGTAACTTAGTAGTTGGTGTCCACAGTAGTCTGCAGTAGAGGCATGATTTAATCACTGGTGCAGATTTCTTCACTTTTACCCCTACAGTACACTTCACAACTCAGTCCAATAGTTCTTAACCCAAGGTTAGTTTGGGCAGAAAGTCTCCAGTCATGGTGCTTGATTTAGTTAAGCATGACTCGGCTCTTAGTTCCTGTTGAAGGGAGGCCCTGTATCACCTGTTTAATCACTTTGCAGATCGGATGGTGTGATGGGCAGAGGCCATGCCTTCAGTCATTGCTGTGGCCTCTCGTAAGAACAAGAATTGCTGGGGGAGTTCAGCACAGTGGCTCCTGACGTAGCAGCACAGCATCTTGAGCAGTGGGGGCCTTTTCTGACCAAGTGCAGACTTTCTACAGCAGGGCAGTTGTGACCCCTGGGCAGAATCATCAGCTGGGCCATGTTTTCAGCAGCTTCAACCTCCCAAGCTGACTGTGATCCACTTCTGCAGTGACACGTTGTAGGAAAGTGACCTTTTTGGATGGTCATCCCTCACTTTTTGCTCTAGATGCTGTGGTTTTAGAACTGGAAGCGCACTGGGGCCTGCTAACCAGGCCCCAGTGCCAGTGCTCTTTCCCTCAAAAGGTAATAAGAACTGGTACACCCAATTGGCAATATACTTTAACCCCCTTGTAAGTCCCTAGGAGATGGTAGCAGTGGTACCCAGGGCAAGGGTGTTAAAGGGGTCACCAGGGCTGCAACACTATTTTTGCCACTCTAAGTGACCCGAGTAAAAGTAAAGTCTGCAGGGCTGCTACCGCAGCCTGCATGAGCAGCTTCTCTACTCGTAAGACTGCACACCCCATGTGACTGTCACCTCACTGCCTTAAGGTATGTAGGTTACCCCTAAGGTAGGCCACCTAAAGCCCAGGAGGCAGGGTGCATTATCTTAATGGTGAAGGCATATATCTGCAGACGTATATATTGCTACAGTAACCTTGCCATTCAAGTTTACTGTAAGTGAACGGTGGTCGATGGGTTAACGTGGACTGGCTACCGGACAGGACAGATGGCCAGCTCCACGATGGTACCACCAAATTTAGTAGATTTGGTATCAAACACCATGCTTTTTCACTCCTTAAACAATTCTTGGATCAAGGGTGAACTGGCATTCACACAAGTGGCATCCTTGGAGGTTGCCCACCGGAATAGAGTTCCCTTGCGCCTTGGCGAGCTTTCTGAGCTTTTTGCCGCCAAGACAGAAGTCTGGCCTCCTGCTGGTGAGTGTGATCACTCCCAGAGGATGTGAGACACGAGGTCTAGGCAGGAAGGTGGTCACACCTCCACCCTCCCAGAATGGCTAGTGAATGACCCATCAGGGTGGTGAGCCTCAGTCTTCACAGCCTCTGATATGCAAGTGACGTGTCTTCCAGTGGAGACAAAGGCCCCACCTAACCCCAGTCACTCGTGGTTGTGGGCAGGTGGAAAATTAGGTATTCAGGAAGTGTACACTCCCCAAATTCTAGCCACACCAATGGGGTGGGGCTAGTGGATCTGTACAGCAGAAGATGGCCTGTTCCATCTTAAAGCCCTGGGAATAGTGGGTTCTGGGTAGTTTGGTTACATAATCACCCGGTATGTGATCACCTCCAGAGCAGATTAGTTGCAGGACTAGTTGCCTATGGGTTTACTAGCCCTCACACCTACACACACCCTAAATCCCCTGACACCAGAACTCCAGATCTGCTCTGAAGAGGGCAAAGAAGCAGTGTCTGCACAAGGCAGGACTCTGCAAAGAGGCGCGAAGTACTGCACCTGTGGCAGCCCCCTGCCAGTCTACAACTTGTCCAGAACCAGAGACTGGTTTCAAAAGGAAGGTGAACCCCTCTGCGAGCCAAATACTTCACCAGGACTCCCTAGAACTAGAGGTACTAGTCTCCTGCAGTGGGCAGGCACAAACCGCACTTCCACGTTCTGAAGGACCAGGCTCTGTCGTGGACCAACCCGAAAGTAACCGGCCAAGTGCCTTCTGGGAAGTGTAGTCCTGACCCTCAGTGTCGGCCCTCTACAGAGTTCCCAGTACCTCTGGAAGATTCGCCCATTCGTGACCTTTGCCGGGACCAAGGCTTGTTGGTGGTCAAGCTGACTACTGCTTCACTCGATGCCCCAGGCAGAGGGAACCTTCTGCGTTGCCCCCTCCACTTCTGTGGCGCAGTTGTAGAGTTCTTGCATCCCAACAAAGGCTTCATTGGCATGCCTGGTAAAGTCAGCACCTGCAGTCCTGTTTAGCACCACGGATAGCAGGTACACTGCTGCCCCTGAGAAGCCCAAGCTAGGCAGAGCTGTTATGCCTCGTGATTCGTGGTCTGGGGCCCCTCTAAATAAGGCTGTCTGCTCTGTCAGTTTAACAGGACTGAGAGGATTACTAGTGTAAATCTGAGGTTCACTTTTGGGTATTGTCAATATTACATGGTAAGGCCTCCCAGCCATACCACATATCACCTTGCTACGCACATCTTTCTCTCTGGCATGAGCAATAGCTCACAGCTGCCAGTAGACCTGGTAACACTGGCTTTGAAGTCTTTCAGTTCTCAGGAGCAACTGCATAGCTATTGGGAGGCTCACGCAAAACAATGGTCACTCTTGGCTTTGCTCTTGATGCAGTCTTTCTGCAAGTGTTACCCAGGCTGGGGACATGTTGGGCTGCTCCTCCCAGACCACCTCTCTTCCTACAGGGCCAGGTGCCCATCTTCATCTCTCAACTGGCAGGCATGTCTGAGCGCAAGTTGGACCCTCCAGTCTTCCAGCTGAAAGTTTAGACTTCAGATGGTCTCCTCAGTTCTAGTAGACTAGCTGTCACACAGGCACAAGTCCTGGTCAGTCATTTGAGTGTTCTCCAGAGCACGCCCATCCTTGGTCATGAAGAACTTTCAACTGGAATAAAGTGGGGTCATTTGGATCCCACTTTTATACAGTTTCCAGGCAGGGTATGCAGATCCACTCTCCTTCAAAACCTATTTGGGCTGATTACCCTTAAATTCTACTTTCCAGGGTGGTCTCCAGACACAGCCTTTGTGTAAAGTAATGCTTTTCACAGCCGGTAGTACTGGGGCTGGCTCCAATCTGGTAGCACACAAACATGGGCACAATGAAACATGAAATTGGCATGATCAGCCTTTCTCAAGCGACAATCCGGAATAGATGCATGGAGCTGGCCTGGCCTAGACGCTTCATCTGCTTGAACAGATTGCAGTACCACCCCTACCAACTACCAAATGGCATAAGAGTCCAGAACTGATCAACAGCCCTTTCCTAACGAGTCTTCTTGGAATCTATAAAGGTAGCCCTGTCCCTAGTTTCCTTTCTCCTCATGTCAGTGTCTGGATCATCACCTACAAGTCACAGTAATACAGGCAATACACTTCCACTATGTGGGGAAGCTATTGTCCTCATTCTTGCGACATGCTAAACATTGGGCATAAAAAATGGATCCCACTTGTTTCAGTACTCCAGCTCCCACGCGGAATCCTACTACTGTGCATGTTTCTCTTGCTCTCTATGCACACATTTGACATGCACACAGAGTCAGCACAAATTTCTGGGTCGCCCATTACAAAACTTTACCCAACAGGTCAGGACACTCTCAAAGGCACAAATCTGTTTATATTATAAATCATTAAACGTAGTACGCTGTGACCAGTTTTTTTACATATTGGAGCACAGGGACTTTAGTACTGAGGGCATACTTTGTGCGTCCCTTCAGATCAAAGGACAAGTTCTGAACTTTGCATGGTCAAGGACAGGCCTAGGCCTCTACACTGATACTAAATTACCATGATGCCAGGGCCAAAATAATTCATGATACTGGTTTCATATGCAGCTGCACACTCAGGGCAGGAGTTACTCATGCAGGGCACATTACTATCCAAACAACTGCATTAGGTGTCAGAAGGTAGAGGCAGGGCTCTTTGGAGCCACAATGGCTGAAGCTGTATGGCTCTCGTGTCCATACTGCTGATCAGCTCCTTCAGATGGCTTAGGTGAGTCCCTCCTCCCTCAACTTTGCTGACAGTATGCGAACTCCACATGAAGCTGGTACTGACTGTCATGGGGAGGGGGGGGGGTGCTTAGTGGATCGCAAAGGGAACCTGCGAAAAGTGCACTGCCTGAAGGTACCTACACTTTGTGGATTTGTGGGACAGTGAATTATGAGTAGCAATTGGGGAAAAAGGAAGTGCCATTGTATGGTGCCCATAATCGTTCCTCTATTGACCTGAATTGTCTGCTGGTTGGCTACACAATCAAACTCATTTGAGTATGACAGAATAACACTTGTCTATGATAGCCTGATCTTTTTTGGAAAGTTTCAATTTTAGGAAGGGTTGAAACCAAGATCAGTCTTATTTTCGTTTCAGTTTACGTTCATGTTGAGCAGTCTGCTTAGGCTGAATAGTTTGGAGCTAGGTCTCCTCATAGAAATGAGTCTTCGGAGTGTCTCATGTACTGACTTATTTATTTTGAATTTTATATAGCGCAAACTTGACCTGAGGGTATCAAGGCTTTACAGAGTTTGCACAGCAGCGTTTGTAAGGAATACACACGAAAAATGGTAGGCATACAGGGTAATATACCGTAAATGGTGGAAAAGATGGACGATCTAGTTCGGAGGTAGTGATGGGTTATTTCAGGGGTAGGAGGAGTAAATTAACAGATTTCCAGAGGTAATGATATTCAGGCTCTTCGGTGATTGAGGGAGAAGTGCATCAAAGCAAGTCTATTTTAGGAGGGTGGGTTCAGGTAATTGAAGTAATTTTTGCCTCATTCTGAAGTGTATGAATGAATGTCACATAGTTCCTGTCGCAGAATGTTCCAAATTCTAAGTGCATTCCTAGAGAAGGAGCAGGTGAGTGATTTTTTCTTTCTTGAATTTGGGCGGAATCAGGAGTAGTGTGTTTAAGCTTTGCAGAGGCCTCTTTCGGTCCGCTTTTGATGGTTTGCGAGGCAGTTACGTTTTCTTCAATGTAAAGAGTTTTGTAGATAATGCAATCCATTTTGAATATGCTTCTCGCTTCAATTGGCAGCCAGTTGAGTTTTTTAAAGTGTGGGAGTGATGTTTCAATTGTTTTTTATTGCTTTGTCTGCTCCCACCTTTCATCTTATGGGCCCTGCCGGGCTTCTGTGTTCTGATAAATGGTGTATTAGTATTGCATATTGTGCTTCTAACCAGTGATTCTTTATTGGAAGAACTTGCTTCACTTGACCAAAATGGGAGCAGAGGTGTCTTACCCTCTTAATGTTTAGCCCAGCATATGGATGGAAACAAAATACATACGGTGTGTATAGAGATCTCTAGCCTCTTTATCTGTCGCTATATCTATCGCTCTATATCTGTCTTGCTTGCTCTGTCCTGCCCCCTCTGTATCTCTCTCCATCTCTCACCATCCTTAAGCTTGAGGAACTAAGGGAAATGGGGAATGATTCCTCCAGCAGCAGTGTATTGGTCAGGAGCACAATAGCAGGTATTGGCTGCTGTCACTTTAGCCTAATTTTGGGGGCAGAAGGCACAACTTGATACTTTTCCTCGTATAATTAACTCCCAATTCTCCAACTGGTATTGGTCTTAATTATACCCCTCAGTATCCTGTATCCCTGCCATCGCGTTAAAATCAGCACTTACAACAAAGCCAATGCTTTCCGAACGTGGCCTCATTTCTTCCCGTTTTTAGGTCGAGCCTGGGCAGCACGCATGCGCGGTCTGCAAGACCTGGTGTATTCAGTAAACTGACTTTGATCCTGCCTGCTGCTTACCATAGGTTGATTCCAGCATCACTCTCCTTTGTTGCATCCTCATTGCTTCATGTACCCGATAACTCACTTCTGTTGGAGACAGAGGAGCACCGGCCAAGTAAAGAGTCTTTCCTCTTTCATTCTTTGTGGATTTTTGCGAGAACTATTCTTTTTAATTGTTCACTGCCCCTCGCTGCTTATTCTTTCTTTGTTCCCACCCAGTTTGCAATGCTGTACACATTCACGATGCAACCATGTTAGCGATTGTCTTGTATTCCATCCCTCATGTACATGTCGATTTGTAAAGTCAACACTTTTATCCTTTCTCCAATTTCCAGAGTTGCTGTGACTTATTTTCGACTGAGCCCCCTGTTACTCCCTCCCCCTCCGCAATTCCAGGTTATTTTGCATGCAGGGACTTGAACCCTTGTTTTATGATGGAACAGGACTACACATACTAGAAGACGAAGAAAAATCTACCCACACATGGACTTCAAACATGAAAGCTCTGCCAGCGTATAAACATCAGAGACTGCTCGTGTTGAGGTGTAGAATTGTTAATGAAAGGAGACTGACTTAACCTAGAGGCGGAGTCCATGAAGCCAGGCTTCGGAAGGAACTAGCCAGGCAGCCCTGGGTGGGTGCAAGGAACCCCTGGGCTCTGTGTGGTTTAGTGCATGGCCAGGGACCCTGCTGCACAGAGGACAGTAACATGCTCATCACATAATTGCTTCAAGGTACAGGGAGGGGTAACTTATGAGCCTCTCTCCGCTTCTGGACTGGAGGCCTCACTGAGGCGAGAGGGCAGCAGGCATGCTTCAGTGCCAGGGAAAGACGCCTGGGTGGAGGCTAGAAAGATGTTGGCCTCTCCACCTGGAAATGAAGCCCGTCCCTTAATTAGTCATTAATACACACCAGCTGCAATGTTCTGGAATAACACTTCACCTACATTCACCTCGCATTCTTTCCTCGCCATCCCCTTCTCCTGTTTATTTTTTTAATTCAGGGAATATCTTTTATGGTCTGGCCTGCCACAGGTCCAATATTCTAAAGCTCCCATAACACCTTTTCCACGCTGCCAAAGAACTTACGAGCTGCCCTGGTCCATGCCTGAGAATATCATCCAGGCCAGGATTTTTCTTTGACATCTGGTAACTGCAATCCTCAATTTGAAATGAAATAAAAACAGAACTACAAATACCAGAATGCAAAGTGGAAACCTGGTCTGGAAGAGTTACACGAGGAATTGGGAAGCGGAAAATATCTGCAAATTGTCTTAACTGGCCCCACACAAGGCGCGACTGGCTCCCTTTCTCCTGTTAATTATCGTTCTGATACTTCTGTTAACCTTAAGAAAAGAAATGCAACAGTGCAAGTACTAGAATGCACCTGATTTCACAATGCAGGTCATGCACTAGATGTTTATCTGAGCCTCATTGAACTTCAAGCGAGGTCAATTTGTGGGCTCAGCTGCACTCCCTTCACTGCTCAGTGGCAATGCTGATTTTACAATGCAATGCATTGTGGGACCTGGAGTCATTCTACCTATAATCCTTTGAGCTAGCTGCCTCAGCCTGAAGGAGCAAAGGATGGGATTTGGTTATATGGTTTGACGTTTAATTTAAAAAATGTCATGGTTTCGGACAAAACAGAAGAAATCTATTTATATGTAATCTGCGGCAATCGTTCCTTCAGAGTAGCATGTTGGCCTGAGTAACATTACCTGGAAAACCTTGCTTTTCAGCCCACAGCATCTCATTCTGGGGCTTGTAGTTTTACTTTTAACATTGAAAGGAAGGGCTCAAAAGTTCAAAAATGCAATGTGAATTTGGCTCTATTCCAGAACCAATCCAATTTGACAGGAAAGTCGGATAACGCCTTAAACGCAGGCATAAAAGTAAATAGTTGTCAAGCGCGCGGAAAGTGTTTGCATGCTGGGACTTGTAGGCCTCAGCTTAGACTGGGCACACTCGTTTTCATGACCGTATCTGTCTTTTATTATATTTAAACATTTTTCAGAATTCCCTTTGACCAAAAATTTGTCACAGATCTGTCACAAACCTTCAGTCGGCAAACAGCAAAACAATCTTTTTCCCAAGAGCAAAATTGTGAAAGTCAAGGAATATTTAGAGACTTAGCAGTGATTACGGTGTATCATCTTTAATCAAAATTGTCTGAGTGTAACATTGCGTTTTGCGTAATGCAGCAGCAAAAGTATACTTGAGAGTCTAAAAAATAAAATTAAGTGTGATGTTTTTTCCCCTGGATGTGCAATCCTTAATGTTGAATTACATTTTTTGAAGCCAAGTTTAGCAAAAGTGTATATTAAACCAGATGGTCAGTAACCAATGACGATCGACTCCAAAGCAGCAAAGTAAGGTTCCTTTAAGTCAACCTGTACTAGTTGTTGACCGTTTTTTACACCATTGCTGCTTTTGATTTATAGGATTGGGAAGGTGGTGTCATTATATCTGCTATATTTTTTGCTTTCAGCTTGTCTTGCCTTTCTCATTGCACGTCTCCTGCTCCTCTCTGCCCCGTTCTCTCCACCAGCGCATCTTCTGCGCCGTCTCCCCCTCAAAACCTCTCCATTCACTGCCATTCTAGCTGCCTGTATCTTTCCCTCTATTCCTTTCTCCCTCACTCACCCCCACACCCGCTTGAGGGTGTCCCTCAGCCTCTCCTCCAATCTGCCCCTGCCCATTCTGTGACTGTTGTGGCCCACCTCTCCGTCTGCCCCTGCCTGCCAGTCTCTCACTCTAGGTTTGCCTAGCCTGTGCCTCTTCATTCATGCCACCACTTTCTGCATATTTAGATACCTCATGCCGCGTGCCTGTCACCCTTACTGCCCATTTTTCGTTTCTGAATGTCTTATTCTCATCCAGCTCTTCTCATTTGCCTTTGGCTTGCGGGAAGATGCCAATTTCGATCCCCACTGTCTCTCACGGTCTGTCTCCTACCTCATATCTTCCTCTACGTTTATTTATTTTCCAAGATGGGCTCATTATTTTTCAAAGTATATTTACAAAAAGCATTATGTAGATATATATTAAAAAAACTGACCACTCAAAAGGTTCCAACTTCAACTGTTTGGTACTCTAGTGGGTTGAAGCCCTGTGGTCCCTATATTAATTTCAGAAATGCCAACAGCGCATGACAGCACCTGCTTTCCTTGGCCCCTCACATTCTGCCTACTGTCTAACAGTTATGCCTGCATACTTCACGCCCACCACACATTACTTACACCCATCTGTCTGTCACTGTATACCCCCCTACGATATGAAGTTGTAATTGGGAACTTGTTCCTCTGTCTACCTGCCTCCACTTTAGCCATTGCTCACTGTAACTGTCCCTTTGCTGTCAAAACACTTGGGTAAAAAGACATTGTCATTTACAACGCCAATAGCTCGAATTCTCGTTCCCTCGGTTTGGACACAGCAGCTTCGGTGCCCATTTTAATTTAAACTTAAAAAAACAATATGCAGTCAAATAATTTCCCTTCTATCAATCCATTAACATCCTTAAGGTGAAATGGGGTCCGGACAATTTTATAACAAGCTTCCACATGGGTTTCAGATTGTCTGAGGAATGCATCTGACGTCACACGTTCCTTTCAAGTGTTTATCAAATGCCTAACAATTCCAATCCAACCCACCCTTCCACTCCACCCCACATACATCCACAACAATCCAAACAAAAACACATGGGTAAAAGACACTCATTTACAATGCCAATGGCTCTAACTCTCCAAATGCGAGACCTATTGCATTACAAATGCTTGTTAATGCTACTTGCTTCCCAAGTCTTTTCACCAAACACTGGTCCCTTCTGTCCTCTTTAGTCAATTCAGTTGCTTATTCGGCCACAAAAGAAACAAACTGAGATGAAGAAAAACGTAATATAAACATTCCACATCTTATAAAAACAAAATAGAAAACAATACAATTAAAGAAATCCAATTTAATAATAAAAAAAATAATTTAATAGATTTGAAAAAAATCACAATTAAGCATATTAAAATCATCCCAAATCTATCATATTAGGGCTAAAGTGCAGCTGGCTGGGAAACAGCAGAAAGTCCCAAATTTGTTCGCCATTTTATTGCACATTGGATACAGTTAACCGAAAAGCAAATATACATTGAAGACCGCGACTGTACATGAACATGGGTTACCTGCAGTGTCTAAAATTAACACTCCCTCGGCTGTGGTAATAATAGTTACCTCGTATGTACAAAATTTGCACAAAAGCATAAAATGCAATTTGGACTGCGAGGAAAAACAATCGCACGGGCACTTTTTGGGCTAATTCTGATTTGTGGCAGAAATAGTCAGTCACTTCTTTCACCCCCAAACTCCTGTTTGGTTTACTGCGCAAGTCCTCTCCTTCAGTCAGTAATTGGGCCCCTGTATTAATGCATACGTATTACATTTAAAGAAAATGGATTGAGGTTTCAGTCTAACAATGCAGTGGCAAGAAGTGAAATATCCACTTTAAAGCACAATTTTAAGAGGTAGGTGACCAAGAATGGCACACGCTTTGCATTTCCAGAAGTACAGTACAGTACAGAAGTACAGTACAGTTGTTTACTAAGCAGTCAAAACCTTAAGCAGAAATCTGCCGAGTGGGAACTGATCCCTTTGCGCCTCCTTTTCTTTCACCATGAAGAGGATCACTACTGCAAGCGTAGAGGCCACGGTGCCTTGCAGCTTACTGTTTCTCCAAGTCTGGGCTCCTCTGATTGCTTCCACTGCGCTGGCCTTCCCTTATCGGTAATTTAGATGTGCTTAGCAGTGCTCCAATATTGCCTCCGTTTCCACCTTGCATTTTTTAGTTTCCATTCTATTAGCCTTCCTGGGAAAAGCATCAGGTAGTACAAACCGCTAATACAGTAGTTTGGGACAGACAAAGCCAATAAGTCTGCCTTGCTTTGGGTGTAGGTTTCTCCAACCATGACAGTGTTGTGTGATGTTTGGATGCATGCACTCACACAGTACCAAGGTGAGCATATGTGCTGCAATGAGGCTGGATCTTGGCCAGAAGAGATGAATGGATAAATGCTCAGGTGTGGGCAGATGTGAACTGGTGGATGAATGTCTGGATGGAAGGATAAACAGTTGACTACATGGGTGGATAAATGTGACTAGAAAGAAGGCTGGACAGATGGTTGTACAGGTGTGAATAGAAGTATACTTGGATGTGGTTAGGCAGAATAGGTAAGTTATTTCAGATTACAATGATCTGTTACTGAACAAGTATTTTATGAACAAGAATTCTGAATAGACTGACACTGCTTTTGAGAAACATCAGATTAGCATGACTCCATGAGCTCTGCTGTCTAACAGTATTGCTCGCCTTATTGCCTAGGGATTGTGTTGACTGTCAGCCATGGAATGGATGTGCTCTCTGCATAATGTAGGCGTGTATTAAAAAAAGTGCTAGAAATTGCTCCAGTGGGCCTCGACAAGTTTGTTCTTCCACTGTTACTCTGCATTTCCCCCCCCCCCCCACGCCTGCCCCCCTTATGCCCTGGTTCTTTGTTAATGTCCCACCTGTATAGTACCCTGCCAAATGTTACCATCAACTTAAGAACAAGGTTGTACACTGGCTTGCTGGGAGGGTTCCCTCTGAAGTCAGAGGCTACTTGATGAAATTATTATGGTTCGTAGGGTGGGATGGATAGGCAGTACCCTTAAATGTCTTGGGGGTGACTGCATTCTCAACTTTTGTAGCACCTATAGAGCTGGTTCTGTGCTTTCGAACCTTGGATTGGACCTGGCCCAGTATTTCCCAGTTGTATCACAGTCCTGCCTCTGGGCTACTTTTATAAACCTGTGATTACAGGGTCATTTGGCCAGGGGGTTTCCTTCTCGGATGTCTTCATGGCCCTGGTTAGAGGTCATGTTCATAACTCTGGGTTGATTATGATTTTGTCCAATCATTATGAACCCGTGATCTGAACGATTAAGATTGACTGGGGCGGGTCCCTAACATCAGAGTTTCCACTCTTTGGTCACCCATACCCAAGGCCCTTCAGGTCATGAGTTGGAATGTAGCAGGCTTGCAGGAGAAACTTAATGACCCAGACTGGTCAAAGACACTTGCCCCTTTTGATATGTCTCCAGGAGGCCTGGGATACGAGGGGGGTTCATTTAGATGGTCATGCTTCCTTTGCAATAAATGCCACACCATCGCCCAGTGGGAGGGCTAGTGGGGGGCCTTGTGTCTTTTGTTAAACTTGACCTGTCCTTTAAAATGGAAGAGATCGCAGGTATTTCCCCCATATTTTAGGGGTTCTCCTTTCTTTTAGTAATAACATAAGGATCTTGGGTATTAATATCTATAATGCGATTCATGGGAAGGAGTCTGAGGATGTGCTGAAGTCACTTAGCACTTTCTTAAATTTCTTTTGCACCACTTGCCACAGTAAATAGTGTTATTGATTCTTTGCTATTAAAGTCTTCACCCCACAGAGGTTGCTATTTCTGAGGAAGGTGAGATGGATGAAGGTGGAGTTCAGTATCAAATTCACTTTAAGCATAATCCTCAGGGGGACTTTATGAATACGCTGTCTGGCAAATGTAATTGGTGAACCTCAGGAGTGTTGGGATAAGGAACAGGTAGATACACTCCCGCTTTACAGCCCAAGTTAAAGTGGCATTAAAAAATAGGAAACTAACTAAAGAATTAGTTATGGGAGGACCATCTTTTTGCCTGTACCCAGAAAGACAACACCTTGTTCTGGAAGGTGGTTAACCATCTGTTTATGGAAGATGTGGTGGCAGATCAAGCTGCTCTAGTCCCTGCCCAAGCCTGGGAGGATAATTTTTTTTCAGCCTTATGTCCGGGAGAAGAACCTCTCTCTCCTTCCTTGGCCTTCGTTCAGGGTGCCACCCTGACGTTACAGTGGGAAGAGAAGATGCTATTGCGTACCTGGGGATCTGTTTAAATCCTCTTTGGTTCTTTGGGCCCCATCTCCTTATCTTATGCATTAATGCTTATTAGCTCTTTACCTGAGGCCTGGTGCCATTCTTTTATTGTACCCCTGCTCAAGAAGGGGGATAGGAATGATCCTTACTGTTATAGGCCGATCTTCTTAATTGATGTTGTCCGGATCATGGGCAGGGTCATACTGAAGAGATTAACTCACTGGGCAGAGAAACACAATATCCTGTCTGACATCCAATATGGGTTTAGTCCGGGGAAGGGCACTGTGGAAGAGAATCTTAAACTCTATCTTGTAATCAACAAGAACATCAGTCAAGAGGGGTTCCCTCCCCCTTGCCTTCATGGACCTCAGCTGTGCCTTTGATAAGGTTAACAGGGGCAAGCTTTGGTTGGAGCTGGGGTCCATGGAGGTGGGACAGTCTGGTGGATTTTCTTAAGGACCTACATTGCGGGCTGACTACCTCAGTTCGTTATGGAAGCAATGGGGAATGCATGGCGCACATTTTGGCTCCTTTTTTTTAATGTACATTTATTGACTGGAGATGCTTTCGAGACCGGATGTAGATGTCCCAAAGGCTGGGGGCAGATTGCTCCCAGCTTTTATGTGCGGAAAATGCTGTTTTAATTGCCTGCACTGTCAGAAGCTTGCAGAGGCTTTTAGACCTTTTTGTTGATTTTTATGGGCAGCCTTGATTGCTTACCAATTGTTAAAAAATCACGTGATGGTCCTGGTGCCAAAAACGTGAAAAGTGGCACCTTTCTGTGCAGGGGCAGATTTTAAGTAAGATTGTATCTAGGAATTTTAATAGATTCAGGACTCAATTGGCAGCCCTTAAAAAAACAGAACAAGTTTAAAGAGGGCGGGTGCTGGAGTGCTTTTTTTTTCTTTTTTTTTTTTTTTCTTCCCATCTGGGCCAAAAGCCACTGAAACCTATGGTGATTTACAAAGCCAAGGGTGTCCCAATATCCACTTTGGCTGTGAGATTTGGGGCTACACAAACCTAGGATTACTTGCGGTGGCGAAGAACACATTTTGTAAAGCCCTTTTAGGTGTGGGGCCCAGTACCCCTACCGAGAGTGTACATGAAGTGTTGGGTATTAGCTATATCACTGATTTTATTCGGTTGCCACCTCTTTTGTTGTGATGTACTATTTGGCTGAAGGATGAACTAAGTCTTAATAGGCTAGTTATCTTGGATTGTATGAAGTTGGATAACATGCATAATATTCCTTGGTTGGCTTACATCAAGGAAAACAAGATACTGTTTGGTTGAGGCAGACCTTTCTTGGGGCGGCAGCCGACAGGGACGCCTATGCCAAAGAATCATACATGAAATTTGTCATGGTGAAAACAGTACTTGTGATGGAGCCTTGTCTCCTCCTTAAAATGGCTAATTTCAGTGTTTAACTTATTTCAGGCTGGGTCCGTTTCATCAATTGCTCTATCTTGAGAGACCATGGTTCAAGAATCCGGGGCTGCCCTTATGTTCCTGTGACAAACTTTCAACCTGTGATACTTTGCACATTGTACTCATTTGCCCTTTTTATATAACTCCTTCATTAGCTTTTAAAATCTATTTTTAACCACTGATTTTTATCAGGTTAGACCTGCCCTTTTATATTTGCAACTTCTAGCTACTTCGAAAATTTGTTTTTGTTTCCAAGTTTCTTATGGGGTTTATATATCAGGACGCCAGGGTGGGTTATCTGCGGGTGGGGCATAAATGTCTTTTTTGTCGGTTTTAATCTAGATCTATGTACGCCATATGTATAACTGGGGTATCTCACTTCTAACTGAGCTGTCTTTTTTCTGTTCATCTGTATGATTCGATCTCTTAAAATCGAATAAAGATTATAACCAATATAAACAAATGTAAACAAATATATAGTACATAGTATCCCATTACATCCATGCCACCTTCGTGTGATCTAAGTTGGGCATCAGTTATCAAATCTTTCATATTCATCGTGACCTCTGTACAAATAAATTAGGAAGAAAGCCAACTAAGTGCTCACTCTTACATGAAATATGCAAAAGAAACAATGGACAGAATGCTGGACACCGCAAACATTCACCCCCAGTCACAAGAATCTGGGTTTAATCCATCATTCTTTTGCTGACCACAGCACCCCAGTTTGGACCCAGCCATATGCAAATCAGTCTTGACCCTGTTCCTTATGGGAACAGTCCAGCCCAAACTGCCAAGCCAGGTCCTCCCTGGACCGGAAACAAGCATTCTGGGACCGGTTTCAGGGTATCACCCTTCATCAGCCGGACTAGCGTGAATCCAGTGGTGTAGTGAGCAAGGGACCCACGTCTGGGCATACCCTTCCCACTTAGGGCGATATATGCACGGGTATGCCCAGACGTGGGTCCCATGCTCTCCATGCCACTGGAGTAAAGCTATCCTGGCTGATGAGGGGTGAAACCCCGAAACAGGTCCTAGGATGCTTGGTTCCAGAGGACCTGGCCTGGCAGTTCGGGCTGGACTGTTCCCATTGGGCACAGGGTCAAGACTGATTTGCATATGGCTGGAATCAAACTGGAATGGCATGGTGAGCAAAAAAACGATGGATTTAGGCCCAGATCTCTGTACTGGGGTGAATGTATGACATTGGTCTGCATTCTGTACATCAATTGATGTTTTTGCACTCTTACATGAAAAGCATAAAAAGGTTCAAGCAGTGCATTGTTTCACGAAAACAAGAATAATCCCATTTAAGCTCTTGTATGTGAGGTCGAAAATGAGCTGTGTATGAACCATAGTAGGGACAGTTTAGAAAAAAAATGAGCTGAACTACCTCCAGTTTTTTTTTGCAGATTTATATATCACGAACTCGACCCGAAGGTATTGGAGCGCTTTACATGAGCACCAGTTACGTTACACAAGGACACATTCATTTTTGGTAGGCATGGGGAGATTAAGTGATTTGCCCAGAAGCACAGGATGTTGAGCTGATGCCGAGGCTCGAACCTGGTTCCCCACCTCCAAAGTCGGCAGCTCTAGACTTGAGGCCACACCCTCTCCCCCATTTCGTAAATCATACTAGAACCAAGTGGCCTGTAGTATTAAATCTATTTAATAAGCTTGTTCCAGTCTACTTAGACTTCACTCACTATTGAACCTTCTAACTTGGAGGACGTTTATACAGCCCAGCAAAGGGCACCCGTCTGTGGCACTTATTATGGCATTCTGTGAGATGTGCAGCAGTCACTGGGTACTGAACTGTTACTCCAGTAGCCCATATGTTCACTTGCTTGGAAAGGTACTTTTCTAATTCTACCACTCATCGAAAACCAGGGGGCACTCCAAGGCATCTGATGCACGCGGTTTCACTGTTTAGGAAATCCCTAATGAGGACACGGAGAAGAAAACGTCACAAGTATCCATCTTTATACCCAGTATCATGTGACTTTCTACTTTCCTTCCACTTAAAAAAAACTACATCTAGTCCTTGTAAGACTCTTGCTGGCCATGGCAGCAAAGGAGTTCCACGTTGATTCTCTCAAATCTAATATCTATATTATAGATCTACATTCTTGATCTGTTGTCTACTTAACTTCTAATAATCTGATTGGCTAACTCATGCTGTCTTCAATTTTCACACTGAGAATGTGTATTTGATCTCAATCTGCACTAAAACAAAAACATTTAAAATACTTCGAATCGAAGAACCTTCATTGTAAATTGAAGATGGCATTGGATGTGCCATCTTCTCTGCTGACAATCCTGTGAGTAGTTTTCACTTAGGAGTTCAGGACACTTGTCTGCTGATTGACTGCTTTGAATCTTGGCCAACAGAAAATGGCCTTGCTTTCCAGCAAATGGGGTACTTATGAGCCAAAATAAAGGGTATCCATGTGCATCATGCTGATAGTGAACTTGTGTACCTGCTACTGGAAAGTCGAAGTCACACTTGGCAGGAGTTTGGATAAGAACAAGCCAATAATAATTTGCATACTCTGATTGCCACAGTTCCTTGGTGGTGTTAGTCAGTTAATTTCATAAGTTGGTTGCTTTGGTAGTGACATATAAATAAAATGCATCAAATACCCGAATTCTGAGGTTCCATTGCACCTTTTCTAGAACAGGAGAACGTGGGGTTTGTTCGTCCATTAGTTCTTTACAGGTTGGGTCGGTAGTGTGGGCACAGACTGTAGACTGCACGCTAGCGCTATGCACACGAGTTTGAGGAGGTTGTTTCTGGTAGTCTGTTAATGACTGTAAAAACTCAGTTTACTGAGTAGGCGCACAGTTTCGTGGATCGGATCTACCAAAATTAACTTGAAAGATGCCACCAGTACCTTCACCCTGAAAAAGTATGGAATATTTGTGACTATTTCTAATTCGTAGGAAATGCGCATAACAATTTCATTTAAAATGAGTTTGACTGAGACATTTTTCAAACATTGATAACCAGTTGAAGCAGTGACAATAGTGCAAAGCCCCCACTACGATGTTGCATAAACAGTGTCGCTGAGAAATGAGTACCACATGTATTGGGGCCTGTAAGTGTGCAGCTATGCCCAACAAGTGATCTATGCTGTGCTGCTGAAACTGTAAAGGAACACATGCGTTACATCAGGCTTATAAATGCACAAATCAGGATAGCCAGGCACAGCCAACAAGAAGCGAGTCCCATTTTTAAATACGCCTTTGTGTTTATTGGGTCCCTGTCCAGTATTTACTTTACATTACTGCAGACTCACCTCGTGTTACGAAAAGCAATGAAGCATTACATTTCCGCGTTCTAGTCTTTTGTGATTCTTATCCTTTGCAGACATTTAAGAAGCTCCTCAAACATTCGGTTGTTGTAAAGTGCTGGTGGGAGCAGTGGTTTAGTAGTAGCACAAACTTCAAAATGTAATGACCTCACTGCAAGAAGTGATTCAGCTAATGTGTAATATACAAGCTATGACGGCTTCCTGCTAAAAGTGAAGTTTCTTAACGAAGTGCAGTTCACTTTGCAGTACCACGCATTTCAGAACTTAATGCACCTATAGACAGTGGTTGGTCAGTATTCTTTATTTGTGAGTGCAGCGCTCTTGCTATTCTTAGTCTGGCATTATTTTTCCTGTGTTTGATTTGGGTCATCGCTTTAAGAAGTTGCATTTAAAGGTAGACCTGCTGAGAGACCATCATAGTAATGATTAGAATTCCCTTGGGCACATTACTAATTTGTGTTTTGCCTGGAAACGCAGGTGTCCAGTCTCTGAGCCTTTCGAGAGGTCGCATCTTCACTGTGGTCAAAAGCTGGACTAACGAACTAGCCGCTGCCTATGAGCCTTACCTTGCGTCCATCAATGAGACGGCGCTTGTCATGTGGGACAGGAGGACAATGGAGGTTTTCACAACCGTGGAAGACACCGACATAAGCAAAGTAATCATTCTAAGCACTGATCAAGCCAAAGGTAAGTGATCAAAGCAGAAAAGAACGTGTTAATCTGGAGACAAAGAATGGTCTTCAGACTCACGAAAGGGGAATAACCCGAAATGGCTGTCGGATTTGTTTCTTAACTATTTGTTTTTTTTAATCTTGTGTATGAGAGCAGTGATTTTCAAAAACAATTTCCAGTTTTAAGTCTAACCTCTCCTGGTAGCCTAATTCAAACTGGCACTTCCCCAAGGAAAAAATATGCCCATTTATGCTTATTTATAGGATGTACCAAACCTTTGCTTTCTATTTGTTTTCTGCAGAATAAACATGCTTTCTGGTATGTGGGGGGAAAACCCCTTCCCCAACATCCCTTGCAAATGTGATGGTTTCATACATATTTTACACATTTTCTCCAATGTTTTAGACTTTGCTGAAACCAACCTTTTGGAATATTAATGACCACTCACAACGTTGTGACTTAGGAGTTTTTCTAAATTTCATTTGCCACACCCTTCCATATTCCCACACCTACACATAGGACTGTAGGACATCTACTTGCGTCAGTGCAATTTGCAATTGTAAAATTCCTTTGATTCAGATGTGTTAATCAGGATTCCATTTACAATTGTAAATAGATTTTTGCTCATTCAAGTGAAGTTTGGTGAGTAAAAATGTTTGCCACTTAGGCCAATGGTCTTTAAAGTTTATTTCACTTTGTGCGGCCCTTTAGCATTTGTTTACTGCGTTCATGTTACTTATTGGCGTCTTCATAACTCCAAAACCGGTTATGTTCCTTGTGTGTGATTGTTACCTGCTTAGTCTAGTGGAGCCGGGTGCCAAACAATATTTATCAACAGAAGAAAAGACCTTCTGGAAATAGCTTTACTTTATTATTATTCTAATAGTCACTTAACTGGCTGAGTTAAAGCCACAGAAAGGCTTGTCCATCAGGAGGGTTTTCAAGCAGTAGACGTCGTATGATACTTTGCCATTTATAGTCTACTAACCTGCTAATTGGAGCACTGTTTAACAAAAGTATATCCAATTATGTACACAAAGGGATAATAACTATGTAGAATTAGGATGTTTCCTAGTCAAGTGATTTTTCTCATCCTTTCTTTAAACAAAGCAGCATTTATCGGAATTAGGCCAGTAGTAATTTGATGCATCATCCAGGAGAGGTTTCCTATAACTAATGAAACCTATAACTTACTTTGAACTTTTCTTGCCTTTATATTTTCACAAGACCACACGTTTAAATGAACCTTATGCTGTAATTTTCTTACATCGTATGGATGCAGTTCAACAACTGCAGTTAGTTGACCCTCTCCTAGGAATATCAATAGGTTCTCATTACGTTTTGTTCCACCAAAGTATTTGCAGTGAAGGCCTAAAGTCCCTCCTGCCTTGCATCAGACCTGTTCATCCACTCTTCACTTCACATATGACCCAAATTCTGTTTCTATTTGTCTGAGTTTTTCACTAAAACTTTTGTTCAGGTAACAGCGAAATATCAAACCGTTTTGTCATGCAACTGTTGCCCGCTCACCCTTGGTATCTCTTAGCTGCATTTACATTGGTTCAATTGATATTTGGTCATTGTTTGTGTATAGTTTATATTACCACTTCATAAACTCATCGCATATTTCTGTTTTGGCCCTTTCCTTTGCATAATACTGGGAATTCCACATGCCAGGGTGATACTAAATGATGTGCCTTTTGGATATCCTGGAAAGCCCTTATTGTATGGTAGTGAGTGTTTGTTATTCCTTCACTTCCAATTCAGGTGGCGTTCTGCTCCTTCAGTTTGCTAATCTATGGATGCCTCCTTCTGTTGGCCAGACTCAGATAATGAAAACATTGCAAGTTGGTGAGGTCATGGATACCCTGCTGTTCGGGTGCAACACCGTGAACGCCTTGGTTCTCCCTCACCTCCACTTTTCCATGACCAGCTGAGACCTTTGCCAGCCTTTAGTTCTAGACCATGCCAGATTCCAAGTCCTTATGAAGTGCTGGAGAGGCTGACATTAAAGGAATTTAATTGAATAATTTTGACTGGAAGTATACATTGTTTTCCTTACCTGTTGTACATGGTGGGTCAACCTACTACCTGCCCCTTTTTAGAAGCCAATCTGGTAGCTTGGGGCCTCCTGTTTTCTTCACACGTAGCAAGATCTTTTGAAATCAGTTCGAGCAGCTGTAAGACAGATTATCTCGTGCATAAAGATGGCTTGTTTTGAAATTTAACACAGCGCTCTGGTATTATTGGTGATTAAGATTCACTTTGCTTGTCACCCAGGCTGCTTAAAGGCACAGAACAGAGAATGGTGCAGTAGATCTCTGGAGCTAATCTATACACAGTATATTCATTGGTCATGTGTCTATTGACTGAATATTAATTTCCAGCCGTGCTGTTTGTTACTAATGGCCATTCATACAGACCTACTGATTGAGGGCTCATTTTAGTGTGTAGGGTGGGTTGCAACATTTTTTACAACTCGATTTTAACTGTGCTAGGCAGTACTTCATTCTATTAATTTCTAATAACAAATCTTTGCGCAGTCTTCTTGTCTATCTAGACTCATGCTTGGATCCAGTAATGTACTATGGGAGTGAAGATTCCCTAGTATGCAGCCATGAAGTATGTCAAAATGTGTGAAATTTGAGTCAAAAGAGAAGGGGGTACATAACCACCCTTATGGTGGTGAGTGGCAAACTCAAACTGCTTCAGTGCGAGCCAAGACTGTCAATTCTGTGCCTTATTCCATGAATGCACTTTAAAAAATATATATATTTTATTACTGTTTTAAGTGTACAGCATCAACAATGCACTGAGGTTTCAAGTGAATTAGTTTACACAGTAGAAGCCCCATCCAGGGGACATTTCCATCCTAGTCACAGAATCGCTTTCGCAAAATATCCCCCCCAAATCCTTCTATGACCAATACATAGTTGTTGTTCTCTACCCTCAAGGCGCTCTGGGGGGGGTTCAGAGTCTCACTAGCATTTCAGCCCATTCCACAAGCTCTCCTGTTCATCATTCCTTTGAAACCGCTTCCTGTGTTAATCAGCTGGACCCTACTCCAGCAGATCCTTTTTCCAGCGCTCTTACCCCAGGGCTCCTGGAGGGACTAGGTGTATAGTAATCTGCCTTTTCACCAGGACTGTACTCCACGCCCACATTCGTAACCCCATTTTAGTGTTTGTGACCATATACTAAAAAGCCTCTTTTGATTGATTTAATCCTATTCATGCCGGTTATTTCATTCAGAGTAGTTATCACCTCGCTCCAGAAATCCTCTACTGTCAGGCGCACCCACGTCATGTAAGAAGTCACCCTTGGCTTCACCACATCTACTGTAGATGGACTTCCTACCCCAGTAAATCAAGGCCAGTTTGCTCGGGGCAGCTAGGTTCTGTGTAAGTAATGAAATTGTAGTAATTTGTAACTGGCATTTGGGCATATAGTCTGGACTTGCGCGCATGGCCTCTTCCACTGAGACTGTATTGAGTCTTGTGGGCGGACGGCCACAGCAACTTCTCCAACCTCTGCCTGTATCTCCCCTGTCTTGTACCATTGCAGCATTGAGCACTGTAGTCACTTTTCTACACCCGCCATATCCAATAGTCTTTGCATCGTCATGTTTAACTGGCCCTCAGGGAATGTGTTCCAAGTAGAGCGAACTGTATGCACCGCCTTGGCATGTTGTAAAAATTGGCCCATTCCCTGCCCCAAGTACTCTTGCTCGTCCTTAAACCTAACAAATCTGTTTAAGAACAGATCCCCAGCAGTTTTGCATGCCATTCTTGCCAGTTACAAAAAGACCTCTCTAAATTTTGTCTTAATGGTTTGAGTCCAAATGGGAATGTTTCCCACAAATGGGGACCTCTTTAGGACTTTGACCAGCACTGTATGCCACAAGTCTACTGCCCAACGAACCAGGTCCGGAGCATTTCCTGGAACTCCACAGCCCATCATAAATCACTCCAGCATTGTCTATCCTGTATCAATACCTTCTAAAAGCTGCTTCCCTTAGGGCTGTCGTCTAGCTAATGCACCATATGCTGCATTTACACTGCCGCATAATACAAGAACCTACCTGGAAGGCCTAGAGCTCCACCCACGGTAGTTTCAGTATATCTAATGTCACTCTACTACATTTCCCGCCCATATCAAAGTGCATAACATACTAACCTGTGGAATATTGCCCTAGGAATTTGAAATATTGTGTTCTGCAGCACATTTAAACAGTGGGGAAGAAAGATCATATTTGCTACAGATAGCCAGCCCATAATCGAGAGGGGGAGTGTTTCCTAAATTTTCAGAGTGGTCCAATCCAGCCACCACTCTGCCCATAGTAAGTGTATGCTGGGCTTGGCGGCATCACGTTATTCACACTCCCAGGTATATAAAACTGCTTCAATCCCTTTCCAGTCCTACACTTATGGTGAAGTCTTCTCCAGCATGTCCAAATTTGTCAGAGGGAACAGCATGGATTTACTGCAGTTAGCTTGTAGGCCTGACACTGCCACAAACTTCTCAAATTCTTCCAATTAGTTTTAAAATGATGTGAATCTCTTAAATATACTAAGACATTGTCTGCATACAAGGAGACATGTCACATTACCCTTTTGAATACCACAAGGCATGAGTTTCCCCGCAGATCACAGTCTAATGGCTCAAATGCAATTGTAAATATTAGTGGAGATAGCGGGTACTCCTGCCTGGCTCCCCTTTCCGAAACCCACGAGTCGGATATTATGCCTCCCATACTTACTTTGGCCATAGAATCCATATGTTGCAATTTGACCCAGCCTATACAGTTAGGGTCGAGCCCATACCATTAACAGACTACAAGCAACATCTGTTCACTGTTAAAGGTGCATTCCAAATCCTGGGATGCCAAAGCATTCTTCTGAAGATTCCAACGCTTACATAACATGCCTTGGTCTCCTTTTTCATTATTTCCAGTTCCCCTAATAGGAATAAAATCTGCATGGTCATCAGCAATGTGTACCGATCACCCCAAAAGTCTGTTGGAAAAGGACTTTACTTCAGTTTCACATCAGTGTTGAGCATAAACAGAGGCCTGTAGGATGTAAGCAACTCTGGATCTTTGCCCTCCTGAATGAACATTATTAGTCTACCTGGGCAGGCATCTCCTGGTAAAACTGTGGCGGAATGCAGTCTGCTTCCACTACCTAGCTTTTTTAATACTCTAATGCCTCCTTTAAGTTCTTCCACTCTAAGGGGGGTCTGCAGTGTTGGGCGTTGTTCCTCTGTCAAACGCAGGGTTCCCACCTCTCACAGATATTGTGCAATGTCATCTGGGGAGACATTCAGTCTCTGAGAGAAGGTGTCTTTTGTATCAGGGGTGGCTCCTCCATTATAGCGGAGGAGTGTCGCCCCACTGAAATGTCCCCAGAGACTAAAATAAAACGGTAATTAAGTTAATTCATTACCATTTTATTTTCAGTCACCCCTTCAAGAACTGAGTGTCAGGGCGGGGCGTGCTGAATAGCAGCAGGGAGGAGTGGTGGGCAGAGTACTGCGTGTGCACTGTTTAAAGTGGGCATGTCTTTCGCCAGCCGGCTTGCGATGGCCAGCCAGCCGTGCACTTTAAACCTCTCAACCCAGGTGTCTTAAGACGGCTGGGTTGGGAGCAGGCAGGCCTCCAGTGCCCTCTGGAGCACAGACCGAGGCTGCTACTCCAATCCTGGAGCTTCTCTCCGCATTAGAGAAGCACCAGGATTGGTTAATCGAGATGGCTGGGGCCATGACGTCACAGAAGAGGACTGGAGCGCAGACGGCTGCTGCACAGACAATTTTTATTTAATGTAATCCCCCCCCCCCACCACCACCACTCAGTAATTGCCATCTGCCACTGGTAAGTATCCCTTGCACTCCTCATTGATACAACCCCTTCCTACGATGTCTCGTTCCTGCACCTCCCAACTTCAATATTCAATACCAGGCTAACATTCGTCCCACCTTGTCCCCTTCCCTTAGTAGCTTTTGTCTATATTGCATATTTACCTAACTTTGTCCAGGTGTCTGTCTCATCGTGGTCCCCCTCTTTCTGGAGGCTAAAGGGTCTATAATCCTCTGTTGGTCCAGTACTGCTTGGGTCTTTTTTTCTAGCTCTGAGAACGCTCCGACCCTTAGCCCAACCAATTAATATATACACCATCTCAAAGCAACCTTATATATTTCTATGCTTCCCACCCTGTGACTACTCTGTGGACTCCCTGCGTGTGAAAAATTGAGTGCTAGATTTTCTCAGGAGTTTATAAGGCCCGTCTATTGACCATGCAGGTATGCACAGTCTGGTACATTACAGCCTCAGGGTTACAAGCAATGGTGCATGATCAGAAAGGAACCTATTTAAATAAAGTTTCCTTACATTGGGACATCTTCTCTACTCCCAAGCTTGTAATCGAACCTGCTATGTCCACCATGCCCACTTGAGAAGTAGTAATATAGTTTACCCTGCGGGTGACCATCTCCAAACGTCCAAGTTCAAAATCCGTAATTGCTTTGTTGAGCACTACCTCATTACCAGACTTCATCCCAGGCGAGGGGGATGTTTATTCATTCGTCAGTTCAGAACACAGTTACCATTCCCAGGACTGATTACTCTGCATCTTGTATAAGGGGCGATTATTATCCTCATTTGTGATAAAACGTGTGAACATCCACTTAATGTTTTCCCACCCCAGAGGTACACACAAACCCCCAACTACTGGTCTGACCAAGTATCAACACATCTCGCAAGGTTAAGTGACTGGGTAGTAAACTCACCCAGTCCACTATAGATTCATCCATCAACTCAAAATAACCTAACAATCTGCAGGCACTCTATCCGGTACATAGTCCTGTCCACTACAGGGGGAACTCCCTCTCAACTGGGCTGCCAGCTTGGTATCCCCAACAAGAAATCTGGGGCAGTGTGCAGACATGGGTCATCCTCCAAAAGAGGAATTTACTGCTTCAACTTTTTCCCCTCCCCCAGTTTCAAACCATTGCTCATTATTAAACACCCATAAATCTTACCACAGTTACCCCATCTTTTTATATCCTACTTGTCCCATAACAAAAACATTAAGTTTAACTTCAATCCATCGATGCAAATCTTTAGTCTGGCAATCTGCCATAAAAGCACAATTAAAATACAGATCCAGATAAAGTCCTTAAGAACAATGTACATCAAAACAATGCATTTAAAACAGTTAACAAAATCCATCTCAAATATATTAATACAAAATATCTCTTCTATAGAATCAGTGCACAATTACCTCACTTAACAAGAAAAAGCTAAGTGCCACAAAGGGTGGTGTTCGGAGGAGCCTTACACCTCGGGTGTCTACAGTGATAGGTTGCAGGCTCAAGTTTTGCGTAATTCACCACGTTGATAACAAATAACGAGATGCAGCAAAAAGCATGTTTTGTTTCACATCAGATTTTAAAATACAAAGGGCCTCTGCATATTTCCCAACACCCATGTTCCAAAAAAGTGGAATTTGCCATTTTCTCCATCTGTTCTGATAAGCTGGACAGAAAAACAAAATGTGCTCTTCTGTTTCCTTGATGGTCCCACAAAAGGCACAAGCACATCTGGCTTCAGTATGATGGCCAGAAGATCGTTGGGAACACCATCTCAGCCAAGACCTGCCAAAGAGTAGACCTGTGAACCAGGTCAAATGCAGAACGCAGGTCAACGAATGCAACATAGCCAACCGCCTCCCAGGACCACAGTTTTGCAGAAGATTAACTAAAGGCGGAAGGCCTTGTCCACCGAACTACTGCGCGCCTGAAAACCTGCCTGTAATGGGGATAACATTTTTCTCTCGCCCATCCATTCATGTAACCGTTCGAGAAGTATTCTGCTAAGCAGCTTTTGGGAGCTGTCAATTAGGCTTGTTGGTCTGTAATTGCCTGGCTCCGAGGGTGGACCCTTCTTTTGAGTTGGTATTACCTCTACCCCCGCGCAGGTTGGTGGGATTGGTGCCCCGGACATGATGGAATTAAATAATAGTGCAAAGTAGGGGCTCCAAACGTCAATCTCCCTCAAATACAAGTCCCCTGGGATTTTGTCCAGTCAAGGGGCTTTGAGACGTTCCTGGTAAGTTCAGATCTTACTTCATGGACCAAAATGGATGCAAACTCTTCACTAATACTCCCTTGTCACACCTCTGCTAGTTTTTTAGCTTGTAAAATAGGTGGGTGAGCACTATCTTGTCCCTTTACAGAATAAAGACAGGAGAAATGAGCAACCTAATCTGGCAGGGACGATAGTCTCAATCGGACATAATCTGTTATCCTGTTGACACGAAGTTCCAGAATCCATGCTGATCGCCTTTCCTAACTGCATCCTGCAAAGCTTCCCATTTCCCCACTCCCGAATGTTTTTGGGCATTTTTGATATTCTTCTTGAAGACCTCTCTGCGAAGTTGGTGCAGGTAATGCTGTTCACCTCTACACCCATGTTTCTGGATTTTATCCTTCATCAGAGATCAGAAAAACTAATTACATTAGGGGTTTCTGAGAATGCTGCCACAGTCCCCTCAGGTCTCGGTACCTCTCATTGGTGCACAGTTTCATCTCCAAAAGTTCGTCATCTCATTGGCTCAAGGGAGCCTTTTTAAACAGAAGGGGAAAGGGAGCACACTGCCTCACATCCCAGCACAGTTCGCTCCTTTGCATTATGGTGAATGCAGTTCACAATTAGAGCTTACTTGAATATTAGTAAATATACAGTGTTACTAACACGGACTTATTTAGCACTTCATTCTTTCCCAATGGAATTGTGTGATAAAGTATTTGGGAACTTATGTCTTGGAGGACTGTTGCAACTAGAGGAATACAACATACATATATGTAATTCTAAATGTGGAGCAATATTTGAGCCTCCATTCTCATTAAAATCAGATTGCTAAATTTGAGTACATGACATCTGCTGTCCAAAAATAAAGGAATTTAGTTCAATTGTAAATCGCTGGAATGTATTGTTTGTTTAATTAGTTAACCAAGTGCCGCCCAGTAATACATTTGGAAGTTTGGAATTCTAAGTCCTTCAGACTGAAATGCATAGCCACACGATTCCCCTGTGAGGGCCATATGAATCTAATGCGGACTTGTACTTACTCTAAGAAACGAGGTGGGAGATAGCATACGAGCTCTAGCAAGTTAAATGGACCACAATAGTGTTTTTTTTTTTTTATTCCATCCAACATTGTAGGTAAGACCATTTTTTGTCTAACATTCATATCCTGAAATGAATGCACCACATGATATCAATTTCTGAAGTTATGACACCTGGATATTCAGATATTCATTCTGTTACAAGTTGCTGATAGCTATTTTTGCATTGAAATTGTAGCCTAACTTCAGTAGCTGTCGAATATTGGTTTGCTATTATCTCTGCAGTAAGGACAGCAAAATTATTAGATGCAGCAAACTGATAAGATCGGGGGGGGGGGCGGGCAATGTGATGCGTAGATATTCACTGCTGTCGTACCCGGTTTGGTAATGGTGCTTAAGTATGGCACAAACAAGATGGAGAGTAAGCAGCTCAATTTGGTTCCTCTGAATTTCAAATATTGCCAAAGGATGCGTTGTGCAATAAAAGCAGCCAGCAGGTGATAGCATATGCTTTCAATGGCAAGCATGAAAGGGAATGGAAATCCAAATGTTTGTTTCTGCCGACATGGTAAGCTATTGCACCCTGAATAATTTTAAAGCGTCTAAAAAAAAAAAAAAAAATCCGCAAATGGCTATGGTCAACATTTGGCATAATTTAATAATGCCGTTACCAAATGTTTATGGCCAGTCTTCAATTTTCAGATGCAGTTCTATAGCCCATAGGGGAGTCAGTACTTTGACAAATATTTACAATGTGCATTTAACAGATGTTCTGTGGTAAGATGAACAGATTGTTCCATTGCTTTTTAAAAATAGTTTATCAGCATGCTAAAATGAGTATTTTGCCCTCCTTACGAGAATTCGGGATCGCTTGCAGGATAAGCGCCTTTTGTAGGATACAGTTAAATCTTAAAAGCACTTCAGAATTTTTAGACAATATATCATGCAGGGCCTTTCTTAGCTCATCAGCATTCACCCCAGCCTCCAATTTCATGTGAGCAATTGCAGCTACTGAGATCAGCACCCTCAGGAGTACCATCATGGCTGTAAACTGTCTTGAAGTGCTGTAAGAAAATGGTGGCAAGTCATCCACCTTTATCGCAAGTCCTACAATCTTATCCCAAATTGTAGTTTTTATTTTTGGCTTCCTCACTTACTCTACGCCATCATCACAAATAAACTCTTACAAAGACACCAGACCACCCAGAACCCTTACACCAGACTCTGCCTCAACATCCCCGGCAAAGCACACATCACTCCCCCCATCACAGAGCTACCTTGGCTACCAATCAGGAAGCAATGCCAATTCAAAGTGCTCACCCATGCATGCAAAGCTCTCCACAACGTTGTAACTGCCTACCTCAACCACTGCTTCAACTTCCACCAACCCACCAGGCAACTGCTCTCCGCTTCACTCTCTCGCACAAGTACCCAGCATCCGCAAGAGCAAGTCAGGAGGAGACACTCCTTTTCCTACATCACCACCAAAACCTGGACCGACCTTCCTAACCACATTAGGACCTACTCATCCCTTCTTGAAATCCACAAGAAACTGAAGACCTGGCTATTGGACTAGGATCCCGATTGAGCTTAGCACCTACTCCAGCACCTGGATACCCTGTGGGTGATGAGCACGCTTTATAAATCCTCATAACCTAACTCTTGTGAAGTAATGCTGGCACTGGAAACTAACTATGCTAATACAACTTCTCCTTGAAAGCTCTCAAGCTTTTTATTATAAACAAAATGCATTAATTTTGAAACATGCAACACACATGATGATCCAGGCACAGTAATAGTGATTCAGGCACGTTGTTGGACTTGGCCCTTTTTGCAGGGTCATCCCTGAACTTTTTGCCTTCCTAGACTTTTTTCTGACATGATGTTGGTGGTTCTAGGACTCTCAGCACTATAGCACTGCTGTCCAGTGTAAAGTGCGGGTGCTCTCTGTGGTAAACATGGTAAGATTGGTCTACACCTGTTTGGCTAATTTAGTTTACCTGTCAGTCCCTTGTAAAGCTGTATCCCAGATACCCGGGGCCGGAAAATTTAATGCTACTGGTGGGCTTGCAGCGCTGATTGCGCCACCCACCAAAGTAACCTTTCAAACCTGTCTCAGGCCTCTGCCATTGCAGGGCCTGTGCACGCAGTGTTACTGCTGCTGTGACGTGACACCTAAAGTGTGTGCCACGTCTGTGACCCCCCCTTTTACTGCATGTCAGTCACCCCTAAGGTAGGCTCTAGCTAGCCCTATCGGCAGGGTGCATTGTAGGTTAAAGGTAGGACATGTACCTTAAGTGTGTGACATGTCCTGGTAGTGACAAACAGCCATTTTGGTTCCTCACTACTGGGAGGCTGCCCTCTCATAGGAAGGCATTGGGGATTCCCTGTTAAGTGTTTCAGTGGTAATTCCTGATATGAGAGGAGCAGCGTGGTCAAGTTTGGTATGGTTGGAATAGTAATGCTGCGCAATGGTGTGCGCAGATTTATTATCACTATTTTAGAAATGCCACTTTTAGAAGTTGGCATTTTTGTGTGGTATGTCTGCCTGCCTGATGTGGATTGCAGGTCTGGCTCTGGACTGACTGGGGCTGGTGAGGTGTGTGGCTCCAGGGAGGGCAGGGTGAGTCAGCGCTAGGCTGAATGGAAGATCTGCATTTGGAGTAGTGGGAGGAGTCGTGCCCTGACCCTGAATAGGTCTGTGCCTGCCTAGGTGAATGCTGGCTCCGCCCCCCTGTGGAGTGTCTGATGACCGAGCCCCCACCTGACAAAGAGGAAGAGGAGCCCTGTAAACAGTGCTCCAATACCCCCCAGAACCAGTTGAGACTGGTTCCCCCAGCCCTGTGCCAAGGGCAGAACAAAAGAAAATCATGTATATATACTGGGGCTGTGACCCCATGAATGGGACTTCCTTGTGACTTTGGGGGGACTTGCTGCTGCTGGGCCCCAGGAGGAACTGCCACGAGGGACTGCCTCCCTGCTGGAGGGCCCTGTGAGCTGGCCTGCCTGGGCCCAGCCTTGTGCCCCTGAGACTTTAGCGCCTCGAGAGCGCTCTATTTTTTACCCCAGGAGAGTGCTGGGGCTTTGCAGCGCTGAAGCTGCGACATATTCAGAGGGAATCCCGACGTGGGGATTCCCCCGCATTGGTGCCTTGGAAGCGGGAGCCCACCCCGCATGGATGTCACTACAAGCGGGAGCCTACCCCGAGTTTATGCCTGCTGAACGGGAGCCCACCCTGCGTTTGTGCTCCTGTTGGCGGGAGCCCAGCCCGCCTTTGGTTTTATTTTAAAGCGGGAGCCTACCCCGCATTGTGGTGTCTCCCTGAGAAGTGAGCCGCCGCTGAGACGAGCGCGACCCGGAAGCCAGGCGTCTGCTGCCTGACTCTGGGCGGGGCCAACAGGAGGAGGCGGCCGAGACCGCCAATGGCAGCGCGTGCCTACGCGGGGCTCCCGTGAGGAAAAGAGCCCCGCGTGTTCCCCGGAGCAGCCAAAGGGAATCCCAGGAGAGGCGGGTCCCGAGAGGCCCAGGAGAGCAGCCGGCCGAGGCACATTGTTGGTGCCCTCTTCCCGGACCTGAGGAAAAGACTGGCGAAGTCCCAGCAGAGCCCCGGTGAGTGGGGCTGAACTGGGCCGCACAGTGGGTGCCAAGTAAAGTGCACCGCAAGGAGTCCCCGAGTTGGGCTCCAGAGGCACGGTAGTGCCCGTGCCTGTTTCGGCTCCACAGCTGCCCCCAGAGAGCAGGCAGCTGCCACAAGGGGCCCCTGCTGTTTTAGAAGTCCCGGAGAGGGGCTTCAGTGGCAGTTGGTGCCAGGGCCCATTTTTGTATTCAGCTGCACCGCAGGAGCGCGGGCAGCTGCAACGCGGGGGCATTTTGTTTTCATGAGGGGGTGAGTTGCACCCCACGCCCCCGGCGCATTGCGCAGTATCTCGCTGCATTGGCAGCCAGAGGGCTACTTGAGAGGCCCTACATTTACGCCCTGACATTTTGGGACAGAGGGCATTTGAGCCCCGGTGAAAGGCCAGTTGGCCTGGGGTCATTTTGGGTGAAATTGGTAGAGCGCAAGGCTCTACCCAGCTGCATAATGTGTTTATGCTTGTGATTTATGCACAATGTGGTCTATGCCTAATGCTAAGGTGATATAATGCTGAGGTCATTATTGTGCCAGGAGTTACTGGTGGTGTTTTACATTTACTACTTGTGCTGTGTGATAGTTCTGACAGTGGCCCGATTGGCCCTGTCATGTATATAATCCCCTGTGAATATTGCCTAGTGCCAGTTGGCACAGTGTATATTGTGTGATTATGATCTATTGTGTTTTGGATAATACAAAGGCTATTTTTTTATATAACCTTGTGTGGAGTTTCTTTTGTAGTGTGCCTAGTGTGTTGCTGTTGTGTGTTGCGCAAACACTTTACACATTGCCTCTGGGATAAGCCTGACTGCTCGTGCCAAGCTACCAAGGGGGTGAGCAGGGGTTATCTTCGGTGTGCAACTCCCTTGCCCTGACTAGAGTGGTGGTTTCTTCCTGGCCTAGGCGCTTGCCCTAGTCAACCAGAAATCCCATTTCTAACGCACGTTAAATAAATCTCTACGTGTACATTAAAATTAAGGCTCCTTGTGTTCCGTTTTTACTGATTTTTACAGATAAATAGACAGAAAACATTTATTTTCTTGTCTGTATTTATTTTTAAATGTGGATAAAAACGGAAATTTGGTTGCTTTTTGAGTAATTCTAAATACTGTCTGCCATGACTGCAAGGCCAATAACTGTGTGGATTGACAGGTTAGGGGGCTAAAAAAAGAGAGGAATTTTAGTAAAGAGGCTGTAACGGAAGTAGATATGCACAAGGTTCATACTGAAATTTTCATATTTCCTTTTAAGTGCATTGATTTATCTTTTGCAGGTGATTACAGCATTGAAACATGGTAGGCATTCAAGCATGAGTGCATATTTACCGGTTAAATAAATGTGCAAATATACTAATTTCAACTTAATTTTTCCACAAAACCCAAAATAAAAATGGATAAATACAGATGAAATTAGCAAAAACTAAATATGGATAAATATAGATGGAAATGTCAAAGAAATAAATACCATAAAACCGGGAGCCCTAATTATAATAGTCTGATATTCCAACCATTTACCTCATACTTTTGTATGGTTTTTGGGGCATTCCCTGGCCTTGTATACAGCCCTCTTCTGCGTTGAGCACCAGTCCATTTCTTGTCTCCATGGTTCTAACTGGGGCAGAGAAGGCAGCCTTCATTCTTTAGCAATATCCCTCTTCACCAATGCCACTCCGATCCCCACCAAGGCCTATTCCCCTCCAGCCTCACATACCCCCTCCAGGACTCCCAACCGAATAGGCAGCGGGGAGGTGTCAATGAACCTCCCCACCTCTGGCCAGACCCCATTGACCACACCACAGTACTTCGTGATCAGTGGGCATTTCCACACCATATGGTAAAAATGAGCGGGGGTCCCTGAGCACCGCCAACATGCTGGTAACTGTGGTATGTCCACGTGCCAGAGATGCTTGCGTGTCTTGTATGTCATGTGCACATAGTTAAGCAATATAAGCCAAAGCCTGGCTGGTATAACTTGTGTTCAAGCCTGCATGAAGGCCACGTTCACCAAATCGAAAGCCTCAAAGTCCAACAAAAGGAGGAATGTAGATAGGGCGACGCCCCTAGCTGAGAGCCACGCGAGTGTCAAATGGACTCTGCATACACTGTGCCTTGTACTTCTGTGAGCAAAAGACACACAGATGATGGACGGAATGCAGAGCAAATCACATTCTCCCCCAGTCAATAGATCTGGGTTAAATCCATCGTTCTTTTGCTCACCATGCCACCCCAGTTTAGACCCAGCCATATGCAAATCCGTCTCGACCCTGTTCCTCATGGGAACAGTCCAGATCGAACTGCCAAGCCAGATCTTCCCTGGACCGGAAACAAGCATCCTGGCACTGGTTTTGGGGCATCACCCCTCAGCCAGGGTAGCTTGAATCCAGTGGCACAGTGAGTAATTCTGTGAGGCATAAATCCACACTGGTCCAGATGCACCAGTTGTGGGAGAATCAGAAGTAATTGATTCACTAACGCCTTCATGAATATCTTCACCTCATGGGTAATAAGCAAAATTGACGGCAAAATGCACATCTGTCTGTAGGTGGGCCCAGTTAAGGGTTCACTACTATGGTGGCTAGTTCTAGCCTGAGGGGAAAATGCATTTTATCAACCGCCTCCTGATAAAGTCCAAGAAGGTCCGGCGTCAGTTGGGCCTGAAAGCACTAGTAAAACTCCATGGGGAACCAGACAGGGCCTGGAGTTTTCCCCAAACTCTCAAGATTTTAACAATGTCTTGTTCAAATAGAGATCGTGCCTCCCCTGCATTTATAAAATATTCTTTCGGCAAACAAATACTTGTTGTGGTGAGCTGAACAGTGAGCTTTGACATTCACAGTAATTTCAGTTTACGATGCCCCCTATTCATTCTTCTGATGAGATGTAGCTTCAAGACCTTTTCCTCACACCTTTCAAATTTGCGAACAGAAGCAACATTGAGGTCAATTAATTCAGCTAACCTAGCCTGCATAACCTCTTGACTTCTAGAAGCCAAAAAGTATTTCAAAAGTTTTTTTTAAAGTGACATTGCTACACTACCTAGCAGGAGGTTAATCAAAGCTTGACATGTTGGGACTATTGCTTTGGTATTGGTGCTTGCATTTTAGGCTAACTTTTTTATATTAGGTAGTTGTTTGCTTGCGTGTCGTATTTGTAGACGGGGTGAAAAAAGTATGAGCACTTGTTCAGATGTTACCGATACCCGATCTACAATAACAAACTCCAAACAGTCTTTAGTTCCATTGTGTGATACCTGGCTACACTAATGCAATCAGATGGGTAATTGGAATAATCCCTTAGGCAGTTAAAATCCCTACATACAGTATGGTGTTCCTGAAAGACCATTTGAGGAATAGATTTTCTACAAATTTCTCATTTTGCTAAAGTACGAACAAAGATCAAAGTACAGCTTCAGATTTTTACATTTTTAATCTTACAATTACCCACTATCCGACCGGATCTGCTAAAGCCAGACCCAGCAGGATGGATAAAATAACAATAGCAGTACCTTTGTGTGCACCTTGGCTAGTGATTTTTTTCCTCTTGATTCCTAATTGATCCAATAATTTCCTGTCTGCAGAGCTTGCATGCATCTCTTGGAGACAAGTTGTGTAACTCAATCTGTATTGCTTGAACTAAACTTGAAACCATTTAGCTCTGTAGTCTATTAACAGTCAAGCATTTCAAAGCATTTTGTGCTATTTTGTTATTGATGAAAGCAGTGTATAAACATTTAAAACTCCTCTAAGCACCTAGTTTTTCTATTTCTCCCCAATTTCTTCCTACTCAGATCCTAAAACCCTCCCATCTTTCTTTTCGAAACAATCTACTCTTTAAAGGCTCCCCTTGCCTTTTCCTGTCACAGGACTGAACGCGTATTTGACAGACTGACCCAAGACCCACAACACAAACACTACCTCTCATGAATAAACCGAGCACTCAGATTAGGTCATACCCCTTCACCATACCAGTCTTCCACTCCCAACCCCTCCATACTGCCATTTGCAAACTCGCCATGTCTTTTGAGGTACTTTTGGTTTTGCCAGCCAAAGGGCTCTGATACTTCAGAAGCTATATTAGCTCCCGTATTGGCCCTCTTAGAATGTATGCACAAAGAAAGAGCCTAGCAATTCTTCTGTTGGCTTCAGTGTCACAAAAGTTAGTTTGTCCCTCAATCCATACCTTTTGCTGGACAGGCTCTATCAAAAACACTAGTGCAATGTTTTCTAAAATCAGAGCATTTAAGAATCCTTACAATTCTGAAGGTTCATGGCTAGTATCTGAAAGGTGAGAGGCTTTCTAGGTTTTGCTCCTGCCAACAGTACATAAATTCTCAAAGGTTCTGATCTGAATGGGCCTTTCTGTTAGAGGAACCTGAAATCTGGTTATATAATTTAGTACTGGCAAGTATAATTTTCCAACAGTACATATGGCAGGGAATGTTTGTGGTCAGCACCTGAAAAGATGCAGCATAAATTTGTAGGTTCGAAAGAGTGAAAACATTTTGGTCTGGTACGCAACGTCTGGAGGTGCCAACTCTTCAGAGATTTCATTTTTTGAGACCTTATGGGTTGACCTTTAAATTGGGCGAACTGATGGAATATATTAGCTTGAAAACCTTTGAATTTCTATGCAATTCTAATTTTGCAAATATAAGACCAGATCGATACATGTGTGATGTAGGCTTTAAACACTGGGGGCATGTTATGGAGTTGTCCTGTCCTGATTCAAACATCTTTGGAGGCTAGGAGTTTCATGGAAGACCTAGCAGAAAAGGCCACATTGAAGATAGCACGATCATTAGCAATGGAAAGGGGGTGATGTGCAGTCAGATGGATGATTGACAGATCTGTGCCTGTTTGAAAATTTTGAGTGGGGAGAGGCATTAGCCCACCACAGGGAGGTGGCAATACAATCGATCAAGAGTTCGATAGTTTTGCACAGGTATTTGCATTTACAAATTGCTTCATATGGGATGTGCTACAGGCCTGTGCATTGTATGTAAGAATGACAAAGGGTCCTCATATTATTTGAAATGGCATGATAAGTTTTGTGGATGAATATCCAGCATTTTCTGCTTTTCTACAGGGGCAGATGGACCTTATCCCCACTCTTACTATCCTTGTAATATGTAATACTTTAGTACCTCAGAAACAAATGGTTATATACTGTGAGTCAGATGTTTGTGTGGAGGGGCAATGCTTTGACCCAATCGGTTTACATCTGGCAGAAGGGAATGGACGTGTGCATAGTAATTGCAAAGGCCATATATGAGTGGGTTTTCAAAGAAATGAGGATACTTTTTAGCAATGTCATGTTGGCCTAAAGCAAGCTCTTCCGCTTTTTTTTTTTGCCATGCTTATTCTTGATGGAAGGCCAATGGTGGTACTTGCGGTCATCGGAGAAGTTAGCTAACCACCTAACAATTTTATATTTTGGGATGAGCTATCCATAGGATAGCTCACTGAGTAGTGATGCTCCTCTTCACCTGAGAACCATTTATATTACTACCATGGGATAATGCTGAATTGGCCTTCAGTTGAGACTAAGTGAACTCTTCCTTGAAAGATGTAGTGTTTGCCTCAATCTTATGATTAAGGATTGTAATAAAAGCATTAAACGTGTAGCTAGATGCAGTGCTTATTCTGTAGTTGCACAATTCTAGTAGAAAGAGCTATGCCTGTCCTATTGTGGAGAGGTGTGGTGCAGCGGCCAGGGCAGCTGACTTCGGAGCACAGGGTTCACGGTTCGATCCCCGGCTCCGGCGGCAGCTCAGCTCAGCACCATGTGACTCTGGGCAATAGCTCACTTAATTTCCACAACGGCCCCCAGCGCCTTGAGACCCGTAAGGGTGAGTAGTTCACGCTTTACAAATACGGATTCACATTGGTGTAGTATGGTTCCATTATTCACAATTAGTACTTGCATCCCATGCATGACGTGGATCTGTAAAAAAAGTAATCGCTCAAAGCTGCATTGATGGACACTATGAAAGTCTCACATATGTCAAAATTCCCTTCTCTAATTTTCACTCTAGAATTCTCAGGAAAAGCCAAAATAGTGTTCTCTCCTCTGTTATGGAGCACTTGTCCTCAAGCTTTCTCCTTTGCACATCTTTTAAGAGGGCATTTGTACCGCTTTGTTTCCCTGACCTCTGCCTCTTCTTTAGCTAAATCTTTAGGCTGATATATCTGCCTGCTGTTGTCTAGTCCCTTCACTGAAGTAGTAGTTTTCCCTGCCACTACACCTCAAATGTTTCAGTTGTGCATCTTGCATCCTACCATGCCTTCATGCTGTGTTCTTTTGACCAGGAGGGGCTCTAGCATTAAACTGTGCAAGCTGCTTTTGTTATCACGAGATCCTGCACTGTGGGGAGAAATCACTCATTGCTCTTTTTTATCCTTAGTTGCCCTGATCTGTTTTCCTGCAGAGCCAGAACTAGAATGCAGACTTGTTTTTTCCCAGGTGCTTCTTGAACAGTTTTTCTCTTCTCCTGCTGTTTATGGGCAGTGCCTAACTTGAATTTTCTCTGAGGGCCTTGGGTTGCCTTTTTCATGACACCACTTCCAATACTAGTATCCACAAATTTAAAAATTACACTGAATCTCACTGTGAAGATTGGTGTGAGTGTCATGGACACAGTGTAGTCTGTTTCCTCGCTGTTAGTGTGGGTGGGGTAGTCGCGTTGTTTGAGGTTGTTAGTTGTTCCGCCATCACATCGTAGTCCTGGACAGTGCTGCAGCTCTGTCTGTCGTAGGAACTGCCTGAAGGGAAGGTTATCCCTCAGGGCTTTGGGGTGGTGACTTCCGTAAAGTAGCAAACTGTTAGTCTGTAGATTTCTTGTGAACAGTCGTGTGTAGTCTGCCCTCTGTCAAGCTTATCTTCAGGTCCAGAAAGGGGATGTGCGTGTTAGAAATGGTATGCGTAAAATGCAAGTATTGGTTAAGAGTGTTGACCCACCCACAAAACTCCTCAAGTTGCCCTAGCTCCTTTTCAAAACACCAGGGCATCAATGTACCTATGCCACAGGAGTATGTTCCTAGAATACGGGTTGGAAGTGTCAAAGATGCACCTGGACTCAAAAGCTGCCATTTAGAGGCATGCCAGGCTCGGGGCAAAAGTGCTCCCCATAGATGTACTCTGGGTCTGGTGGTAGAGTGGTTTCTTAAACTGGAAGAAATTCTCAGTTGGGGCCAAGGTGGTGCATTCCATAATGAAGTTGATCGGTGTAGGAGAAACCCAGTCCTCTGACTTGAGTGCTACCTCTACTACTTTGGCCTCACCCTATTGATATCCTAGTGGCCACATAACGATCTACTGGGAGCTCCCCATGAGCGGGATTAGCTTAGTCTAGACGGAGTGTATTCAGTCTGTCTCCACTCCTCTGAACACTCCCGGTGATACTTGATCATGCATAGGTTTGATTTATTTCAGTCAGCGACCCCGTGCAATACATGCTGCAACACGTGCTCTTGTTTCTACACGCCAGTAAAAACTGCCAACCCACCGGCTGTGATTAACCTCCGACTCTTGTAGAGCAACTACAGGGACTAGCCTGTCACCTTCCATTCATGCCCTCCTTTGTCCTCCCAGATCTTTTTGCTGACACACTGGCCGTTTGTTGATTTCTGTTACTGCACTATGCGTCACAACACAGGACATAACCTGTATATTCCCGCTGAACCGGTCTATCCTGCTTCTGTGACTGAGCAGCGAACACGGGTGTGCATGACATCACCCCTCATGTGCCTCCTCTGTTCCCGACATCGTGCTGTTACACTTTATGGCTATTTATTCCCCTCACCCTAGATCTTAATGCAGATACATTGGCAATAGGTTTATTTTACAACCTCCCTTACGGCCCAGTCCCTTCTCTGTTCCTGACACCGTGCCATTACACATTGTGGCTATGCATTCCCCTCACCCAAGATGGCTGCTACCCGCTTCCACCGCAAACAAGCCTTTCGCCGACGTACTGTTCAGCGCGCCAGGACTGCTTCCGGCACTCGGGTGGGGTCCAGCCACTCTTCAGATACTAATACCGGACCTTCACACACCCCCCTCACTCTTCCAAGCTGGCGGAGAGAGGGGTAGGTTCCCGGCACCGGTTCCCGGTTGAACTGATTACCGCCTCCTCGGGGGGGCCCTGCCACGCACCCTATCGGCCTTCGCACACTTTTTTGGCGTTTATTTTGGTTCTCTTTAACTTTGCCATTATTTCTATTTACATTAACCGGCAGGATGTTAACTTCTGTACCGTACATCCTCTGCTTGTTACTCGATGGAGCCTAACCGTAACCCAATTCGGGTGAGTCCCAGGCTTCCTTTATTTGATGGTGGTTGGTTACCACCTCACTCACCTTAGTACCCGGATCTTTGTCATGTGTGTTTAGATTTTTGCTTCATTTGTTGCTACCTGGCTACACTTGTGTTTTTTTTTTTAATTTGTTTTTTTTTAAGCACTTCTGTTCTTGTGTCCTTATGTTTTTATTTGTATAGGGCGGTCCATTCTATACATAAGGTACCACATTGTTAGATTACAGAGTGCTTGGTTCACCTGGAGTAACCAACCACTGTGTAGATAGTGTAGTATTCCTGGTCCTGAAGAATCGCCACGTGATTTCCTACACATGAGGCGATGAACATGTCAACCATTCATATTTAGCCACCTCTGACCATTATATCAGCCGTGACACCTCAGATGTTTTTAGTTGAGACCAGTGGGCTCGCAGATTAAATTAATTTTGGAGTACCACTGTGCCTCCTTTTATCTCGCTACTTCACCACACACTGTATCCAAATCTACACTACAAGGCCCCACACCCGCACTTCACCTAACGACTTGGGAAAAAGATCTGTCAAAGAGCAACCTCGTAGGGTGCCTGTCCGGCATTGCAGGACCGGCCTGATGAGGAGCAAGCCCTATGATGAAGCATGACACCCAACTGGGTGTGTGAGGACCCCACTTCCCAAATTGGGAGACACCCCGTCTCCACCTTAGGGTAGGGGTATTGATGGACCCAGTCTCCTTTCCCCTCCTCAACAGGAACTGCATACCTCTTCTCATTCCTTAGATGGATCTCGTCTGGTCAGGGAGGACTAGGTCCTCTGACTAGTGAGGCAATTTGCTATGACCCGAATAACATTTTAATGTCTTTGTTGAGAAGATATAATGGTCAGTAGGATCCAACATGGAGGGGGTCCTTGTTGGGTTTTATTAGTGATTAAGGTTGTCTCCCATAGTGTAGTGGCCTCCACTAGTTCTTCCAGGGATAACTGTTCGTTAAATGGCTTTCTTCTGCAATCAGCCAGGCCATTGCAATATTGTCGAGCTAATATGCTATTTGTACATCCGCATACTGTAATGTGAAAGTGTATAGGCATTCCTAATTGGCAGTAAAGACCTCTGTAATTTGAAGAATTGTTCATGTGAGTCGAGTCGCTCAAGCATACTGGGGATTGTATTAGTTTTTGAACGGTCTCTTAGCCATGCTAGGTTTCTAACCAGTCATTCTTCCTCCTGTAAGGGCACTCCTGTAAGTCTACCTCCAGTATGTTAGCCTCCCTCTCGGCAGTTTCCCTGAACGACATGGGGGCCTTGTGCAGCTCATGGGCCAATTCATCATTTGGACTCTTCCATCTGCAAGCCTCAAGCTGTTGGAGTCTGTTTCCGAGGTGTACAAAATAGTCCCAAATAAATTTCAATATTCCTGCTTGTTGTGATTTACAGACTCACCTAATGGTTTAATGGCCTCCCGTACCATTGCATGGGAATCCACTGTTCCAGAGCTTAAACGGAAATGATCTTGATTTGCTGCAGACTCCTTGCCCTTAAAGGCTGGGTCCAGGGGAGGTCTGGTGGGAATCACCAGGGTCTGAAAGCACACTGCAACCGTGGGGAAGCAGATGTATATGCTCTGAGTGGTCTGAAAGAGTGCACTGTAGATAAGTCTGGTATGTAACCTGTTAGACCCGGGGTTCGAATCCCTACCTCTGCCACCCAGATGCCAGAACCAGGGTTCAAATCACCTGGTTGGCTGAGGTAGGTACCCGCGGTCCAACGTCAGGGTAAGGAAGGTCACCTCCTGAGATAGCCCCGCTCACACCCTCGGTAGCTTGGCACGAGCAGCCAGGCTCATCTTCAAGGCAAATGTGTAAAGTATTTGCAATCACACTCACAGCAACCCAATGATGACACACAAATAGACTCCACACGAATTTTATAAAACGAGTATAAATTTTATATAAAAAGATATACGATAAGACCACATGATATAAAACCAACATATGAGGTTGTGTAATATTTCTCCTGGCCGGTTGTTAGGCCAGCCAGCCCTTGTAAGTTCTGGCAATATCAATGAGCACTTCTAAACATTCTCCTGTACTCCTAATGTCATACAGTCGTAATGCTAGAATCAGGCACTTTTGCAATGTAAATACTGTAATGCGTAACGTAGCAATCAGGCACTTTGCAAGGTAAAATAATGCAATGCGTAATACAACCACCAGATATGTCGTTATGCAAAAATAAGGCAATGCGTAATACACTAATCGGGTAATTCGTTATGCAGGAATAATGCAATGCGCTAATCAGGTTGTTCGTTATGCAGAAACAAGGCAATGCGTCATACGACAATCAGTTCGTTATGCAGATAAAATGCCATACGTCATACACTAATCAGGTAGTTCGTTATGCAGGAATAATGCAATGCGTAATACTCTAATCAGGTACTCCGTTATTCAGAAATGATGCAATGTGTAATGCGACAGTCAGGTACTCTGTTCTTCAGAAATGAAATAATGCGTAATACACTCAGGCCCCGATCACCGGGCCTTAGCCGGTCTCTCCGCCTCTCCTTCTGACTTAGTCAGACTTTCAACAGTTGCCCCAACACAGGTACGATGTAATCCAAAAAGTGCAGCTTCGCACTCCGGCCCCTGTACCGCCACTCCCTTGGCAATACGGGCCGCGATACAAGCCGAAGCAGAGGCTCTCTGCCTCTCTCGTGTTGGCAGCGCAAGCGTCTCCCTCCGCGCCCCGCCCCAGGAGTCGACACACGTTACCTGGGGGGCGCGAACTCACTCTCCTCTCCTCGTCCAGCGGCTGGGCCTCCAATGTAGCTTTGTGAAATGACAACGGCGGCTCGGGCCGGCAACTCTGTTCCTCCGGGACTGCCGGTCCGGGCCGCTTCAGTTACGAAGATCTCAGGCTGCCACAAAGCACACGCGCATAGCGCCGCTGAGTCTTCCTTGAAGTTCAAGTGCCCGATCACTGGGCACTCCACACGCAGGTCTCGGGCTGCATGAAGATCACGCGCGCTGCCCCGCTGAGACTCACTTTACTCCGGTGCACACAATAACAAGACAAATCCTCACGAAGGTCTCACGGTGCCCCATGCACCCGCACACAGCGGCGATGAGACTCACTTGGATTCCGGTGCACACGATACTGGACAATCCGCACAAAAGGTTCAGGCTGCACGAAGCACACGCACACAGCGTCGCTGATCCTTGCTTGGACTCCAGGTGCCCACTATCACAGGCCGATCCTCATGAAGGTCTCAGGCTGCACAAAGCAGACGCACACAGCGTTGCTGAGACTCACTTGGACACCAGGCGCCCACTATCACAGGGCAGTTCTTAAGAGGGTCTCAGACCCGAACAGGCACGCTCACACAGCGCCGCTGAGAGACTCCTGGAAACTTTTGTGTTCCTGTGTTTCCAAACAGGGAGTCAGCTCACCTCGGGCCCTTAGGGATAAGTTACTTCAGGACACAGCACACAGCAAAGTCCTTCAAGCAGGGGGACACAGCACACAGCAAAGTCCCTTTAGCCTTTCCTTGGTTAAAACAGCAAACTGCAGGCCAGCCCCAGAACACACAGCAAGGGTCAGTCCTATCCTTCAGTCTATTCAGTTGTTTCTTCCTTGGCAAGGTCCTCTTGACCCCGAAGTAGCTCCAGTCTTGTTCACACTTGATCAATCCATTCTCCCAAGTTCAGGGGCTTCAGCTCTCATAGTTAGACCCCTCAATGGCTTTGAAGTCTTTGTGTTCAGGGGGCACTGACCCGTGTTCAAACCAGTTCTGGGTGCCTCCCTGCCAGTGACACCTTTATCCTTTGATTAGTGGGGGTCTGGATTCTCAATCACTCAGCAGGAGATGGGACAATTGTTTTATAGCAGCAACCCAGGCCTCTTCACCTCTAGGGGCTACTCCTCCCCCTACACTCCAGATGCATGTCAGCCTGTTGCTGTCTCACCTCCTCCCCTGGGTCAAGACATTCCCCAGATCCTATCGCTTTCAAATCCAGACAGTCAATCCACAACCAGGCAGAGATGCACAGAAATGTTAGAGCATAAACTCCGCCACTTCTAAAAGAGTGGCTTCTGAACACACAATGCAAAAACCACCTGCATAAAAAGGTGTTTATTACATTGAGTTCAGGCATACTAAACTTCACCTTCCCATCTTAAGCCTTTGGGAAGATAGGCTGGAAAACATATTACACAGCCTCCCCATTCTGTCCTATGAGCAAGATGGCCTTTCAACAGTGAAAAACGAAATGGAGATTATTTCACTGTCAGGAAATGGTACACACCTTAGTACATGTCCTACCTTTCACATGCAGTTCACCCTGCCCAGGGGTTACCCTAGATCTACCATAGGGGTGTCTGATATGCATAGAAAGGGAAGGGTAAGGTCTGGCAAGTGAGTGCACTTGTCAGACAACATGGCAGTTAAACTGCGCGCAGGCCCTGCAATGCCGGGCCTGAATTCCCCTTTTAAAGCTACTTGTGTGGGTGGCACAAATAGTGCTGCAGGCCCACTAGTAGCATTTGCATTACCAGCCCTGGCACACACACTGCACTTTACTAGGGACTTTACTAGTAAGGCAAACATACCAATCATGGACAACCAATTTCCATTACACTTTACACAGGGAGCACTTGCACTTTGACACTGATCAGCAGTGGCAAAGTGTCCAAAGCATCTAAGTTGGCAACACAATGTCAGAAAAAAAGGTCTAGGGGGAAAGCAAAAAGTTTAGGGAACTTTAGCCAAAAAGGGCCAAGTCCTACATAACCCAACCCAGTTTGTGAGTGGAGCACCACCAGAGGTCTATTCGTGAGAAGGATTCATGGACCATCGAATAAATGCTTTCTGTACTGTATATAGCATGCACGGTGTCCTGCCCTCCGCACATTTAAGAGCTCCAGTTCCTACCACAATGTGTCTGACATCACCCTGGAGGCGGAGGTTACATGGCGGGATTCGGTCATTGCTTTGTCACGTACAAGATGGAAGTCACCCCTCCCAAGAGGAACAGAGAGTCTGGGTGTTTGCCGCAGATTTCAGTGCTCTCACTGAACATCACGTCAGTGTTGGGGCCATACATATTCACAATGAGAACTGGATGATCCAATAGTGAACCTTGGATCGCCCTGTGGATCATGATAGGCTGTATTGTTTGTATTGGACAGTCTTGCAAATCAATATAGATACCCTACGTCAGTAAGACTCTAGGTAGCAGCGCCCCCACCTTCCACAGAACTTGGTTGGGTCATTATCACGGAGATGACTCTCCTCTAGTAGGGCCATTGACGCATGTATATCTAGGTATGCCTCAACCAATCTGGTTTTTAGGATTTTTGAGGCCGTGAATATTCTAGGTCATTAGTGTTAGGGGAGGCTGCAGTGCTTTGCTCCCCAATGCGTTGGTGCGATATTGTGTTAGTCATAGTGGAAATGGTGTTAACGAAAGCCAGTAGGTATGGCCTTTTGGAGTTTGTGATGCACAATATGGCAAACGTGAGATGCTGTGTGAAGAAACAAATTTATTAGGACTACCCAGCACTCTCCATGAATAACTGGTACCCCACCCACACTGACCTCCCAGCTGGTCAGTGAACATACTGAAAACCTAATCATTTATGCAGTGTTGAAAAGGCTTTATACACAGCTGAGTGGTTGCCATGTTCCAAGAGATCATATAACATGTATATTCAAACCACACCTCTTTAAACATGACCGGATATAACATACCCAGTCTGTCAATTTCAGTAACTTGGTAATGGAGTGCCTGTTCAGTCCTCTCTCAAGGCGCCTCCGTCATGGCCCAAGGCGTCGAATCTAGAGTCTGACCCTTGCAGGGACCAACTCGTCTGTTTGGTTTTTGGTTACACCAAGGTCCATGAAGAACAGTGACTTCTCTCCAATCAGGACACTCAGTTTGGCTGGGTAAAGCATAGCATATTTAACTCCTTTATTGTGCAGCAGTCTTTTGGCTTCAATGAACTTCCACCTGGCGCCCAACGCCACGATTTAAGTGAGCAAAAATTGTAATATCCATGCCTTGATAGTGTAATACACTCCAACAAATAGACAGTAGTGTGCAACAGGTGCCATGCTCTGCAGGGAAGCCTGTGTGAGACTGGCAGAAGATGGCCTACAGAATCAATTGCAATAAAGATAAGGGCACCGATGGTCCATGGACTGGAAACCAACATGGGGGGCCTAGAATGTTGGCGGTTGCTGAAAATAGAGGTAACGGCAGATAAGTGGTGGAAAATATCTCCCTAAGAAGCTGAGAGATCCTAGCCTGAATTCTCCCTTCCCTTTTTTTTCAGTTTTGTATAGAGCAAACTCGATCCGAAGGTATCGGAGCACTTTGTACGAGCACCAGTTGCATTACCGACGACACATTCATTTTTGTTAGGCACGGGTGATTGAGTGATTTGCTCAGAATCACAGGATGGAGCCTCCCGCCAGGACTCGAACCAGGTTCCCCAGCTTCAAGGTTGGCCGCTCTAGCTGTTAAACCACTTCCCTTCCCTTTTCTCTTCTAGTATTTACCTCTTGGGGTGCTTGCAAAATAAATGGGCTGCAAACTGTTTCACCTATTTTATTATTCCTGTTTGTTTTTATTGGACTGTAATAAAGGACAAGGATAAAGTTCCTTGTTGGTGCATAGAAAGCAGTACTCTAATGAAAATGAATCTATAAAGAAAAATGGAGCTGCATGAACTGCTGCAGGCTGGTGATCATATTGGACGATGGTCAGAAGCCCCAACTAAAATAGCTGCCCAATGGTTGAGGGCTTACATTGAGCCCTTACATGAACAACATAACCAGGTTGCAAAAGAAGCTCTCATGCAAGCTCTGTGCAGGCTGGTGGTCAGCCACTGAGGATGAAGTGGATGCAGAAGGGAGCTGACTCCTGTGCCTTATTTGGGTATCATGATGCAGAGCACTGGAAGAAGCCGTCCCTGTCCAAGTCGATGAATCTTAACTGATTTTGTTAGTGCTCAAGGGCAGATATGGGTGGCAGGGTAGAAGTGTGGGAATTAAATGCAGTGCAAACAAAGGAGAAAAGCCACGTATAGTGTGCAAAATGTGCTGAAGAAATGTTTAACAAAACAAAGGGGGGAAAAGCCAGCGCAAAGCTGAACCTGTATGCGAGTAGATCTAAATTGAGAAATACAAAGAGAAAGGAATGCATTGGTTTGATAATTATCTGCCAGACCTACTAAGCGATGCCACCAATGAACTGTTCAGATGTGCCGGTCATGCCACAGTGAGGACAGGTTCATGTTTTTGGGCAGAAGGGGAGTGAATGATTCAGATGTTGTGCCCTATATCTGCAGCGTTGCCTCCAGTCAGCTTGTCATTCTACTCAAGGGTGGAGAAGGGTGGGTTTGCAAAATCCAGAAGCCTGGATCTGTTATGTAGAAGGAAATGAAGAGGAATCATGGTGGGGGACATGAAGTAGAAACTTTAAAAATGCTCCACCCTGCCACATCCGTTTTCAAATGTGTCCCACTGCACAGATCGCTCAGGGAAGGCGTCTCTAGGAGGATCCTTCAGCTGAGGGTGACTTCTGTACAGTTAGCAGGCTTACAAAAGTTCCAGTAGTCAATAGCATTTCTTGAGGCCTCCTTTTCTTAACTGTGTCCTTAATGTTTGCCTATGGTGGTTGCAGCTAGGTACTTTACTTGTGAGGTCGTATGTTTTTTGATTGCCAGACTTCAAAAATTTTCATTTTGTTCTACCATTCTTCCTGGATAAGCCTGCTTTCAGTGGTCTAGAGCTGAGGACTGGACCTCCAAATGCCCTTCAGTTCTTGGTTTCTTTTCTCTCCCCATCTGCCCATTTTTGGTAACAGTTGTGGCTCATTGGAATCATTTGAGCCTTCCTCTGGAAGGTGTAGATCAGTTCATTGCACTCTGCCATTCCCGCTTACGACTGGCCGCACGCCTACCAGTACTCCCGCACAATTCACAAGGCTTTGAGCTTGCACATGCTTGTATAATATTGCCTCTGTCTTGAGGCATGATATAGATTTCCCCCATACTTGGTAGAAATTCGTCATTTTATGAAAGGCACAGAGGCTGACGTGACTTCCGCCCATAAATGTTGATTTGCCTCAGTTGCAGCTAGTTTGTCTCAGTTGCGTGCAGGATCACTGGTAATTTTTTAAGCGAGTTGATGATCCGTGACTGCATCCATCACATCAAGAAAGGTGGAAACCCAGGAGTCAGTCCATACTCTATCTCCCCTTCTCTGTAATGTTTTCCACATTTAAGCAGTGCTTCTTTCCTTTGTAGCTAGGAGCAGACTGTATTACAATGTACTATAATTCCCGGTCATGCATACATACTGTAGTCTGTGATTTTAGCATGCTTGGACAACAATGAAGTGAATGATTTGAGCCGGGTCATGTTATCTTAGGTCACCTCTGAAATGATCCATTCGAAAGCAAATCAATAATGCTTAATTACATTTCAGAAAATGTATGGTGCATAAGAATGCAGGATAATGAGAAAGAAAGGTAGAAGTGGTCGGTTTTTTTTTTTTTTTTTTTACCCCAGATACTATACTTCCATTGTTGAAGTTGGAAGAATTAGGAACCTTTTGCTGAAAACCCATTGAAACAATTGTCAGCTTACTAAAGGGTTGGCTTGGATTTGCAATATGGCCGTGTAAGATAAAACTACAAAGAGCCTCTTCAGCCTTCAATCATGTGTACTTTTCTTTTAAGGTTAATGTGAAATGCAGTTCATATATGTGCAACCTAACCTGTTCGCTATTCTTGAACAGCAAGGCTTTCAGTTCTCCAGCCTTGCAATGAGGAGGTCTCAGCTTCATGAAAATGGAAGCTTTATTTGAAGTTTCCACCAGTGGTCCAGAATGACTTGTCCACTGTTGTCAAATAATTTTATTGATTTATTTTCCGGTTTGTCCCTGTAATTGGTGTTTGGGGTTTAAAGAAAATATAATTTTCTATCGGTGCATCCACGTTACTATTTTTTTTCACAGGAAGTGAGTCCGTGTGCAATGTTGGAAATGGAGGGTGCACCACTGATGAGATCTGTGTGTCCAGCCCGGGTGGTGTTATCAATTGCCTTTGTCCAGATGACCATTTAAACTGCTTGGAAGGTTAGTATCACAAGTGCGCTGTGGCTGGAGGGTTCTGTAAAGCTAATGCAGTAATATGGCCAGCAAATGTACACCAGTATTCATTCAGTTGAACCTTTGGTGTCGGTTCCTAATAGGATTTGTTTGGTGAATACTTCACATTTCTCATTTCGTAGGGTACGTCGTGCAGGTGCTTGAATGTCAAGTTAATTGGAACCAAGAATAAACAGTTTGCATTGAATGTATATCCCCCCCACCCCATATATTTCACTATTTTAAATCTAATGCTAGAAACTGGAAAGAATGGCATTTGGGACGTGGGTTAACAGGGGATGACTATTTGGCGCTCTGATGCCCATACAGAAACCATACACTGGCCTTGTAAGTGAGTTTTTGAAACGTGCTCAAACTAATGGTTGATGAAATGCGTTTCAGGAGACCAGCCTGAAATGATGGAGCTTAAATGAACAAATGCCAAAATGTCTGCATTGGAAAGAGCAAAATGGTAATTCTTCTTGCTCCAGGGACCTCTTATTGCTTAGAGATTGTAATGTGTTCTAAGTGGCCGCTTACTCCCTGGCAGCATAAGGTGACTTGCTTCACAATGGCTCCATTAGTGACTTAAGTCTGCCAAAGTGGGAGACTGGACATTAAACAAAGGTTGCTTACTAAATGCACTAGTAACGTACTCACTTGTTTTACTACCGAGGACGGGTATTGTTTGAGGTTGTGTGCAGTCTCTATATCCGCCTCATCCGCCTTCCCCCAAAGAAGCAGCCAGCACTCCCTGCCAGTGCTGATCATTCAAAACGCAAAAGACACACAATTGATGGACGGAATGCAGAACAAATCAAAACATTCACCCCCAGTCGAGATCTGGGTTAAATCCATCATTCTTTTGCTCACCTTGCCACCACAGTTTAGACCTGGCCATATGCAAATCAGTCTTGACCCTGTGCCTCATGGGAACAGTCCAGCCCGAACTGCCAAGCCAGGTCCTCCCTGGACCGGAAACAAGCATCCTAGGACCGGTTTCGGGGTTTCACCCCTCTTCAGCCAGGATAGCTTGATTCCAGTGGCACAGTGAGTCCAGGACCCACGTCTGGGCATACCTGGCGCACTTAGGGCGAGAAAGCAAAAGACACACAATTGATGGACGGGTATGCCCAGATGTGGGTCCCGTGCTCTCCATGCCACTGGAGTCCAGCTATCCTGGCTGAAGAGGGGTGAAACCCCGAAACCGGTCCTAGGATGCTTGATTCCAGTCCAGGGAGGACCTGGCCTGGCAGTTCGGGCTGGACTGTTCCCATGAGGCACAGGGTCAAGACTGATTTGCATATGGCTGGGTCCAAACTGGAGTGGCATGGTGAGCAAAAAAACGATGGATTTAGGCCCAGATCTCTGTACTGGGGTGAATGTATGACATTGTTCTGCATTCTGTCCATCAATTGTTGTTTTTGCATTTGATCATTCAAAATGGGCAGGTGTGGGAAGGCAAGCCTGTCCGAATCGGTTTATAGAAGGCAAATAAAGGTCCTGCACGGTTAGTGCAAGTAAACAATACTGCGACACCGACCTGGGCCCGGATAGTCAAAGCACTGCCCGCAAAATACTGGTCTCCACTTGTGACCAGTGTGGTATTTTCGAACTGACCTATGAACGAATAAGTTGGTTCTCAAAATACCATATTGTAGTGGGTCACATGTCGATTTACCTCATGAATGTTAATGAGGCTAGTTGCAAATACCAACGCCCATTGATTTACAGGGATGATGCACTGCTGGAGTCCGCAAATCACCATGTCTGTGATTGCTCTTAAATAAAGCAATCATTTTTTTCTCTTTAAAGGAAAACAGGATAAGTTTAAATAATGAAAGTAAAAAAAAATTTAAGAGTGGGACCAAGAAATGTTTGTCAACATTTACAGCCTTCCAGTATGCAAATGGCTACCACTACTTTTGTGTAGTCTGAAAAGTTAGTGTGTTGCAACTGGATTTTGATCGCAAAACATTAATACATCCCATCCTGTACTGGTATTTGGAGGGGATGCCCTAAACCTGCCCCTTTCAAATAACGATTCAGTAACATGTTCCTGCTTCACAATTTGTTTCGTACATAACAAAATACCATTTTACCATGACAAATGGTCCAATTTTACATGCTGGATCCTTTGCAGCTGCTAAATGCCTAAGTATATCTTGCCCCAGATCCTTTTAGCACTCAGTAAAAATGTTTGTACATAAACTTGTCTAAGAGCAATTGCATGCACTGAACTAAATGACTGCCTTGGCCAACAGTTGATCCATGGTTGTGTCCTAGTAAAACAAGTTCTCAGTTTATTGCGTTGTAAGGCAACAGTTTAGAAATTGTTTTGGAACACCTTAAGTAGTCGGAGCTTCAAAGAAGTGGATCTTTTGCATGCAAGACGTTCTGACTCTGGTGCAGACGTTTATTGGCTATGGAAGCTAAAACTGTAGTACGTAGGTCTGTGTGCATCTTAGTGAAACTGTCTTAATATTTTTTTTGACTATAGTAACTCAAAAATGCTATCTGTTTTTTTTAGTTTTGGAACCTTCAGTTGATGCAACCAGTCCTCCGCCAACACCATATTGCCCCTCTAGATTTATGCCGTGCCGGGATGGAAAAGAGTGCATTGCTTCTGAATTTGTATGCGATGGTGAACGGGACTGTGAGGATGGATCTGATGAAGAGGACTGCTTCAAGTTCTGCAACAAGCAAGGTGATCTTGTGCATGTTGATAATCTTAGTGTTTTGGAGCATGGTTTCTATTTGCAGGACAAATTGTGGTGGCGGTGATATCGGGTAAAAGGTTTTGCCACCCATCCTCTAATACTGTTTTCTGTACATTTGGTATTAAGTTTATTTACTGTGTTAAAGATTAAATTAAGTGGGGGAACCTGCAGATAAGTAACTTGCCCAGTGAGTATTTATAATCTACATTTTTAATGATTTACCCTTTAACCTGGGCCCTATGTGGATTCTTCCATTTTGACAGAACCCTTGTTCTCAGAGTGCATTATGTGAAGGGGATGGGAGTCCCCGTCAAGTCAAAATTCCATACCAGCTCCAGTTAGGTCTCAATTTTAACCTGAGCTCAACCCTTGGTAGCTGAAGCACAGAGCAGGCAGGCTTAACGTAGGCAAAATGTGTAAAGAATTTCTCAGTTCCCAAACAGTTAAAAAGTAGAAATTATGATGCTATATAAATCCCACTCCAATTCCTAAAAATAGAGTAACATTTAATAAACTGACACCAAAACATCAAAAGCCAGATGTAGGGGACCTGAGATTTAATTTTTAATTTTTTTTATTTTAAGACTTTTTAAGTTAAAATAGTGTCTAAAAGCATCAATAGTGGTTATCTGGTTGCGCTAGACCAGGTCTGAATCAAAATTTAAGTCTAACCATGAGCTACTGCCGATTGATTTGTGCATTTATATAGCGCATGAATGCCCTGGGGCATCTAGGCGCTGATACCAGTAAGGTTACTGATGAAACTGTAAATGACTTAGTTGGCGAAGAGCCAGGTTTTTAGCGATTTCCTAAAAGATGGAGTTTGGTACAGAGACAATATTTTTCACAGTGAAAAGTTAAGCCTTTGACTTATGTTTTCTGGAAAAAAAAAGTCCTCATCGATGGGTCGTCAGCAGGTTTAGTTACAGGCTGAGTCCAAAGCAGGGCTTGACGATGGTAACCGGGAAACAAACTTTACAACGCGGTCGTTACAACGCGGTCGTTACAACGACCGAGTTGATAGTACGCGATGCATTTAAATTGCAAATCTTTACAAAGACTTCCACTAGGGGGCGCTGAGGTATTGGAAACGAATTCCAACACCTTCCCTACTGTTGCGCACACTGGAGTTGGAATAGTAAATACTATTCCTAAGTCCAGCGCGCCCCCTAGTGGAAGTCGTAAAGACTTGCGATGTAAATGCATCGCGTACTAACAGCGCGGTCGTTGTAATGACTGCGTTGTAATAGCACGCGATGTAATACATCGCGTAGTAAAGTGCTATATTCATGGTAACCTGGTGAAATGCGGGTCCTCTGTGTGAACCTCTGCTTTGATGGGCATCTTGGTGAGGTTGACGACTAGAAGCTCAGAGCGTGCAAAGTTCGGAATCCATACCTAGGAAGGTCTTGCCAGCGGTTTGATGTTCGTCAGTCTCGAAGTACCTCTACAATCAAACTTTTTTGGAAGTCTAATTGCATTCAGCGGGTGAAACTGAGTTAAATCCGACTGGCAAATAGGTGGCTTAGGTGTTGGTTCTAGTCTCTGCTTGTTCTCTGGAGGAAAAGTTTTGGAAAAGTTCCCAAGTGTCCAGTTTTGTAGATTTTAGGGTCAGAAGTACACACTAACACCAGCCAAAGATCCAGGACCCTGTGGGCACCACTTGGGGGTTAGGGTTCACTCTCCCAGAAGCCACCAGCAAGGTTCATGGCAAATCCACTTGGAACTGGTCAGCTGGGTCCTCAGAAAAAGTAGGCCTTTTGCAGCTTGTGTCCCTGTATCTTAACAGGTCAGTCAACTGACCCTTGGAGTTCACTTCTCTGCCCTACATAGAAGTGGAATCCCTTGGTCTTTATCCACAGGTTCAACAGGTGCAGTCCTTCTGACTTCCTCAGATGTGCTCTGAAGAAATTACCTAGGGATGCCACATTTATGCCTGGCACCAGCTTATGGGTGAGAAACTCAATGACCATTAGGGAGAAGGTTCCCTGGTACAACCCTACTCAATTTGATATCACTTCTTGAGGGGTTGGCTCTAAATAATCCCACAGTATACTGTTCTACCAAAATACAACACAGCAGTACCGCTCTTCCTTTGGGCAGAGCTCTGGCCACACCCCTGAGGTGTCTAAGTAAATGAGAACCCCCACCCCCTACAAACCAGTTCTGAAACATTTTTACCTCTGCTTGCATTGGTGCCATCCTGACTACTTGAATAATAGAATGTTCTAGGTGTGAGTTGCATCTGCATGTGACAGGATGCCACTTTGATGCTTGTGTAGTTGGTGAGCACATCCCCAAGACCATCCTATCAGGCGGAGGTCGTTGCAACTTCTCCCACCCAAGGCCCATTTGTTTCCTTTCCTGGGAGCCATTCACACCTCCCAGGAGGCCAGCAGGCTGCCAGGTGACAGTTGAGGGATTAACTCTGAAAAAGGTACCAGAGGCTTTAGAGACAGAAATGGGGACTTTCTAAAGTTACAATTCTAAAATGGACAAAACTCGAATTTTGCTTTAAGTTGGATTTTGTGGAACTATAAAGGTGTTTAAAGTATTCTCCTTGTTGGTGCCACTCTGAAATTGTAGTTGCCCTAAGTGAGGAAGGGTATGTCCAGACGTGGGTCCCTTGCTCGCTATGCCACTGGATTCAAGCTAGCCTGGCTGATGAGGGGGGGTACCCCGAAACTGGTCCCAGGATGAATGGAATGGAATGAATGAAATGAAATGAAATGAAATTTGTACTTGTAAAGTGCACTGTTACCCTAGGGTGTCCTGGCGCTGTACGCATACCGCTGTGGAACCCTTCCTGTCTTTTCCCTGTGAAATGTCCACTCCTGGGCACCCCCCAAGGATGCTTGTTTTCTTGTCCAGGGAGGACCTTGCCTGGCAGTTTGGACTGTTCCCATGGGGTGCAGGGTCAAGACTGATTTGCATATGGCTATTTCCAAACTGGGGTGGCATGGTGAGCAAAAAACAATGGATTTAACCCCGATCTGAGACTTGGGATCAATGTTTGACTATGTTCAGTATTCCATACATCTTTTTGCAATGCCAATCTGAAGTTAAATTTATGAAGTGTAATAAAGTAAAGCCATGTTTTCTATGGCACTGCCAGTCTTAGTACAGTGAAAAATAGGTTTGGAGCATTTTTCAATGTAAGGACGTAAATACATATGTCCTATGTTTTTCTACTATGCACCCTGCCTTAGACCTATAAAGCCTAGTTTAGGAGTGACTTACTACTATTTACGAGGAAATTTTAGGCCTGTTAAAAGGGTAATTTAAACAGGCTGAAATGGCAGTTTTAAACTGCCCAGATAGACTGCGGTGGCAGGCATACAGTCCTGGTTTAAATGTTTCACTTTAGTAGTGGCACTAAAAGTGCTGCAGTCCACTAGATTGACACAATAGGGCAACCCAATTATCCCCAAGGAATTGAGGTAAAGTTTTGTACACAAAATATCCCTTGAGGAATTGTTTACATCAGAAGTCTGACATTTATTCACGGTCACAGATGTGATCCAAACAATAAAAGGAGGATTACATTAAAGGATGTATTCAAGTGTAAATGTTTTTACTTCATTTACATTATATTTCATTCATTATACAAAACATCCATAGTTTAAAACAATATATCCAAAGTATACAAACAGCAACACTGCCACTACCAAGACAAGCCTATCAGATTTCTCCATTTTGTCAAGAGATTGGTGGAAGTGTGATCACCCTGTTCACCTAAAATAAGGACAGCATATGTAACAGCCCATACACTCCAGATTTTGAATATCATGATTTAAACATTTCCCTATTTGATGTAAATATTCGAAGGAAATAAGGGTGCGTTGTTGACGTTTCGGTCTTTAATGGCCACATGGGTCTGCAAGACCATCCTCCGGACTCAACGTTGCACAGAGTATGACGACTCCTGTAAATACTAACGAAACAAACTTTTCTATACATCCCGTGAGCACATGTATCGCCTGCTCACAAAAAAGCACAGCCAGTGGCCGACATACCAAACCATGCACCAGTGATACTACTGCCATATTCAAACAACCAAAAAAGAACACCACAAGTGCCCATTCGTGTTTAACACCAAATAAAAGCAAGTTAAACCTAGTACTTCAAACCCAAAAATAATTCAAAACAATATACCTTGCTTCCTTCTCACTAAGTTTCAATGAAATTCCAGAGATTCCATTTATCCAATACTAAACAAAAACAGAAGAAAACCTACAGTCAGTTGAAGTGATGCCACTAATAACGGACTGCCACAGAAAGTGCCGAAAAGACCAGAGAAAAGGTATGGACTCTGTCCTTACCCTACTTCAAAGAAATTTGAGTCCTCTCCTAGAAAATATAATAATAAACACTAAATGACCACCCGTTGCTGATTAGACATAGCACAATCAAAGACGGGTCTCAAACTAGAGACATTTAACTTACAAGTCCCGGGTACGTGGAATATCATATGCTGGTGACTTGTATGCAAGTTAAATGTGCCAATCAGTATTTTAACCAATTCATAAAGTTTTTAGGGGTCAGAACACATGCACTGGAGCCTGGTTAGCAGGGTCCTAGTGTACAGAGTCCAAAAACCAACAGCATCAGTCCAAAAAGAGGCACTTCCTCACACTGGTGCAGTCAGTGTGGTGTGGGTTTGCATATGTAACTTTATCATAGATTCCTCCACATTTGCTGGCAAGCATTTTTTTCATGTGTTGCTGATATTTATATTTTTGTCAAGAGGAAAAAGTGGTAAGTTGTATCCTTGTGAACTCAACAGAACTTGCTCGATTAGTATGTCTCAGGCACTCTATCTTGTACCGCTTCTGAAGTTTGTTTCAAAGTTTTACTCAAGTCAAGTAAAATGTCTGTTGGACTCGTCTAGCCATAAAAAAATCACCATTAAAAATAAAACAAGACAGTTCCTCACCATGAGGCATAAAATTAGTTAAATAGCAAGCCCGAAAATATAACAAATACTGATACTTGCACAACTATGAATCCTTAACACCCCCCCTTTACAATATTAGGGGCATACTGTATGTAATTAAACCACCACACAGGGCACCTCTGAGTTAAGCTATTTAAGGCACAATGTTGATTTGCACCACTTTGCAAATTTTCATTTAGGCTGTAAAGGATATGCACTAAGAATCGTTCTGGTATATATATATATATATATATATATATATATATATATATATATATATATATATATATATATATATATATATATATATATATATATATATATATATATATATATATATATATATAGTGCAATGTGCATGAAGATGAACACATGGGCAGCAAAAGAATTCCATATACCAGGGGCCTCGTGTTCGGAAAAGCTGCTTAATGATGGGCCTTGTGACCGAGGAATAGATAAGGATGGTATTTGCACCGTGCAAGCGGGGTGCAATTTGGAACTCTGTCATTTAGGATTGACCTTTTTGTCGAATTGAGGCTGAAATCACAAATTCAGTAACATTTCAGTGACCATGAAGCAGATATTGCCCCACAACAATTAAAGTTAGATTCTCAAATTGAATAATCCAGCTACGTGTTTGCAGCATGTATGAATATAGTCCAGGCATTTCAAATCAAGAAATGCGAATACACATTAAAAACTTATATAAATTAAAGCATAGTCTTGTTTCCATTAAGAAAAAAACTCCCTAATGCTAATCTAATGTTGTGGTTAAGTTGGGAAATTTCAGATGTTTCAGGTGTCAACAAATACATCATTGAAAGAAGAAGCAAATGAAGGTTTAGTTCAGGAAAAGGGAAGTCTATTGACTGTAGAAATCAATCAGTCAGGGAATTGTAAGTGCGCTACTCACCCGTGAGGGTCTCAAGGTGCTGGGGGGGGGGGGGTTTGAGTACGCAGTGCTGTTCAGCCGAAGAGCCAGGTCTTGTGTGCCTTCCTGAAGGTGTTCAGGGAGGGGGCGCATCTGTCTGTCGGGAGCTCGTTCCAGGTCTTGGCCACGATGTAGGAGAAGGCTCTACCTCCTGCTTTGGCTCTGTGGATGCGAGGGGCTTCGGCTAGGGCGAGGTAGGCTGATCGAAGGTTTCTTTTGGGTACGTGGAAGGTGTCTGTCGTTGAGGTATTTGGGTCCGGTGTTGTGTAGGCACTTGTGGGTGAGGATCTTGAAGGTGACTCTTCTCCACGGGGAGCCAGTGGAGCGTTCGTAGGTGTTGGCTGATGTGCTCGTGCCAAGGGATGCCGAGGACGAGTCTGGCGGCAGTGTTCTGTATCGTCTGTAGTCTGCGGAGTAGGGACTTGTTTATGCCGGTGTAGAGTGCGTTCCCATAGTCCAACCTGCTGGTGATGAGTGCGTGGGTGACTGTCTTCCTTGACTCTGGGGGGGCGGGGGGATCCATTTGAATGTCTTACGGAGGATGCGGAGGGTGTTGAAGCAGCAGGAGGCGACGGCGTTGACCTGTCGGTTCATGGAGAGGGATGAGTAGAGTATGATGCTGAGGTTTCTGGCATGGTCCGTGGGGGCTGGTGGGCTGCCGGCCACCAGGTGTTCCATGCTGAAGGGGTGGTGACGAGGACTTCTGTCTTCTCGGAGTTGAGCTTTAGGCAGCTGTTGGTCATCCAGGCTGCGACGTCCTGCATTCCTTTCTGGAAATTGAGTCTGGCGGTGGTGGGGTCCTTGGTGAGGGAGAGTATGAGCTGGGTGTCGTCTGCGTAGGATACAATACTGAGGCAGTGTTGTCGGAATATGGTAGAAAGTAAATCTATAAGCAAAAATGAGCATTGATCTCAAGAAGGAAAGTAATGTCCCCTTTTAAAGGTCAACAGTCACGTGTTCTAATAAGCACCACATAGTTAAAACATGAGATTTCATGCAAAGGATGCGTTACACAGGTTCCCACAGAGCAGGAGCCAATCATAAGCCAGTGTTCTGTGTACTTGGTGTTGGGCTCATTCGCATGGATAATAAATGCCAAATTCTTCCCTCATCAAACCCTTATATCACATCACACAAAGGAGTATTCACCTCCTCTGCATCTCATTCTGTGCATGTGCTGAGAATCCTCGTTAAATATTTGCAAAAACATGACACACAACAAGCTAGCAGAAACAATTTCTTGCGAGAACATGGTGACTCTGGTGTTTGAAAGGAAGAAAAGATTATGCACAAGAATCAAAAATGCAATGTTTTTATTTCAAATGGAGTAGGGTGCCTAGGCCCACTCATGTCAATGTTAAAATGCATATAACCGGTCTAATAAAACAAATCCTATTAATCAGTCATTTCTCTAAATCAAGTGTAAAATAGCATGTGCTCACATGTAAGTAATGGTTATGCGTGTTACAGGTTAATGTTTCATTAAGCGCAAATATAAAATGGTGACTACATTGCCACTTGTTAAATCTCAAATGTGTCAAACCTGTGCTGTAAATTTCATATGAAAGACAAGTAAGGCTCCACTAATCTAGATGTTGCTATGGCTGCATGAGAGCTTTACTGTGGGTTTATGGAGTTCCCATTCCATTTCTTCTGGTCATAACAGGCTAGCCTATAATCCAATCTTTTTTTAATATTCACGTTGAGTTCCGATTAAGTGAATAATTCTAGAACATCTAGATCCTCAGACTTTTTTAATAATGGAGAGAATGGAAGCCAAGTCCCTAACTAGTGCTACGCATTCTCGTAAAATGCCCTAGTAAGGTTAGCTTCGTGGTTAGCCCATATTGAAACCCATATCGGAACAAGGTGAGTCTTTAGTAGGCTCATTATATATGGAACCCCCAGTTTTTTATGGCAGAGATGGGATGAAAAACTCTGAAGGACTGTCAATCTCCTCAAATGTTTTCCACTGCTGAAGACCATTTGTTCTATAAAGCCCCTTGTAGCTGCCCCATATTCTGCCACAGCTATACACTTTCTTATATATTTTAAACATCTGCTTATTCCCAAGTTTCCTTGCAACCCTCTGGACACTCCTATCCGTTTTAATGAATTGTTGCTGTCTCAATTTGTGGCCCCAATTCAAAGCAGAATCAAACTGGATTCCTAGGTATGTAAAACAAAATTGACACATTGTATAGATACACCACCTATATTGTGTTGTCGCCTTTTTGTATGCTTTGGGGCCACAAACCATTTTAGGACTTCAAAATATTAGTGGTCAGTTCAAGCCGATTCATAAAGGCAAATTATCTAATCTCCAGAGGCAGTTTGGGATAATAGGGCATCATCCACACATAGAGATACGGGCAGTGGTAGTTTGTCCAGCTGAAGGATATCCTTCCCATTTGTCATAAATTCTTTTGATTATTAAGATATAGGATGAACAGAAAGGGGCCTGGACATAGCCCTGAGGCACCCCTCAGTTCACTCTAATTTGGTCTGCTCTCAAGTTATCTTTGTGAATTCCTTTATTTGCCTGATATGAAAAATCTTGTTGCATGGAGTCATGGTTGTATTTTTTATTTGAGTTTGATTTGAACTGATTGGTTTGCCTCCTCAAGGGGACTAATCCGAAGCTGTTCCAAAATGTTCTTCTTTAACTTGGAAGAAGTTAGCCTGGAACCAGTCACTGAGTGTTTGACACTTACTCTCATTCTGAAGCAATTGCCTCATCCTTTTCCAATTGCTTCATCCTTTCAGAGTGATAGAACCACATTACCTGAAGCTGCATGCAAAAATCAGACGTCCTCCATTATATAGGAATGTAATTTAAATTATGCTGAGCATCTTGGCAGCACCTTCAAACATGGATTGGCACTTGTTACATCACCTAATTGTCATGGTATTTGTCACTGCATGATTTTTGCATCTTCTCCTGAAAATGGTGTCCAGTGACAGTCCAGAGCAATGCATGTCCCCAGAGCAAGGGCAACCTCTACGCTTTTTTTAATTCATTAGAATAACTCCATTAAGAGTGTTTCCAATGAAGAAACAAGTGGTGCTTCTAGTTCCTTGTCCAGTTTGTTTTTTTCAATGTGGAGGTGGACACTTTGCATTTGCATGGCTGAACTTCATTTGGAAAAACAAACCTGTTATTGAGGGTGTTTTTCATTTTAGTTAGTCAAGAAACTTAAACTCCTTTAATCCTTAACCTGCTCCCAAGCCAAAGAAAAAGATCTGAGACAAACCTCTGCTCAAACTTCCTTTTCCTGCCTAAGTCTGCCCCAAGAGGTTGATCCCAGAAGGGCTCTTGAGCTGGGCAGCACTTTCCAGTTCCAGTGTTCCATGAAACCTATGATGGGGTTTCCAAAGGTGAAACATATCGGCCTTAGGTGCTACCTCAAAGGCATAATTAGAAGTTTTAAAGCTTAATACACCTTTTGTAAAGAGTTCAGTGGGTTCTGAGCCAATTACGTACTTGAATTGGAGAAATGTAAAACCGCTCCTAATGCTTTTCCACTTTTAATGGGCCCACGCCGGATTCGAATACAGTCATGTAAACTACTCAAATCCATCTGACAAGGTTCATGTCAGCTCAAATATTTAAAAAACTTTTTTTTTTAGTTTAGGGAACATTGAAAACAAATATTGTCGTGTGTAAACATTCCTAAATATGGTGTTGATTCTAGAATCTTACCAATCGTTACTAGTCTATTAGTTAAGCCCCTTAATACCGCCATTCTTGCTCTCATTTAGGTTTCTGTGGTCTTCCCTTCGCTAGATTCTTAAGTCCATAGCGTGTTCCCCCAAATTACCCTTTATTTTTTTTTAAAAACATGTTATTGTGGGAGCCCTTCCTCTAGCATAGTGCTTTTTTGGCGACATGCATCAATCCCATACCCATGTGCCATTTTATTCACTTGTGGTACAAGGGAACATCTCCCCCCCCATTATCAGAGGTAGATCCCTGCCAGCCACCACCAGTCCAATGGAAGTCTGCATTTTATTAAATCCTGTTCGGATTCCTCTGCAAACCCAGAAATGCCGTTAATGGTGGCAGCTCGGTCACTAGGACTCCTGAGGACTGCCCACACATCCTCACAGAATTCCGGCATCCCAACACTCCAAAAAATCCATGATAAACTACCCTCTTCGCCCTCTTACACTAGAAACCCTGCTATGGTCACGTGTCCCTTTACATGCAATGCAACTTTACCCAAGCGCAATATTCCCTGCGCAGTATCTTGAACTGTATTAATCTAAGCCTCACTTTACGGTCCACCTCCATGGGATGTACCAAAAGGTCCTTCACAACCGAGTCCTCTGCACCCCCTGCCTGAAGAAAAAAAATTATTTTGAATCTGGGTTTCATGTTCGTGCCATGTTCTATTCTTTATTACCACTTCTATAGCTTCCGGGATTCTGCAGTAAATTCTTTCCCTCCATAAAGTGCGCACACATTTTATCTGCCATAGCCGATCTGTCTGTTCTCAGGGGGAAGTTCTTCAGGTCGGGAAAGACCTATTCTTTCACCATTTTCAGTTTTGCAGTACAGTAATTGTGTATGTTGGGTAATGCCCCTCGTAGTAAAAGCTGTCAACGGCTTTACCAATTATCTATCTCTCTATCGTGTAGTTACAAGCGATCCTGATTAAGCTACCAGTTTTGCTGCTTCTTTGTTCATTTAAATCCCGAATTAATCGAATCCGTTTTCAACTACTCTGATGGAGCCTTCTGACATTGGTCTGTTCCTCCATGTCACAGAAAACTGTGCTGATTTATGCCACTTAATTCAGTGTCCTGAGTGTATGCCATATTCTCCCAGGATGTAGAGCAATCTGGAAATGGTGCATGACAAGACGGTCACCTAAACAGGATGTCCTCTGCCTACAGCAATATGAAGCTCTCCCATCAGGTGCACCCCCCCTGAAACTCCTTCTCAATGATCTAGATCTAGCAGAACACTGGCTCCATGAGAAGGGAATGGGAGTGATCTTTGTCTTACCCCCCACTCTCTGGATTGATTCGTTTGGATTCCGAGCAATTTATATAAGTGCAACAGTGTCCATATACAGTAGCTTGATCCACCCCAGAGGTTATGGGCCAAAGTGTATCATCTCTTAAACAATGCTATTAGTTTTCTTGCCCTGGACCATTTGATTCCTTCACACCCCTAAAGTAATGTCCTTAATGCTTTATTTACTAGATTCTTCTATTCCTTGCCATTTGTCTTCAGAGCTCTGAATCGGGGCTTTGTCTATTCTGGAAAAGGATATGCTAGAGCGAATTTTGATCATTTTCAAAATGTTTTCATTGAACATAATGAGCCGAATTTACTTTAATTTTTTTGCTTAAAAAATTACTTGTTTAATGTAAAAATTGTAGCAGGCAACCATACTTGGAATTTATGGGCCTGTAACTTAGTAATAAGAGCCTGGATTTCACTCTAAGTTGACATGTCACATGAAAGCCCATTAATACTGAAACACTTGTTTTTCATTTCAACAATTAGTGCAAGTTTTTCTTCTCTTCACTGCAGACGTTGCAATTTCTCAAGCTACTGTTTATTGGTTAATAAGTAGACATTTGTTGTATTAGACTGATAGCAATTTTCGCACCACTAGATGTAGACAACGGTGAGGGTGATTCATGGGAAGATGTGTGGGGAAGAGAGGATGTGCCTGTAACATTCAATGACGCATGGTTAGACGATGGTACTGTGGTGAGGTGGGACGCAAACCTGTTCCCAGGAGCGTGTTTAATTCAGTGGTCAACATGAACATATTGTTGCAAACTTAGAAAACGTGTTTATATTAGTTTGTGTTCTTAGACTAGTTAGGCAGATGCTTCCACCCTTGGATGCAGAGCAGACTGAGTTATACTCAGGGGCATCCATCATCTCCTTGTGTTTGCTTTGTTCGCTCTCTTAACTTATTAAGCAGAGTTAAACTCCTTCAGGATCCTTAAATGTTCGGTCCTTGGTTGCTGATCTCCGTTAAGAAAACCGTACCCAGTTGAGTCCTGAATCTCATGCTGTTGAGTTCTAGGTTGAGATGGTTTGAGGTACATTTTACTGAGGTTCAGGGCAAATCTAACAAACCACTGGCCTCCCTTCAAATCTCATCTCTAGGCACTCTTAGTAGCAGCCAATTGAGGTAGAAGTGTGCGCAGACTCCCTTGTAATGAAGTTCTACTGTGTTAGCGTGGCCATATTTGGGGGGTGGGGGAGGGTGATGATTCAATGCATTTAGGTACATTTGCAAGGCAGCACCCTAAATTGCAGGTAGCTGGATGCATCTGGTATTTCAATATGACATACGTGTATGTAAGCATCTTGCAGGTCAAGAAGGTCAAATTGTACAGCTGAGAATGGTTCTTAATCCTGCACTGGTAGCTCCTTTGAACCTTTCCCAGCAAATCTGAGTGATTCAGCACTAGGCATGCATCTGTTAAACCTTCCATGGAATTTCTTTTAACTGCCGCGCCATTATGTGGGTCTACTCAGAAGGGACATACTAAACAATGAATGCAAAAGTGTAGACATTCTAGAGGAATTTGAGAACTGACAAAGGAGAGACCCGAGTAGGGGTTGGTGTAAGGAAGGGGAGATGAGACCATGTGATCTTTTCTCTGGATGGTTTATGGTATTTTTTTAAGGCAACCACATTTAACCACAAGTCATGCCCTATATAATATTCGTAGCCTGCTACTGAATAATGTATTTCTCACTTCTGTCTCCCATACTTTCATCAACAAAAAGGCCTGCTTTTTGGATCTATGAATTATTGTGGGTTTGCTTATATTCTTCTCTCAAGGTATGTTTAGGTGCTTTGATGGGAAAAAGTGCTTTGAGGAGCAGTTTCACTGTGATGGCGTGGCCCAGTGCTCTGATGGTTCAGATGAGCTGGACTGCTGGAAGCCCACCGAGGACTGCGCCTTGCGCTGCGACAAGAACACTCGCTGCATCCCAAGAAGCTGGATTTGTGATGCCAACCCAGACTGCTTTGATGAAACAGATGAAAAAGACTGTGGTAAGGTCATACTCTAAAAGGCCATATTCTGTACAGTCCCCCTAAGGGGTCGAAGCTTATTTGTCCTACAATAACTACATCAGATGCTTTTTACTCTGAGCTCGATAGAATTGCTGGAGGGCATAAGGGAGAAGCTCTTTCCACTGAGCTTTGTGGTGACCTATAAGATCCTGCAAGTTGTCCTCCATACCATAAAGAACTTTATTTCGATCACTATAGATCATAAAAGTACATCATAAGACAGGACAATTACAAACACACAATACAAGTAGGACATAACATTATAAATAAACATTCAGTCTATATATCAAGTCACAGCAAAATAGGTCGGTCAAAGTGCATCAGTGTTTGTACAAAAAGAAAGTTCATTATAATAGCAGCATGATTGGGGGCTAAAAGTTGCATCATTATTTGTATATAAAAACTTCATCATAAGATACTTTAAAAAAAAAAAAAAAGGAGTTAAATGTTAAAAACTATGTTCGTTTAAAATAGCATAAGGCCCACAATAGAACCTTAGCGGGCCCCATAAAATATGGTGCACCCTAAAGACTGCACCCTAGAAACTATCAGGAGAGCAAGTTGTCCTCCTGCTTGAATCATCCTGAAGATTCAGTCCTAATCAATAAAACTTAAGAGAAATGGATGTCTATATCTTCCAGTGAGATTCAATAATATTGAACTGAAAGTCCCTCAATCTTCCATAGGAATTCAGGCCGGATTTAAAAACCACCCAAAGTTTATATCTGTGTATGAATCTAGACATCGGAACTTGAGTAGCTCATGTAAGACTTTGAGGTGATTAAGAGTATGCAGTGTAATAGGAGTAGCTTTGATTTTATCTGAATCTCCACTTCGTTCCTGTGCATAGTTAGTTGTGTGCAAAAAAAAGTTGTATGCTAAAGTGGACTTTAAGAACTTGGTGGCCATTGGTCCAAGGTTTTATATAGCTAAACGCATACCAATATTATGAAATGCAAATCAAAATAAAACTCTTAAAATGGTTATTTAAATACGAAAAGTGGGTAAATTATTGTACTGCCCGACCAGTCCAGTTAAGTGATGGAAGTATTTAATTTAAACAACTGATACCAAAATACTCACTCCTTTGGCACATTTGGTGGTGGTGCCGTACTGCATGGTCAGTAAGTGTCCACTGGTTTTCTACATTTTGGTACGGTACTTTGAGAGTCATGTAAAAAAAACTCTGGTGTAGATGCTTTGTGCACCCGGTCTACATTTAGCATATGGTCACACAATAAAATCGTAGCTCTCAATGGGGATGTTTGTAAAATGAAGAAGACTGTCCTTTGCAAAAGATGTTAAGATGCATCACTGCAATGTGCAAAAACAGTCAAAATGTTGTGGTCAAACCTTAGTGATGGCTTAATCAGTGCTACTTCTGTTGCCTCCACTGGATATTACCAATGAAAACAAGTTTTCATCAGTCAGACTTCCACAATCTCATGTTAATGCGCATGTTTCAGTGTCTTCTGGAACATAGTTGATCCTTTGGAGTACATAGTTTTTGATGCTAAGTATACAATCATATGAATGATTCTTTAATGCTTTTAGCACATACCTCTTTAAAAAGGATTATAGTAAAATTTCCATACAGCAGATATATTTAATTTGAGATCGAATAGAGTTTTACTTCACGTAGATTAGTACTGTTATATCGTTTCTTCCAAGGAGGGGAATCTCTAGTTTGTATTGGTCAGAAATATTGAAAACTTTAACTACGCATCAAATCAACCAGACTGGTGGATAACACTGGGTAGTTATATTTTAAACATGGAGGGAACAGAGACTGTACTATTATCCAAGGTAGGTGGAAATCACACAAATACAAGTCCTCAATGAATATATAACTAGTAACATCAAGGGCGGGGGGGACTCAATACTCAGCCTATGTCCCTCTCTAAGGGGGCCGGTCTATGTCCTTAGTGTGTGGTAACTTCAGCATCCTGGTGTGCCTCTCTGCCAGAGAGGCAATTGTTTGTTGTCTCTGCTGGGATGCAGAATCTGCCTCTCCCGCTCATTTATAGAATTTCCTATTCTATTGTTCGACAGATGGATGGTGGGGGGTATTTCCAATTCTGAGCAATGAGGCGCTCTCAACAATAGGCAGGTCAACAATCCTGTTCTGGCGGGGGCCCTACCCAGCAGAGCGAAGGCCGAGCAGCCATGGCAGCTTGCGCCCCCCCCGACCAGAGTGGAAGGGGTCATGTGGTGGCAGGTCCTAGGCAGGCCGCCTGGCGGTTTAGTCCCTCTGTGCCACACAGTCACCCTCCGCCTCCCAGCGCATTTCCGCAGCAGCTCGGGATGACTGTTCTGTGGGGGGGTCACTGAATTCTGTCTCGTTAAGGCTGCGCCTCAGCCTGCCTCTCCCTTCCATGGAGATGGCTGGGCCTGCCGGTGCCCGTGTGACCCCCCCCCCCACCCCCCCGAAACACCTCCAGGTGGGTGGGCTTCCCCAGCAGACTCCCGAGGGGTGCAAAGGTTGGTCGGGGACAGACACGTGGCTCCCAACGATCCCATCCAACAGGTGCAGCTACCTGGTTGATCCTGCCAGTAGCCTATGCTTGTCTCAAAGATTAAGCCAGGCACGTGTAAGTACACACGGCCAGTACAGTGAAACTGCAAATGGCTCATTAAATCAGTTATGGTTCCTTTGATCGCTCCATCCGTTACATGGATAACTGTGGTAGTTCTAGAGCGAATACATGCCGATGAGCGCTGACCTTCCAGGATGCATGCATTTATCAGACCAAGACCAATCTGGGCTCGCCCAGCCGCTTTGGTGACACTAGATAACTTCGGGCCGATCGCACATCCCCTTGACGGCGACAATGCTTTTCGATGTCTGCCCTACCAGCTTTCGATGGTACTTTCTATGCCTACCATGATGACCACCGGTAGAGGGGGAGCCTGAGAAATGGCTACCACATCCAAGGAAGGCAGCATCCGTGCAAATTACCCACTCCGGGAGATAGTAACGAAAAAGAGCAATACAGGACTCTTTTGTGGCCCTGTAATTGGGATGAGTACACTATAAATCCTTTAACGAGGAACCATGGGGAAAGGAGTTGGCCTAACGGCTAGGGCGGTCAACCTCGAATCTGGGGAACTGGGCTCGAGTCTCAGCAATGACGCTGAACATCCTGTGATTCTGGGCAAATCACTTAATCTCCCCGTGCCTAACCAAAAAATTAATGTGTCCTCATGTAATGCGACTGGTGCTATGTAAAGCGCTCTGATACCAGATTCGGGTCAAGTTCGCGCTATATAAAACTCTGGGGGGAATAAAAATGAAGGGCAAGTCTGGTGCCAGCAGCCACGGTAATTCCAGCTCCAATAGCGTATATTAAAGTTGCTGTGGTTAAAAAGCTCGTAGTTGGATCTTTGGGTCGAGCTGGCGGTCTGCAACGAGGCTAGCTACCGCCTTTCCCAGCCCCTGCCTCTCGGTGCCCCCTTGATGCTCTTGACTGATTGTCCTGGGGGGTCCGAAGGGTTTACTTAAAAAATAAAAATAAAAAATTAGTGTTCAAAGTAGGCAGGCCACCTGAATACTTCAGCTAGGAATAATGGAATAGGACTCGGGTTCCATTTTGTTGGTTTTCGGTACTGTGGCCATGATTAAAACAGACAGCTGGGAGCATTCTTATTGTGCCGCTAGAGGTGAAATTCTTGGGCTGGCAAAAGACAAACTAAAGTGAAAGCATTTGCCAAGAATGTTTTCATTAATAAAGAACGAAAGTTGGAGGTTTGAAGACTATCCGATAGGCTTAGTTCCGAAACTATGCCGACTAGCGATCCGGCAGCGTTATTCCCATGATCCTCCGAGCAGATTCTGGGAAACCAAAGATTTTGTGTTCCAAGGTAGTATGGTTACAAAGCTGAAACTTAAAGGAATTGACAGAAGGGTACCACTTGGAGTGGAGCATATGGCTTAATTTGACTAGACACGGAAAACCTCACCTGGCCAGGACACGGAAAGGATTGACAGATTGATAGCTATCTCGATGCTGTGGGTGGTGGTGCATGGCTGTTAGTTGGTGGAGCGATTTGTATGGTTAATTCCAATAACTAGCGAGACTCCTCCATGTGAACTTGTTATGCAGCCCCCAGCGGTCGGCGTCCAACTTCTTAGAGGGACAAGTGGTGTCACCCACATGAGATTGAGCAATAACAGGTCTGTGATGCACTTAGACGTCCGGGGCTGCACATGCGCTACACTGAACGGATCAGTGTCTACCCTTTACCGACGGGTGCGGGTAACCAACTGAACCCAATTTGTGATGGGGATTGCAATTATTTCCCATGAAAGAGGAATTCCCAGTAAGTGCGGGTCATAAGCTCACGTTAAGTCTCTGCCCTTTGTACACACCACCTGTCGCTACTACTGATTGGCTGGTTTAGTGAGGTCCTCGGATCAGCTCTGCCGGGGTCAGCAATGGCCCTGACTGAGTGCTGAGGACAAACTTGACTATCTAGAGGAAGTAAGTCGTAACCAGGTTTCCATGGTGAACCTGCAAAAGGATCATTAACTGTGGCCGCACCAGCCTGAAACCCTCAGCCGCCTCCCAGATGAAACATGCACACTGTAGGCACATGGCCTGCCCTCGCGCGCCCTGGCCAGTGGAGTGGTCCACGGGTGCTGGGGCGCTTCATTTCAGACTGGGTGTGGTGTGAGTTCCTCCACTAGGGAGGAACTGACTGCACTGTGAGACTCTGGTGAGGGGTGGCCCCTGCCCCCCTGGGAGGGGCACAGCAGTAGGCCCTCCTGAGATGGAACCCATGCTCAGCCAGCACAACACCACGGTGGAGAAACCGAATGGCAGTGCCTCTCCAGGCTGCAGCGTCCCCTGAAGGCCCTGCTGTCCCGTGCCCTCCTGTTCCCGGCAAGACCAGGCTTCGGGCGACCGAGGAATGGCCCTTCTTGAGTGGCAGGGCAGCCTGGAAGAGAAGGAGCCGGGGCCTGTGACTGGACCCCAGCTCCTCCCGGTGGGAGGTGTCAGGGTTGGGGAGCCACCTGACTCTTCCCTTCCGGCACCTCCGAGGGCAGGGGGTGGACTGCCCACCAGCATGGCTCTGGGCTGCTGCCCAAGCCGGGGACTCCTGATGCCACAGGGGTCGTGCCCGGTGGTAGATGGCTGATGTGCAGGTTGGGCGACCCTGCCTTGTTGCCAGGTACCCAGTTTGTTCTGGTCCAGTGTGGCCAAGCTTGGTGTTTGAAGACTTGTGCAATCCCTCCCGGGCCTCAATGAGGAACCTGCGGTGGTTGGCATGGCTGCTCCAGTCGCTTTGGGAGCCCCCCCCTTGCCTGTAGGGGGGGAAATGGAGGCTCCCGGGCTGAGCGCATGGTAATGCTCTTGGAATTGGGGAGGCTGACTCCCAGAGGGGAAGCCTTGAACGGAGTGTGGACGGAAGGGGGGACGCCTCCATCGCCCTTAGTGCACCGCTTGTTTGTGGGGCACCCAGTGCTAAATCATAATGACCTGATTCTGGGTCAGGGTTTCGCAAGTTGAGCCAAGCTTTTGTCTCTATCCATGGGTGCCTGCAGGACCACCACACCTGGGGTGTGCGTCCCTCTGCCGCCAGGAGGGACGCGGAGTGGGGAAATGTTGGCATTTGGGAGTCTGCCTCCCCCATGTGCTGACTGGCACGGGGGCCTACCCCTCCTGTCCCTACGCCATCGGGTGCAGGGATGGGGGCATGTTTCCCTTACAGGGTGACCAGATGGCTGGACCCCCCTGCTCAAGTCCCTGGAAGGCAAGCAGCCCTGGGAAGAAGCCTCTCTAGCACTGGTGCTATAGCCCTTCTGCCATGAACTGGGTTTAAAGTACAATTTAGTGCACCTGTTCGAGTCTGTCGGCTCATTAGTATTCTCGTTATGTTTTGGGCATTATACACAGGTTATTCCAATCTGATGGCAGCCAGTATGACACATTTTCAAAGGGTTACAGAACTGGGGGCAAAAACTTTTTAATATGAAATTCTAACTATTCAGATCAGTTAAGATGGTTTATTTACCCAATTATATAATCGGGCAGGTCAATTAACTCATTCTCCTTGCCAGTGAGTACTGCTGCAAACAATTGGCTCTTTTGTTCAACACAATTACTACAAAGCTTGGAGGATTAATGGGAAGACACGCCTGGTCTTTACTATGTTCCTGTCAATGAGATGTGAAGTGGCGATTCACACTTCTGAGTTGTACACTAAAGTAAAATCTCTGCCATCATAAGCCATGGGTTTTCATGCAAGCTTTCTTAGATGAGGTATGAAATCTGAAGTCCAGTATGAGGACTTGTATTCATGGAAAGCTCTTGTTCTGAAACAATCATTCTGATTTAGACCGGCTAAGGCCTCTGAGGTTCCTTGGCCTTCTGTTAAGACTTAAGATATTTATGACCTCCTTCTAAACCAAGCAAGGTAAGTTGGGAGATGCTAGAATTTGATTCATCAAGGAGCATCCGGTGTATCAACACACTAGCCTGACCTCTTTCTAAGGTCCTTTTGGAATTTCAGATTGAGTATAGTCTTAGACAAGGTGAGCGATACCTGGAAGGGTTTTTTAGAGCAGTTAAGAATATTTGTATTTCTGAAGCTGTATTTAAGTGGACAGTTTGTTTCAACCACACCCAAAGGTTTTACCAATTAACATTGTAAAACCTTGAACTTCAACACAGCATGCAAAACCCAAGATTTCACTGTTGCTGCAGACTTAAGTGAATCCTCTGGGGGCCTCATCTGGAGATCCTAGCTAGCAGTAAAATTGTAGTTGTGGAGTCGGTTTGTATACTGGCCTTTCTCCTTCCTTCTAAATGGTCTGTTTTTCAGTAGGCATATGCTTTTTGGAGTTCCCCTTAGCCATTCTATTGGACAAGGTTTTTCTTGCTATTTGCAGCTCATTGGCATTAATTACCCTCTGCAGCAGGAAATGTTGGTGAGAAAGAGATAGGATGGTTGTGAATATGTAGTTCTTCCTCTGGCCAGTTATTTCAGTGCCAAATTTATAGCGGTGGATTTGAAGATACTACAAATCTTGCCGTGACATATCAGGTCTCTGATGCTGTTGACTGTGTAATTTAAAAATCCTTCTTGAAGAAAAAGGCTCAATTGTAATTCATTGTCAAAATGCTGGGAATGGCCTCTTTTTCTGACTTCTTTTCTTAGATCTATTGTGATGTTTAAGACCTGTCCAGTTCATGCAGTGTGATCCTTTTGATTTGCCTATTTAGACTGGAGTCTCGCATAGTTATGTGAATATTAAATAGCCTCACAATGTCTGAGAAATGGTTGGATGGTGGAGTTGATCTCGTTTTGAGGTTTTTAGGCTGATATGTACTGAAGATTTGAATCCTTACAATTGGATCCTAAATACATTTTCCATTCCTTTAAAATTTACATTTTCTATATTTTTTTTATTGCAGTGCATATTGGGATGCCATACACGTGACAATGGAATTTATTTTCTCATTTCTCATTAAGATTTCTTTTTTCAGTTTTGTCTGTTATTACCAGGCATATTGTCTGAATTCACCAGGTGATTTGTGATAGATCTGAGATATCCTATATTGTACATACGTCTGTCCAAGCAGTGTTTGAGTTTTAGCATGTATAAATATTACATTATTAAAGGTGACTGTTGCTGATCCTGAGGAGGTGGGGGTAACACCCCACCTCTGGTCAAGCTGATGGAGGCCCCTAATAGTCTTTTTCAAGTAAATCAACAGTCAACAAGTTTAGAGAGATGCCTTCATGTTTTTTTTTCTCTAAAAGGAGGAGGTGCATAATAGTTCTGACATGACATTTAACTATTGTCCTTTTCTCATGCAGTTCGTAAAGAATGCAGCAGGTCCCAGTTTTCCTGCCAGAATGGCCAGTGCATTTCTTTTTCCATGCGCTGTGATGGGGACAGCGATTGTGAGGACCACTCCGATGAATTGAATTGTACTGTTCCCAAACCCCTGCGTTGTCGATCAGGAGAGATGAAGTGCCAGAGTGGAAGTGGGTGTTTTCTGAAGGAATGGCTCTGTGATGGAGAAGCCGATTGCGAAGATGGCACAGATGAGAAGGTGCAGGTTAATTACTTTCTATGAATTAAATTGCCATTGTGGCTATTGCAAAGCTTCAATTTTATTTGCAAACCAACATCTTTATTGCAGGAAACTAGAAAGCTCCAATAAAAACTGGAATAAATCTGGTAAATGTAACAATTTATCCTTTTGCCAAATCAGTTTGTTTAAGGATAGTCAATAGTCTGTCACATGCAGCTTTTCCAGTGGAATTTGTTTTTAAGATGTGTACTACAGAATTTCTCTTTTATTCAAATGATCACTCGAGATTGGAACAAGTGGAAGCATGTAAATGCATGTTAAAATGACTTAAAACGTTCGGAGTAGCCATCTATTTTTACTAATCAAGTTGTCTTCACCTCACTAGTCAGTCACGTTGTTTTGGCATGTTTTTCTTTTCTACAATGAATTACATTTGTACACATAAAATAACTTTGAGAACTTTGACCCGATGTTGCTTTTACAATTGTTATGCACTAAAGCCTATTAAAATCGTTGCACCCAAAGTTATCAGTAAGGAAGTTTACTCCAAGGGAGTGATGGCCCAGATTGTTTGTGGTGCTTCTTTTCTCACTAGATGGCTTTGAAAACCAAACTTCCAAACTTGGCCAATGCTGTATGTGCTAAGGCATAAAATAGTTAAATATTAAGATTGACTTTTTGTTTCAATGCTCTAGGATTGCAAACTTGAAGCAATCTCATGCAGTGAGTTCCAGTTTCCATGTGGAAGTGGCAATCAGTGTGTACCTGACTTTTGGAACTGTGATGGAAAGAAGGATTGCACAGATGGAAGCGATGAAGAGGATTGTAAGTTTGGCAGTCTGTTTTGTAGTGTGGAAGCGAACTGTAGTAACTCCTAGTAATGCTATGCACTTGCAACTAACTGGCCAATCACTGGGGAAGTCCAGTTATAGAATTGTTAGCGGTGTTGGAGGTCAGATCAATATTAGCTATTATCTTAGGACTTGAAGCATCACTGAAATCACTACGGTGCTTGGTGCCAGATAAAACAGGGCATGGAAGTCCATTGAATTTAATTTGGCGGCTCACCAAGCCCAAGTAGACCTGCCTTGTTTATTAGAGGGCCTGTGAACATCTGAGGTATTAAGGCATGCTTTGTTCTGCCCCATGTGGCGAGTTTAATAAAACCTCCAATACATAAATTGTGTTTAAACGCATCAAGCAGTTGGATGAGCTCCACCCTAATGTCTGATAGCGTTTGTATGTGATGAAGTCAGTCTTTACGCTTACATCCTTGTGATGACTAAAGATGTCCTCCACAATCAATGTTGAGAAAATATTATCATTGTGTAACAAGTATCTGTGTTTGATCTTTTGACATTCTACACAACCAACTATAGTTTCCTTAGGAAATGGTAAGTGTCCCCTCTCCGTTAAATGTGCATTCGAGGCACGGTTAAATGCAAAGCTGTTACTTCCGTCTTGAGTGTGTGTAGGTCAGCCTGCTCATGCTACTGTAAGCATGTACAAGGGCTCAACAGAAGAGAAGTGATGTTGTACATGCAAATGTGATATTTCTTTTAAGTTTTCCTAATCTGGTCTTTTTTTCAATAGAAAATGGAGCTTTCCAAGTTGTTTTGCTAAAATGTGTCCAAGAAGGAGCTATCATGCTCAATTGGCCAAGCAGATGACCCGATTTATTTGTACATCTGCAAACTGTTTCCATGTGCACCATTTTCACAAATGTGTTGGTCTTTGATCAAAAGAAGTTTGATTGTTGCAGGTCAGAAGGTAGGCAAGGAACTGCAACAGGAGCAGCACAACCTCTGTTCATCCTGCCTCTGATGCCAGGCTAATGGATAGTTGTCCTGATCTTTGATGCACAAAATATAGTAACCCATGCCTTTTATTTCCTGTAGAACAGGAGGGCAACACCCAGTAAGCCTTCCTCCTATGCGGGCAGTTTAATGTATTACAGATCCACACGCGCTGCCTTCCAGTCTAGCTAGACAAAAGGAGATGTGGGTGCAGGCAAGGACTCTTCGGATCCCATCCTCATAGCCATTTTAATCATCACAAGGAAGTCTTGAACCATGAAGGACAGGTGGAATTCCTGCAAGTCCAAAGATGTCATTTTCTCCTGTATCGCAACTAAACATAAGGGCACCCCACTAGGATCAGCAGAGCTGCCCCTGCATTCCTTCTGAATGACTTAAATGCCTCTAGCACTTGACCCTGAACTACATGATTGAAACATTCCTCGCACGTTGAAGCATCCACTGCCCTTAGAGCATTGGTACTGCAGTGAATCTGCAGGAAATGAGACCTCAAAGGTGAACTGCGTTTTGCTGGTGCGTTTTTGGGGTCTTCAAGAATGAACAAGACAGAGGGCCGAAGTGCAGCACTAGAGGAGATCACCTCTTTCGCTGGTGGAAGAGTAGTGCTTTACAAGCGGTTTTTACCTGCATTGCTATATTACAAAATAACCCATGGGATATCAGGCTTGTTTCATCGAAATGGAGCTACAAACATTATTTTGAGATGAGGAATATGCTCAGAATTACTATTAATATCGTAAACTGAGTTTGATTGGCGGAGGGATAGCTCTCCCTGATGTACTTCAACCCAGCTGCCAATAGTTAACAAATGGCTCTTTAAGCAAAGAATAACCAACTCCAAATACACATGCACTGGGCCGAAAAGGATATCTATCTTAGGGTGTCGGAGTTGAGTACATTATTGGCACTAGCCTAGCATATACTGGTTGAAGAGGTGAGGATATCAGGATATGCACCAAATACCTCTGACGGACCTTACCAGGAGTTTACTAATAGCAGCTCATGTCACTTTGCATATATTAATTATGCTTCTGGAGAAAAAGGGCACCTTCTTTAATGTAATGGTTGGTTGGAGGGTGGGCAGAAGTGAAAATGAGAGATGCCTGTGCCTTGGTTTCTGCAGATTTGTCCACTTTCCAGCATCCTCTGCATCTCATTTCTTTGTGCAGCGGTTAAAGTGGTCTAACCTGCCACTTCCCACCATTGCTCGCTATTGGGTAAAATGCAATTTATTACCAAACTTTGCAGTGAAGACAGCCTGGTGCACCCTAAGGAAGTGTTTAAGGGCGTGGAGGAGGAGTTGACTACCCAAGGCCAGGAAGTGCCAGAAAAGGCTAGAACCTGCATAATATTGGAAGCAAAGTTGACAAGTCATTTGCAGCCTCTTCAATCTCATATCCAGACTGGTATGGCCTGGAAACGTCCCATGATCTTACGGAGAACTACTGCAGGTTTGTGAAAGAATGTGGGAGCCTGTTGCACCCTTGGTAGTGAACCTGTATAAAACAGCCAGCAATTGGTCACTGGACAGAAACGTGTCAGTCTTTGGCAACCGCAAGGAAGCGTTATGAACGTCATCAGTGCTGATGGTATCTGATTGCAGCAAACCGTTTCTTGTGCAGATAGATTCTCCAGAGAATTGCACTTGGGCACTCTTATTTTAAATAGGGTGATTTTGGGACCAAGCTCTAGTATTTATTAGTAGACTTACTTCACATGGAACAGGAGTGGAGTACAACTGTAAGGCATTTGCTGTTATGTGGTTTCTGCAGAAAGGGACATCAGTTAGGGACTCCTTTTTCAGGGTCAAACAGATCAGATCGCTCAGGTGGCCAATGAGGCTGCGAGTGGAAAATCCTGAACTGTTGAGTTTGTCCATTTACTGCAGGTGGTGGACCTTATGGTATAACATAGTACTTGGACAAATCATGTAACTAAGTGGCATATACTGCTATTACTAGCTTGTGGTGAGTACTCACTTGGGGTGAGAAGTTCTCTTGAATATAAAACGCATACCTTTACCATGGATTTTTACAATGTGTTTACATACCGTTGTTTTATAACCTTGTATTTTACAAATAGTTGTTTTGTACCAACTGATATTTTATATATGTATAGAACATCTATGTTACTGTACATTTTTATTCATTTGAATGTATATATGCTTACTTAAACACATATATGCATATCTTCACTGAAAAAACAAAGGTTCAAGTGAACTTTTAGTTACGTGAAAATGTCAGTTTAAATGTAACATTTTCAACTAAAGCTGAAATTCACCAGTTATTTCGAATAACTAAGTCATGCCCTCGCCATGCACAGTGTTGTCATCAATGATGTCATTTCAGATGTCATCAGTGAGGTTCTCAATGAAAATGTCATGAGTGATGTAATGTGTGGTCAGAAGCAGTGCATGGGGAGTGAGTTATAGTTCCTTACAATAACTTTAACTGGTGAATTTCAGTGTGTTTTTTTTCCTTTAGTTTAAGATGTTACGTTAAAACTGACAGTTTTACCTAACTAAAAAGTGAACGACGAGAAGAGCACTGGGGCTTTCCTCAAGAGTGGAATTCCCAGGAGTGGCGTAGAGAAGACGGGGCGAGGGAAGGTGTGCATTTCGGTGCTCTTCTGTATCGGTGTTTCAATCTACAATAAAGCATCTTTAATATGTATACGTGCCTTGGACTTTACAATCCCTTGGGTGCTCCCAGAGTCTTGTTACAAGTAAGATTGATCCCTGTAAATGTATGATGATACAACGCGTACCATCACAACGCGGTATCTTACATTGCGGTCTTGACAACGCAAGTCGTTACATCGACTTGCGCTGGACTTAGGAATAGTGTGAATTACTATTCCAACTCCAGTCTACGTACAGTAGGGAAGGTGTTGGAATAGTAATTCACACTATTCCTTAGTCTAGAGTGCCCTCCAGTGCAAGTCGATGTAACGACTTGCGTTGTGAAAACCACGATGTAACCATACCGCGTTGTAATGGTTTCGTGGTAAAGGATGTTTCCCATCCCTGTAGGTTATAGATGTAGGGAGCCCTTGAGCATCTAATTTGGCACATTGCACTTTCCCTTGCATCGGAGGCCCAGAGGACTACACTGCCCAGGGCGCACTGCGGCAGGAGCTGCATGCGTCTGTCTTCCCGCGCCAGCCGGCGCTTAAAAGCGGTTCGGGCTCCCGCAGCGCGGGAGCCCTTGAGCATCTAATTTGGCACATTGCACTTTCCCTTGCATCGGAGGCCCAGAGGACTACACCGCCAAGGGCGCACTGCGGAAGGAGCTGCACGCGTCAGTCTTCCCGTGCCAGCCGGTGCTTAAAAGCGGTTCGGGCTCCCGCAGCGCGGGCCGCCCGGGCCAAGGGCAGGCCCGTCTGCACCCGTCAGAGGCTGGGCTGGGCCCACTCTGACATCCGAGCCGGGGCACAGGATTCAAGGATTCAAGCGTTAAAGGTACTGGTTTATTTATTGCCATCTCTGGCCCTTTAGCTGCCATAATGACCAAAAGGATCAGTAAGCGTAAGGACATAAATATGCCTGCAGGGGGTGGAATTGTGGGGACTTTAGACGCTTTCTTAACAAGGGCTGAGTCTGTGCTGACACATGAAATACAGCGCACAGAAAAAAGACTTTCCTTGGACACTTGTCACTCAGAAACGATCCTTTATAGGATTCATAAGTATGGCCAAATCCCCCGTAGCCTCCCGATTACTTGATGAGTACCCGCACGATGAACTGGCAGGACCGGGAAGGCCCAGGGGGTCAGTGGATTCAACGTCAATGCCAGCTGACTCAGTATCTATCCTGACAGAAGACTATCTGTACGGTCGCTGCCCTAACTGGGAGTGATATTTCGCCAGTGCATGTGGCATCCTTGCCCGTAGTGGGCTTGTCCACCGTCCCCACTGTATTGCTTGCCCCCACTACAATAACCGCATCAGTTCCTGGTACCATGGCACCAGTGAGGTTTCTACTAGATCCAAAAAAGACTTGAGGGGTAGCCCAAGGGATAATTTGGCAAGATCGACACTAGTAGCTATCACCGAACCCCCAGTCAAACGGAGTAGGGGAGGTGCCTCTCAAAAGCTAAGGCAAAAGCCCAAACTAAAACAGCAACCAGCTAAATTATTTAATCATGACCCGACGGCCTCAGAGGGCACACAAGGCGCAACACAGAATCCCACGACGAATAGCACTACCTACAGCCTGCTGGTTTCCGATTGTAATACTGACCAGTGGAAAAGACTTGAGACATTGGTGTCTGTGCTATTGAATCCTTTACTTTGTAAACTACAATTAATTGAGGAGAAATTGTCGTTGATTGATCGGTTAACTAGTACACCAACTATTCCTCCAACTATAGGGGCATGTCGTTGCAAATGCCCAGTCCAAATACCTTTTGTGGCCCCGAAGGCCCCCAATTTCTCCCCCCCCCGAGGTGAGAGGGCCTGTGCCAGGGACATCACTGCACTCAATGGGCTATAATTTACGGTCTGATAACTGCGTCGACATGGCAACTCATACCCCCAATCCAATCCTGTGGTAACGCGCCCTGAGGTTCAGTCTAGTATGTCGACAACTGGTGGCCAGGCAGGCACAACATCTGCGCAAAGGGAGCTAGGTGGACCCAATCCTACTAATAGTTATAACAACTCTCGTTCAGCGGGTCAACGGAAAGCCATCGAGAGAACACTTCATCTTCCCCCCCCCCCCCCGAAGCCACTCCATATGTTGTCCTAAAAAATGTTCCATCTCTGCCAACCAATAAGGAAGAAGACTGGAAGCAACTTAAGAACAAAACAGTACATTGGTTAGCAAAAACAGTGGACTGGTCTAGAAGTGATGTCTTGTATCATAACATTAATAATGTTGAACGCGTTTCTTGGGTGGGCCCACAGGTAAAATCCGAAACAGGCGATTGCATTGTCGTAAATTTTAGGGACAGGTCCTTAGTACATTGGTTAATGGATAGGCTCTCTTGGAATAACTTGAGGGACACTATTGTAGCAGTACCACTTGGGTTCTTTTATAAGCCGTTGACAAATAGAGGCCTTGGGCCCGTCCCCTTACTGAACACAACGCTGCATGTTTTCGCTATTCCAACTTTTAATAATTTTTCTCCATTAGAGCAGGTAGACTGACTGAATTTTCAGGCTTCAGGTGTGCTTGGCGATAATTTAGATTTAATATATACACCGCCTCATGCTCAGGCATGGGGGGTGTATAATCGCACATCTTTCCCTTTGATCGAGTACGGTGGTGCAAATAACCTTGATTTTACAGTGAACCCTCTATCAACTTTTAATGTCAAGATGCAAGGAGACTCATCTTCTGTCCATGCTTGCGGCCTGGATAATTTAATTCCTCCTTCCATGCATAAGATAGCTAGCCCCATTCCTTCCGGTGAGTTGAATCCCCTAGATGGCTGTGTTTCAGTTACAAGTGATAGAGAGAGGGTACATCACCCGTAAAAATACAACCAGCATGGCAGTCTTTTTTGGAATATTGCTGGATTGCAGAATAAATTGGGATCAGAAGAATGGGTTGCCTTCACTGAATAATACAGCATAGTATGCCTACAGGAAACTTGGATGTGTGATACTGTACATATGAATGGTTTTTATTCTATCCATACTCCAGCCAAAGTCTCCTTAGGTGGACACAACAAAGGAGGATTAACAACTCTGGTCTCAACGACACTGAGTGGTAGACTAGGAAAAGTCCAGCTTGAGTCACCACATTTCCAGCTCATTAACATTATATACAGGAAAAATCTGACATTGGTTGTTGTAAATTTTTATCATAACTTCAACACCACAAACATTAGTATTGCGCATGAACTGGAAATCTCATTATCGAGACACATAGAGGAGATAAATATGGACTTTATAGTGCTTTGGGGAGGCGATTTTAACTGTAAATTATGCCCCCTTTCAAAACAGTCTGCATGTCATTTATTGGCTGGGAACATGGATGGTGGTTGTCATTTTTATCATAATCCTTGCGGGAATATTTTTAACTCACTATTGTCAATTTTCGCTTTTTTTTTTAACTGTTGATCTTATTGAAATAGAAGGTTCAGATCTAGTAACATATGTTGGGAGAGGCCAAGGCACTTTAATTGATTTTATTGCTTTGTCTGATCATTTTAATTCACACTCATTTTTACTGTACATAAAATGTGTCTTAGTGATCATTATCCCGTCTTTGGAGTTGAGGATTCAACTTGATGATTTAACCACCTCCTAGAGTATTATCTCCCCTAACTTATGTTAAAAATAAGGGGCTTCTACGGAAATGGTCTACTCTAAATCCTGATTTTTGTTTTATACCAAATCATAAAAACTAACCTAAGCCAAGTTCTGGCCTGCCTGGAAGATAATATAAATTCCCAAATTATGATCACATCTTTCGAGGCAATAACTGAGACAATAAAGGTGCTACTAACTAAGAAACAAAATGTCAGACCACGGACTATTAAAAGGTGGTTTAATAGTCAATGCACTCATCTCCATAACAAATTAAGACATTAAAAGAGAAACCTCATAATACACTGGAGATAAAGCAGTCACGCCTTGAATACAAGCAGGCGCGAGAGAAGCGCAAACTAGAAATCAGACCAGAAGCTTGGGAACAACTCCATACTGCATGCCAGAGCAAAGACTCTAGACTCTTTTGGCAAACTGTCAATCAGGAGTATTTTAATGGCACTAATAATGGTAACATCGATGTGACCATTATGCCGGAGACCTGGGTAGATCACTTCTCTGGTCTCTACAAAAGCGGTAGTGACCCTCATGTTGGTATTAATCTCCAATATGGTGCATCAACTTTAACACCCCCGACATTAGATGAGGTGGACAGGGCCTTGTCCCAGACTATGAAGAACAAGGCCTCTGGCCCTGACGGTATACCCGCGGACTTATTTTTAGGTAATATTCCACTGTGGTTCCCGCTGCTAACAAACATCTTGATATGCTATGTGGTTCAGGGTCCCCCTGATTCTTGGAGAACGGTCACAATAGTGCCCATATTTAAAAAGGGAGACAGGTCGGATCCAAAATGCTACTGGCCCATTTCTTTAATTGATTGTTCCTGTAAGATAATGGGCCGTGTGATATTAGAGAGGTTGGAGACCTGGATAACCGAAAATGGGAAGTTTTCTGATATTCAATATGGCTTCAGGAGAGGCCTGGGCACGGTAGAACAGTGCCTTAATTTGCACCTGGTCATAGGCAAGTACACCATGGCCAAGCCCGGATCCCTCTATCTTGGGTTCATGGACTTGACGTCCGCTTTTGACGGTGCAGAGAGGAAGGCTCTGGGAGAAGATGTTGACCTTGGGCATTGAACCGCCTATTGTGCATTTTTTAGCATCAATGCATCAGGTAGTGACTGGGAGAGTCCGATATGGAGCTGGTGGGGAACTCGCTGCCCCAATAAAGATGGATCGTGGGGTCTGACAGGGCTGCGTTCTTGCTCCTTTTCTATTTTGTTTATATATAAATGATTTGGAAAGTCACATTAAAAATGGGAATGTTGATGTCCCCCTGATAGATCGTAGGCCCCTACCAGCATTATATGCTGATGATTGTGTTTTAATGTCTAGAACAGGGATGGGGTTGCAGAGGCTTTTAACCAGTTTTAATAATTTTATGAATGATCTTGGCTTAAACAAATGTAGCAATCTCACATTATGGTGGTGGGTGAATCCCCCAAGACCTTAAAGACCTGTTTCATAAACAATGAAAAACCGTCTTACGTGCCCACTTTTTCTTACTTAGGAATTCTCTTTGACCAAAATAGTTCCTGGTCCCATTTAGTAGAGGCAAGGACCAGGGGGATTTAACCAAAATGTGGAGGCTATCTTCAGATTCACTAAAAAATTAGGCTCCCGACCCATAAAAGCTATTGTAGAAATCTATAAAGCCCGTACGTGCGCTGTCGCCTTATATGGAGCTGGAGTCTGGGGCTCGTGTAACATCATGGGCCTACAGAGAGCTGAGTACACGTTTATGAAACGTTTGCTGACAGTCCCGAAAAGTACTGCTGCTACCATTTGTCATAGTGAACTCTGAGTTATACCGTTATCTTTTCGTATACAATTGGCACCTTTATTACTATGGCACAACACTTGGGCAAAAGAGGAAGCAGCTCTGAATCGTGCCATTATTTTAGATTGTCTGACATTGGACTGTGCAAAAAAAATCCCCTGGATTACCTATATAAATGTTCAGTTGGAGAAACTGGGACTGTCTGTCTCGACAGCCCCGGAAATATAGCTAAATTAACAAGAGCGAAGCTGAAAAGAGAATTCTTAACATACTCCTATTTGATCAGAGACAATCGGGAGTTAGTAAAGAAAAGTGTTGTTGACCATACATTGCTAGTTTGTTCCCCAGGCACCGAGTCCTATCTTTCTTTTTACTTTACTCATGTTAAAATGTTTTATCTTATAAGGTTTAGGGTGGGAATTTCCTACTTACTGGTTTCATACCCCCGTGATGTGTACTGTGATGCTAAACTGGACTTGTGCCCATGTGATTCAAAGTCAGTCCTGAGCACCTTGCATTATGTTCTTTTGTAAACTTTATATTAACCCAAGACGTGTTTTTTTAAAACCACTTTTAAGAGTTTTAAATATTAGAAAGTGTCGGGCTGCGTTAAATTATCTTTTGCTTTTAAAAGACTAATTTATTTGCCTTATGGTCTACAAGTATATTTCCTCCGCTGTCCGGCTTCGGAATATTGTTGGAAAATGACTATTCGGAAAATATGCCTAGGCCTCAAGATTTTCATATGTTGACTTAATACACTATAATGATTAATTATGAAAGTGACAACTACCCATACGGAAACCGTATATAGATGGTCCTCTCTTTATCCACCAATTAATTTCTGTATCCTGGCATTATGGCACCCTGCCTGTGGACAAATTGTTTTAATAGATCGATACCTCGATATTTGTAATTGTTATTGCCATGGAATCATCACCATTGCTTGTATCATCAATTTTATTGTAGTATTCTTTTTTTGAAATGTTTTTTATGATGCATTCTTTTATGGCTGGTATACAGCCGAATAAAGATTTTGACTGTCATTTCAGATGTCATCAGTGAGGTTATCAATGAAAATGTCATGAGTGATGTAATGTGTGGTCAGAAGCAGTGCATGGGGAGTGAGTTATAGTTCCTTACAATAACTTTAACTGGTGAATTTCAGTGTGGTTTTTTTCCTTTAGTTTAAGATGCTACGTTAAAACTGACAGTTTTACCCAACTATAAAGTCACTTAAACCTTGCTTTTGCCAGTGAATTTTGGAGTTTTTTTTTAAATTCAAAGTAAAATATTACCATACCTAACTGTTTAACTTTTGTTTTTCCAGTGCATTTGTATATTTTATTAATGTAAAGTAAGATTTTATCACCATAAGTAACTATGCCAACCCATCGCCGAGCATGGCCCTCTGCAGTGTGCTGCATGAATTGGCCACAGAGCCTGGCCTCTGGCCAGGCCCTGCGCCTAAAAAAAAAACCCTTTCAGTCATTCCTTTTTCAGCACATGGCCTTTGGCTGTGCGCAGCATGGGGTTGGTTACAGGGACTGCACCCAGCCTTGCACTGTCTTTGGCCGTGTGCAGTGTGGGTTTGATCACAATGGCCAGACACTGCACCGAATTCCCTGTGGGCAGCCACTCCTGCCTCGCACGACCATTGGCTGTGTGATGTAGTCATGGGTTGGCCTGGCAGACAATCTTCCCCCGGCCCCCCTTTTTTTGGGCCCTGCAGGACTCTCGTGTGGACCAGCGCGGGCTATGCCCTCTCGTTAAACTCTCCGAGCAGAGGACCGTCCTGCTGACTTTTGTGAGAATCCAACTGGTTCATAGCAACCAAACTTTATTATTTCTTTTATTTGCCTAGGGGTGCTTGGCCTGGTGTCCTGCTTAGATGGCCCCCTCCCCCCTGTGTCCATGTCCAGAAATGGTGACCACACGTTTCTCTTCATATTGCTGCCAGCCAATCCGAGCATGAGCGTTTCACTCCTGCAGAAGTGAAACGGCAGACAGGAAAAGAAGCCCTCTCGGCCAAACAGATTGCTCTTTTTTGAAGTTGCGTGCTTGGTGGGACTCTTGCAAGAGGCCTGCAAAACAACCATCCGGGTATACATAAAATGTGAACCTTAATTTCTCAAGCTATTGAACAGATTTACACCAAATAAAAAAACAAGATCTCTAGGAAAATATCTAGCTTTCTATCGAATTTGGTGTAATTCAGTTCAGCTGTTTGGGTTGTAGCGAAGTTCAAAAATCCCTATGGAATTTACATGGGGAAAATAGCATTTTGGGACCCCCCAATCCCCTTTTTCCTCGGCCCCCACTTAACGGATCACAGCAAAAATTCCCTGTAAGGAGCGGAGTTGGATCGAATTTTTAGGACAGTTCCATGAAGATTTGTCACAGTGCCAAAGTTATTCGCAAACCAAAAAACGCTCTTCCTATGGTGACTGGGTCCTAACTTTAACTATGCAGTGGTGTCCTCCGCTGTTAGATATAGATATAGATACATTTCATGGTGTTTGTAAAGCACACGGCTACCTCCAGAGAGGTGTTCTGGGGCTAGCAGAGAGCACAGCAATAGAGAAACAATGACAATTACATAGCCATAAGAGTCATAGAACAGGTAAGTTTTTAGATTGCTTCTAAAAACTGATTCCGAAGGAACGCAGCATAGACTGAGTGGCAGAGAGTTCCACCATTTGGTAGCCAGGTAAGTAAAGGAACGACCGCCTCGTCTGGCTTTACATATGTGAGGAACATGCAAAAGCTTCAAGTTGTTGGACCTCAAAGCTCTGGACTGGGAATGAGGCCTGTCTCCTCCTCAGATAGAAAGGGGCCCTAACGCGTGTAGGCTCTAAAAGTGAGAGCCTTGCACTGAATTCCCTTAACCAAGGAAAGCCCGTGAAGATGGCGCAAATGGGGGGAAATAGATGAACGAGGCAGGATCTTCAGAATGAGACGAGTGGCAGTATTGTGGATGTATTGAAGCCATTGAATAAGGAAAGTCGGGAGGCCTAAATAGAGACTATTGGCATAGTCCAATTTAGCTGTAACCAAAGCGGGGACAATCATTTTTCTGGAGTCCACCGGAATGAGGTGGAGCATTCTTCTAAAAGATATGAGGGTGGCAAAACAGGAGGCAGGTGGCACCATAGGCTATCATCTGGAACGATCATAGTGCCAAAGAAAAGAACCTCAGTTTTATCGGAGTTTAGTTTAAGGTAGCTTTCCTCCATCCAAGCAACCACATCTTTCAAACGGTGCTTAAAAAATGCTTGTTGATAAAGGTATGTGTTCATGGAAAGCTAAAGAGCTGTCCTCCACATTCGAGACCTCATGCACCCCATATGCTACCACAAGACTGTGATAAAGGTAACAAAAATGGTATCTGTTTTAGAAGGTAAGGGCACACCGGCTAAACGGGCTCATGGCTGGACAGTGCTTCGTGACTACGAAGCACTCAAACCACAATCTTACCTGAAAGTGGGAGTCAAAACGAGGATAAAAGAAAAATTCCTAAAGTTGCGGCTGGGCATCCTACCGATCGTTCCACATCTTCCACCATGGGAAAGGAGACCATGACCGCAGTCCTGTCTATGCGAAAGAGGAAACGAAGATCTTGTCCACATCATCTGCATCTGCCCTAACCTAAAGGACATATGAAGCACTCTTCTTCGACAAATATTCAAGCAGAACGGTACCAGGACTTGTAGGCAGGCAGTAAAACTGTGCTTCAATCCAGCCGAAACACAGCTAAACTGCCGGCTCACAAACATTTTCGACATAGTAACCAAGAGAGACAAACATGCAATGCAAGTGGACATTGGTTGAATAAAAATAGCCGGGCTGGGCTGTTATTGAAGTCAGACTTGGCAAGCTTAGCTATTGCACCTTATTGACGCACAGGCACTTTTGATCCGACGAAGGTTGTAAGCGCTAAAACGTTTAATAGGATGTATAATGATGGTTGCTTAACTCGGCAAAGCGCACACTAGCTCAGCTTTCCTTGACGCGCACGCACTTCAGACTCATTGAAGAGCGTAATGCCCAATAGTGAAATTTTAACAATGCATAATGAGCATTGTTTTGTCCATTGAATTATGTATATGGAATTTTTATTGTAATTTGTATGCAACGGTTTTAATTAATCATGCATTATAAACTTACTTACCATATGCTTCCACCAATTTTGCAAAAAGGCTCCGGATATTAAAGAGTAGGGCTAAGTGCAGAGCCTTGGGGGATGCCACATACCAGAGGTTTGGAAGAGGAGCTGAAAGGAGGAAGATAGACTTCTTGGGAAAGATCCGACAAAAGTTTTCAAGCAAAGCTTGGCCTCCGACCAATTCAATCAAGTACGATGACTTGAGACAGTGTCAAAGGTGGAAGACCAATTCAGCAACATCAGCAAAACAAGCGCGCTCTGATAATTTTTCCTTAATATGTCCAATACTTCCAGCAGAGTGGACTCTGTACAGTAGCCCGAGCAAAAACCTGATTGAGAATCATGCAAAAGAATTGGATTCCAAAAAATGACAACTGTTTATTAAAACTTTTCTCTAAAAGTTTAGCTACCATGTGGAGAAGAGAAATGGGCCTAAAATTGCCAAGAACCCTAAGATCCGCTGACTGCTTCTATAGCAGCGGGAACAACGGTGCACGTTTTTAAAGTGGAACCTCACTCAATTCCAGTGATTTATTCGTCAGCATGTTAATAGTAGGATTAACCAAGTTGGCAGCTAGCTTTAAGAAGACAGGAGGACAGGGATTCAATGGAGATCCCGATTTACACCTTAATAATTCAAATGTTGAATCAGCCAAGGAAATGGGGTCAAACCTCGTAAGCAGGGGGCCATAAGTAGAAGAGACCAGGGTAACCACATCAGATGAAGTTTAAGCAGAAAATTGTTTAAAAAGGTTTTGAACTTTCTCATAAAAAAAGTTTGAGAGGTCTTGACCAAGATCCATCTAGGGAGTAGGAGCGATTCCTGTGGCCTAAGGAGACAGAATTTTTTTACAATTTAAAAAAAGTTCTCTTGGCTTATTAGCTGCTTCAGAAATAGAAGCAGCAATAAAAGTTTTCTGTGCTTTCTGGATAGGAGTGGTAGCATTTCAGTGTGGATAGGTAAATTAATTTATCCTCATCATAGAACCTTCTCCAGCACTGTTCAAGTCTTTTGCAGCATAATTTTTCTGCTTTAAGAGCCTCAGAGAACCAAGGTGCGGAAGGAGCTAATCTGCTGGAGGGGTTAGTTCTAATGGGAGCAATAGTGTTTACTGCAGAAGTCAACCAGTTATATCTATAGATCTATAGTTTTTTTCGGGGAGGGGTTTTTTGGAGGGAAAGCTCCAACCACACTTTAAAAAATAAAAAAAATATATGTATGTATATATTTATATTAATCCTGAAACTCCATTGCTTCCCTTTACTTCAACCTAAATCCTAAAATCTCATTACCTCCCTTTACCTCTACCCTCCTAATCCCTAAAAAAATTCCTAAACCCTTAAATATCCTTTTTGCTTAAAATTACCTTAAATTGTCATTTAACAAAAAATACTTAACTGTCAAATGCATTGTAAACAGGCCAAAAATGGCTTGTGTGGTACTTGCATACATTGTAACATTCTGTGTAGTACAAACTGCTTAGTAGACAATACCCCTATCTCCTCTCGCTACGGTCTTCCTCTGGAGCGGGAACATGCAGTAACTTAGCCTTTTCTGTGTATTTTATTTCTTAAATATATTGAACTGCTAGCATATTTCAGTTTTGCATCCCGGGAAACCCTTGCCAGAGCAAGTGACCTACTGCTAAAGTGCCATTAATCTCAGATGTCACATGTGAGATGCTGTGGCATTACACCACTCATATTGGAAACTTTAAAAACCTAGCCACAGAGCTGACCATCCCTGTGCCACTGCTATGTTAAAGCCATCTTTGAAAATTAAATACATGAACAATCACGTGTACCTTCAAGCAACTCAAGGCAATTTGCATAATGTTTACAAGTAAAACATTCAGAGCCGGTTATTATGAATGCTTCTGCAGTAACAAAGTGCAAGATACAATTGAGGGTAAAGTGCATTTGCCCTTGGCAAAGCCTGTTTTCTGTTTAAAACCACAATTGGGTAACTTGGCTTAAATTTCATTTTTGCAGCTTTGTCCTAATTGACAACCTAATCAGTGGCAAACGTAAATTTTCGTTCAACTGTCACAAATTATTTTTGGAAATGTCGTTCATTTTTGGCACAGAACTAGAAATTAGTAACCAGTTTTCCATAGCTCAGATCTGTCAAAAAAGGTACAAAGTACTGTTGTTGCATCTACCTAGATCGCCACAGCCCTTTTGTTGCAGCAGTTCTGATGAAAGGTGTCACAAGACAGGCCAAGGGAAATAAAATCGTACTAGATCACACATTCCAGTTAACACCAATCTGTCATCAGAAGAATGCAAGAGGAAGGAAGATAGTTAAGACAAGTGCCCCCCACAAAGACAAGCTGATGTGAATGAGAATTCCAAAGGGCCCAAAGAGGCCATAGTGCAACTAAATCTTTGAAGTGAACCTTCTCAAAGACTGACTCCTTTCTTCTCACTTGGAAGGGAGTGTTTAGTGATAACATAAGCAGAGGACTCATTGTTACCTGATATTGGGCAGGCCCATGGACATCAGATGTTAGCTTATTACTGCCTTGGAAAGAATAGAATCGTGCTTTGATATGCTTTAGGCCTTAAGGCAGAGGGAGTGCCAAAAGGTTTGTATGGAAACCGGGCTTAGAATTTGGCAAGGATACATTCATATAATTCCACCACCACTGCTGTTATGATTACTTGGGCCTTTCACCACTAAGAAACCGAATACTGCTGGAATTTTATGAAAACTTCTGTTGGAGTGGTCCTTGCCAGACTGAGAACCTATATCCCACTTCCTCTAGAGCCAAACAAATGTACCCTGCATGTTGTTGAATGGTATAGAATTGGTCCAAAGTTTCCTGAAAGTACACTATGAAAAGTCTGGTACTTATTATAAAAACAGCAAAGAAACTTTCAGCCGTACTGTTTAAGATCAATATCGGTGAAACCGCGTTAAAAACCCACCGTTCTGCAAGAATGTTAGGAGACCAATAAGACCATACCAGAATTCAAAGAATTCCTCAGTCAAAGTTTGTGAAATTTGAGAAAGATCTAGCATGCTTTTCTTTGGAAGGAGTATTTAATTACTCAAGACCAGATTGCCAGTATAATGGTACAGAAAAATCAGTTCGCCCAATGAAGTTACTCCTGATAATCCGATTGAAGTGACAATGAATCCTCATAGACTAGAAAAGATGGAAGAGGACAAAGATGTCAGTATCAGCACAATATCACCAATCCTATGGCCCTTTGCAATTTCAACAACCGTTTGGGTGGAATCCATATGCTAATCACTGCCACCTGGTTTCCCTATGCCACTACACCTGTTTTGGGCAAAGGCAGAGGGGTGGGGGAAGAGAAACAGTGGGTGTAATGGAACGACCTAGAGAACACCAAACAGAATACCCCCACAGGCGGGTCCGACTAAATTATGAACTCTTTCAATAAGACACAAACAGATGTATTCGATTTGAGAAGAGAAATATTTGGATTTTGTTTGGAAGATCAGATTGAGAGTCTAGTTTGCCAACAAAGAAATGGAGATGACAGACCCAGACTAATGCGGACTTATGAAAAAAATCTTGATTCAACTGTCAAACTGCAACTATGCCACATGAACTACTAGCTTTTGTAGACTGTCACACAAACTAAGTCCACAACTTATCAAGAGCTGAACAGGAGGCGTTAAAGAAAATATCTAACCTTGAATCTGTGATTATTAAATCCGCATATAAAGGGGAAGCTGCAATGGTGATGTCCATCCAGATGTCCAGAGAAGAATCTCACATTTTTAAGCAACACTAGAAAATGCAAGAAATTAGAGGGATACAACAAGAGACATCATGAAGGATGTTGAATTTATGGTGAAGAATGTAGAAGGCAACAATTATATCACAAAGCAAGAAACCGAATTCCTCCTAGAAAACAACCATGATTGCCATATTTCTACATCTACCACAGGTACCCAAGAAAAGAGTTCCATCACCTGTCTCTGGGAATAGGTTCACTACTGAAACCGGTCTCCGCTTGTGTATCATTTATTAAGACCCCTTCCCATCATATGCCCTTGTATGTGATGTATAATAAGGAATGCTTAACATTTTGGAGGGAATAAACTAAAGTTTGAGCCATGATCTGAAATGCTGGTAACTCTGAATGCCAAATCATTATATATCTGTATCCACCCCCCACCCCCCCAAAGAAGTCACACCCAAAGATCATTCTAAATAGTGTCCACATAGCACTGACACAGAATATCTTAAAGTATGAAAATGATTTCTTCCTGTAAACACCTGGTACTTTGATAGTGGCAGCACGTTTGCTTCCAGTCTGGCCCGTGTCTGTCCATTTTGAGACCAAGCAGCTGCTAAATCAGCCGAATCCATTTTGGTCACACATTACCATATGGACACTACAGATGACAAATATATTGTCTATATATAAAGGCATAAAAGAGCAGGTTGATTTCTCATTCATTTATCAGTCCAGATCTGAAGTTTACCATCACCAAGCAAGAGACCTTATATTTACACTGAGGGATGAAGACACATGAAGAAACCCTAAAATGTAAAGTCCACTCACATGAATCATCTACTGTGTTTGGCAGCTTCAATCCCAAATCCCTTCGGAAAAATATACTGGTACATCTGTTTTTGAGACTTAGATGGAAGTGCACTATAAATTCAGACGCCAGCAAACATGCAAAGAATCTCACAAGTTAACTGGAAAAGGGAAACCATACCCAATAAGGATCATCAACAAGGTGGAAAAAAGAGCCAGGAACATCCCCCATGAACAACTATTAGTCATTTGACAAACCAGTGACCGTCTTGTGTAACCACCTAAAGGGTTCATTCTAACCAGATGAAAGATAATCCAGAACCATTTAGAAGATTCTCACCTCAGTTTTTAAAACCAAGGTTTTCATTTAAAAGGTGCCAACCACTGAAAGATGAATTGGCACACACCAAACCCAAGAGCGCTCATCCATCAAACAGAATAACGGAGCCATAGAATCTCCCAACAATTGATAGGCATTGCATTGCTAGGCATGTGGACATTGTAACGTCTATCCACTCACTAAAAAAAATGTAGGCAGATTGATATGGGATTGTAAACACCTTGGGTATTGAAGCACCACGCTAACTGAATCGAAGAATGTAGTATACATCATTTGTATGTGTAGACTTAAACATAGGGATGATGACAAGAAAAGTAAGAAAAAACAGTTGCATAATCTGGTGCAAGAATAATGCAAGACAAATCTTACTTCCTTGAGAAGGGACTATCAGAAAATGATTTACAGTGGTACATTATAGAAAAAATTACATCTTCATGTGCCAATATGGACAGTAAATTATACAAATAGACAGATGATGGATTTACTATTTACAGTCCATTGAGAATGGGCTTAACGATGGGGTGGCATGGAATCGGATCTAAAAAGTAATGTCTCCTGTTATTATAGACCCAATGGTCCTATCCAGCTCATTGAGATGCTGCATCTGACATAGAATTTACTTTTTGCAAGTGTTGTAATCGGCCACCAATCACACCATTTTTATAATGTCTGATTGTAACTTTATGAACAAAATAAAGAAATGTTATGACCAGGTTGTTAAGGTTAAAATATAAAAAGAATGAGCAAGTTGTACTTAAGATTTTTCTAGTTAGCAGTACAACAAGTAATAAATTAAAACATTATCATTCTTAGAAAAAGAAAACGAGTATATTTTCTTTAAATAAATATAGTGGCTACCAAAGTAATTGGGAACTACAAATCCATAATCCCAGACGCACCAAGCATCAGACAGGAGTGACAAGGCACATTGCGTGATTACGCAGCATGCTTTACGTGATGAGACCACACGCTGCCTGACGCGCATCATTGTGGTTACAAAATTAAACCGCTGTGCATTGAAAGGTGTCATGAGCGGACTGTTGAGGGACCGGTAGGTGAATTGCAGCTCCAAACCCTTGACGCAGTGAGATTCATTTGAGGGATATCCGTTTTTAATGCAGAAGCAAAAACGCAGCATTATCTATAATGGCACAAATGGGGAATTGAGAACTTTTGTGGTCCTGGTATTTTACTGATTCCAATGGACATGGCCACCTTAGGAATAGGAGCCTGGATGTTTTGAGCACACAGGCAATATACTAGACTTGTGGGCAGATAGAATCTGAAACAACAATATGAACCAAGGCAATACGTTGCAACTTATGTCTGTCTGAAATGTCGGTTTGTCTTGGCAACAATGAACAGCCCTAAGGGCACTTAAGGAAACTAGATATGACAAAACACTCAACCCATATAAAGATCTTTGACTATCTTTCAGTTTTTAAAATTTGTTGTGGTCCGCTGATTCAGTTTTCTCTCATGTGAAGGTCACCAGTGTGTAACTACAAGAAGGGCTTTCTCAATGTCCTTGACACAAGTATCCCAAAGCTCTAGGGTAAGAGAAATGGATTGATGTGAATACACATGAACACAAGTTTGCTGTGTTGCAGTGATTAAGCTACCACTATGCACTTGGAATTCCTATGTTTGTGTGGTTTTGCAGTATCCACTGAACCCAGGGTGCTGTCTTCAATTTTATCAATTTTTCTAAACATCCTATTAAATCTTTGCAGGTGCCAAATTGAATCAAGTAGGTTGAACAATGATTTTGCATTACTTAGTGTGATGCATGAAATGAAAGTTAATTAGGCAGGCGTGCTAATCTAAGTAAAGCCCTGGCAAAGGCTGATGACCCATAAGGGCATGAATGAATGTCACATGTTGGCTAGGTGACAGTAGATGGATGTTTCGTAATTCATCTGACATCCAAATTATATGGTTTTAATCATATATAGGATACCCCACCATTGAAACGGAAAAACCAAAGGGTAATACCCCAAAATATGTTTACCCAAAAATCTGGATTGGCTGTTATTATCCAGTGCAAATGTATCTGAACTACACCCCCGCCGTTGTCTGCCTAGGTGATACTCACCTACCTTAGTGTGGATAAGTCACCAATGATGAAGCTTGCCACAAATCGGTGAGGTGACCTTATCCATATCTTTTTGGATACCTGCAGATGGTTTTGAAGTGACACAATTGTTCACACTCTTATTTGACCTTGGCGCCATCTGTGTGGCATGTTTCTGGCAAAGGGCCGTAGAAAGATGCATAAGCTACGTCCTTCACCCACAAGTCACTTTCAAAGGAATGATCTCCTAAAAGATCTTTCATAGAAAACCCCAAAAAGTCCTATTACTTGAGGAAATGCTCCCACTCCCTGAACCTTTGGGAGTCTTGATGCTGTTAGCTCATGCAGAATTCTTTGTATTCTGAATAAATCCAGATTCTTTTATTTTTTTTATTTTTTTTATTTTAAGGATGGGACCTGAGTTTCTAAGATCATAAGTCACCCTCACACTGGTCAAGGCCTTCAAGCTTGCTAAGCTGGATATGTTCAACACTGCTCTGGCACCCTATGGGGTACACCAACCTAAAGGATGAAAGGGTTCGCTTACTCGAACCGCAATTCAATCTCCGAGGGATCCGCACCCGGAGACAGGCTGTGATCACATGCTTTAATTCCAAGGATCCACAGTTAAACGGGAAATTAGTTACATTTCTGACTCGAGTAGAACAAGAGCTGGGGAGAGCCACACACCATCAGTCTTGCTATTGGCCAATACTGCCACCTCAAGCAGCTGTAACTTCCATAATCAAGATTCCATGCTCAGCTGCAGGAGGCCCTTTGGAACAGACTTTAGCATTGCGGACGAACAAACAAACATTTAACATACTGAGCCAATCGCTGCAAAATTCCGAGTCTTTTAAAGTTTTTTTACTAATCACAAACCCCAACAATTGAACACACAAAGTCGGAGGCAACAATTTGAATCACGACCGACCTCCCTTCACTAGACGTAGCCCCCAAGGCTCTCCTAAACTAACACCTGTGAATATATTAATTTGGACACTACTCAATCTTATGGTCTTTAATAACTTTTTTCTCTTTTTTCTTTCCTTTTATATGGATTTTACAGTGCATTTTTGTAATGGTTTTAAGTAATCATACAATAAAAACGTGCTTACTTACTATGGGCTACACCACAAGGGAAGCACATTCCTGAGGTCTTGGCAGCTTCAAACTAGATGTCCAAAAAGTCAGTCTGTTAAGGCACTGTCTCCATTCAATTTGACCAACCTTCAGCACTGACTGACACCGCCTGTGGAGCAGACCAGGGTACTGCACCAGATATTTGAGTAAATTATGTGTTGAGGGAAAAATTAAGGTAAACTTTAATGATCCGTTGACAGAGTATTCGTAGAACTCAGACTGACTTGGATGGAGGTATTCTGCTCCAACTCCTGTGCTCTCAAAATGCTCAAGGCTGATGGCCTCTACTCACTAATTATATTGATGCTGGCTTATATCTGGATTTACACAATGCAAGTGGCCTGAACACTTCAACAGAACAGCACATCCTTTAACGAGTTTCATCATTCACAACTGTTGAATGTAATATTGTTGAAGTCTCTGACTTTAATTTACACTCTGTGGAGGCAAAATAACATTTTGACTGATATTGCACTTGTCCTGAGTGGTGAATCCCTTGTTCTGATTCAACTAAACCCTCTTGGGCCCTGTAATTGCTTCATGGGAGAAACCTTTTTGGTTCCAGAAGTCCACAGACCTACAGCCAAACCGCTTGAGCCTACTATGGATGACTCACTTTTTATCCTCTCTCCCATCACCAGAAAGTCTGGTTGTCCAAATGTCGTCCTTGAAGCAAAACCCGAATACCTTGCCTCCAGATAATCAAAAAATGTGGAGCTATAAGCTGAAAAGTCTTTGCTTCAGGCAGCCTGGCACTTCGGACTACAAATGCCATTCTTTTTGGGCCGATATGTTCATGCCGATATGTTCATCCCTCATGGGAATTGGTCAAACTTAGTGATCAGCTAGTCATACCAAATGAAAAAGTGGTTTGCAGTGCCTGGTCAATGACGGATTTGATGCATTGTAACAGATCTTGAAGTGTGGCCTGCACTCGGAGGACGCTGCTGCTTGGTCCATGGCCATGTTTTCACACTGCATTGACATGCTTGGATGACTTCCACTGGCTTCTCTGGGCTTGTGAGCTGGGCAAGGCCTCTCCAATACTGCAAAATCATGACTATGCTAACTTTCATGAATACTCCAGGGCAGCACAGTTCAAGCAGACATTTGCTGGCCCAGATTCCCCAACAGCTAAGCTTTTTTCATGGCTGAGGTAGATGTAGGGGACTTCACCAGCAGATGCCATCTGCCTCGCTCTGTTGCCTCCAAACCTCTGCTCCCTATTCTACCCACCCCACCTTTAAAAACCTAATCTTTGCAGTGGGGGGGGGGGGGGGTTAGACCTGGCATCCTTGGTGTGGTTTCCCCTGACTTTTTGCCTCTACCTCCTGTATTTTTGATGCTGTGCTGGATTTCGTTTTGCTGGCTTAGATGCTTTGAGCACTTTGCCACTGCTGATCAGTGTCAAAGTGCAAGTGCTCCCTGTGTAAATTGTTATTATGATTGGTTCTCCCTGATTGGCATATTTGATTCACTACTAGGTCCCTAGTAAAGTGCACTAAGTGTTCCAGGGCTGGTAAATCAAATGCTACTAGTGGGCCTGCAGCACTGATTGTGCCACCCACATGAGTAGCCCTGAAAGATGTCTCGAGCCTGCCACTGCAGTGCCTGTGCGCAGTTTAACTGCCATGTCGACCTGGCAAGTGCACCCACTTGCCAGGCCCTAACCTTCCCTTTTCTTATGTCCGTTACCCCTAAGGTAGGCCCAAGGTACCCCTGTGGGCAGGGTGCGGTGTATGTGAAAGGTAGGACATGCCCTGGTTTGTGGCATGTCCTGATATTGAAATACTGCCAAATTCGTTTTTCACTATTGCAAGGCTACCAGTTCCCATAGGGTAGAATGGTTATAACATCTTATAAGCCTAACTACCCCTGGGAACAAGGTAGGAAAAAAAAGTTTAGTATGCCTGAACTCAATGTTAAAATGCATCTTTTAGTGACAATGATTTTCACATTCTGTGTTGGAAAATACCACTTTTAGAAAGTAGGTATTTTCTTGCTTAGCCATCCAGTGTGCCTCTGCTAGAATGTGTATTGACTGTCTGGCTGTGGAGTGACCGGGGTGGCTCCAGAGAGTCTGGATGAGTCGGGCATTGGCTGAATAGACATGGGCTGCATTTAGAGTAGGGAGAGGAGATTTCGTTTCACCTGAATAGGCCTGGTCTGCCTTCCACAATGCTGTATCCACCTCCTGCCAGAAAGCTGCACCAGAGAGGACAGAACCGGTTTTGGCTGAGCACAGGGCTTCTCTGCCACCAGAGAACAAAGAATTTTGTAGTATAAATATTGGGGCCCAGAACTTTAGATCATTCCTGGAATTCAAGAGGACCCTTTGCCAAGGAGAAGAGGTGGAGAGAGTGAGAAGTTCTGTCCCTTTGCTGTGTGGGGTTGGCCTGCAGTTGCTGTTTCTGCCAAGGAAAGGAGGATTTTACTGTGTTCTGTGTCCCCTGCTTGAAGGAGATCTCCAAGGGCCTGTGTGGCGCTGGCCTCGTGTTCTGAAGTCTCAGGGACACGAATACTTCACTCCCAGCTCCCCCTGAACTCTGCTGTTGTGAGTTCGGACCTTCCAGGAGGTGCCTGTGCCAGTTTTGGAACTCTGGAGGTTGTTGCTGTTGGGAGCTGGAAGAAAGAAGAAACTTGAACTGCAAAAATCGACACATCGCTCTTCTTGCGGCTGTTTTTTCGACGCATCTCCACGGCGCGAGAAGAATTTCCACACATCGCCATGCTTCTGCGACAACAGATGCAGCGCCTGTCGCCGCTGCAAGAATCAACGCATCGAGGGATCGCGGCTAAAGAAAATGGACGCAGCGCCGCTCGATGCCGCCGCATCGATCACCAACACATCCCGTATTTCCACGCATCGCACCTGTGCGGCAAGTTTTCCCGACGCATCCCCTGCGGACAGGAACCGTCACGAAGAATCGACACATCACTCCCCATACAGACCGGATTCGACGCAACTCGTCCACTGCGTGCCGCAGAACTGTCGCATCGCCTCCCCAAGGTCTCAGGAGTTGATGCATCTTTGATTCCAACTCTGCGGCTGTTTAGCCTTGTGAATTAGGTACTTTGTGTAAAAGTCACGCATCATAGTTTTCTATTGTACAAGTTCTTGAAACATTTTGAAAGTCATATTTTTGACTGTGTATGTTGGATTTTTGTCGTTTTGGTCTTGTTTAGTTTAGATAAAGAGAATTTATTTTTCTAAATTGGTGTGGTTTCTTTTTGTGGTGTTTTTAGTGTGTGTTGGTACAAATACTGTACACATTGCCTTTGGGATAAGCCTGTCTGCTCGTGCCAAGCTACCAAGGGGGTGAGCAGGGATTATCTAAAGTGTGTATCCCCCTTACCCTGACTAGAAGCAAGGGTCCCTATTTGGACAAAGGTACCTACCTCTGCCAACTAGAGACCCCCATTTCTAACGGGGTTTCTCAATTCTCCAACTTGGAGAAGTTCATGAAGGATCATTTAGTTCAGCTAACCTGCAGGTGCTATGCACTACCCTTCCTGTTCCTTTCCGCTCAACTGCTCTCCTTTCACCAGAATGTGCTCTCCAGCACATCCTAAGATTTTTGGGGTGTAAGTCCTTGTCCTGCTGAGCAATGGTGCCATGGAGATGGTGCCCCCCGGGAAGAAGTGGGTGCAGGGTTCTACCCCCTGATCTTTTTGATCTCCAGAAAGAAAGTAGGTCTAAAATCCATTCTGAACTCTGCCTTATGAACTTGTTCATTTAGCTCCAGTTTAGGATCTTGTTCCTGAACCACAACTTAGCCATGAGTGCAGAAGATTGGTTGGTGTCATTAGATTTCCAGGACAGCCATTACTATCTTCAAATTCTTCCCATCTGCAGGCATTACATGAACCTTTAGTTGTGGCATCTTCACTTCATAAGAAGTCCATGCATTTCCATTATTGAATTACTGGTTAGTGGACGCAGAGCTCCCTCCAGTGGTCACACCTACTTCAGATGATTCTGCCCTCTACTTGGGGCTTTACTATCCACTCAAGTGTCAGCCCTCTCTAACAAGATTCCTATGTTCAAGGGGCAGTACTGGACATGGCCTGAATGAAGTATTTTACTTTGCCTCAGAGGATCACATGTATTCAGGTGATGATTCTGAGGCTTTTGATTCAGGCTCAGGTCCTGCAGCTTTTGATCTTGCTTGGCCTCATGAACTCGTAATCCTGTTGGTGCCACATGACTGATGAGGGGCATTTGCTGGCTCTTGATGTCAGTCTTTAGCGTGAGGGGAACCTCTGGGCTCAAGTGATAACATTTTGTTCATCCAGATCTAAATTGGTGGATGGACCCCTCCAACCTTTTGATGGGTTGTCCCTTTAAAACTATGCAGGCTAAGACTACATTAGTCTTGCATGCCTCCTCCGTGAGATGATGGTGCTGGGTCACTGCTCAAAGTCGGAGCAGCGCCTGCACATACATTTGCTCGAGTTGCAGGTGGTCCTCCATACCATGAAGGCATTTCTTCCTTCCATCTCAGCAAGCATCATTCAGATCTAGTCCTTTAACATCACCACTGTCTGTTACATCAACAGAAAGGTCCGTGTGAGATCATGAACCCAATGTAAGGAGGTGATGTCTGCGGGCAGTGGTTGCAGTGATGGGGAATTTTCCTAGTAGAGGCACATCTGGCAGGTTTCTTTGCCTTAAACTGGAAGACTGCAAGCAAGAGCTGCACCCTGAAGTGATGGTGGGTTTCCATTTGTGGATCACTTCGCCACCCCTCAACTGTACTATACACTTCCCTCAGAATGGTTCCCTCTGTGGTTACTTCGGTTTCAGCTAGGCCAAGAGCATGCACTCTGCAATTCTGCCCGTTTCACTTAGGTCAGAGTCCTGCAGGGGAGGCTTGAAGATCAAGCACAGCTGATCTTGATGACCCCAGATAGGGCATGGAAGATATATTTTTCTGATCCGTTGGTACTAGCATTCCACCACCTTTCTCTCCCACCCAAGGCAGACCAGCTATTTTCAGGGTAGTCCCATCCTCCACCCCAGTCCCCAAACTAAAGCTTCAAGTGTAGATATTGAGCAGTGCCAGCTAGTGTCCTGCTTTCCTGATGAAGTGACTGTCATTTTGGTGGCCATCAACCCACCTTGCAAATCCATCCAAGTGGGTTGCTTGAACCAATTCAATCAGTAATGCGAGTCTGCGGCCTCAGCACATTAAATCTTGCCTCCCCAGGTTCTGGTGGTTTGCATTGTCCCTTGCACAGCTGGTCTTGTAGGGTTTGTGGCTAATGGGTACTTCACAGCCCTGTCTGTGTTCATGTGTCTTTCTGACCACCATTCTCTGCTTAGATCACCATTCTCTGCTTAGATCACCACTAGTGGTTTATTTTCTGAAAGGTTTGCTTTGCTCGTTTCCTCCTGCTCAGTTTGTTCCTCAGTGAGATTTGAATCTAGTGTTGATTTTCTTGGTTGTGTTCCTGTTTGAGCCTTTGAACATTCTCCGTGTTTGGCTAATTACTTGGAAGACCATTTATGTGGTGGCAATAACTTAAGACTTGAAGATCTTCAGGCCCTCAGTATATCCACCGTTCACTGTTTTGTACCCAGATAAGTTTGTTCTTTGTTTCTGCTCATTCTTTAGACGCAAGGTGGCATCTGCAATTTTTATAGGTCATTTTATTCCGATAGGGAGGAGAAAAAGGGCTGCAGATTGAAAGGGATGTAAGGGGAGAAGAGGGGGGCAACTAGAGGAAATGAGTGTCGGTGAGAATGAAGGCACATGGTTTGCAGTGGCTGGAATATTTTGAAAGTGCATATAAACGAGGGCAGAGACAGAAGGCAGCGTGGCAAGCCGCATCATCCCACAGCAGTATCTACATAATCTGTCCCAAACATAGTACTATTCAATGCAGTTTGGAAGCTAAAGTGATAGATAATAGGCTTTTTATTCCCAAAAGGAAAATCGGGAATTAGCTGCTATGGAGTTAAATGGTATAGGGCGTTAAATTGACACAATCAGGAGGAAGAACGCTTCAGACCTAGGGCATAGTGTTCCGAATTGACATATGTGCTTAAGTACAGCTTTTACACTTCTCTAATGCCCGGAGATAACATATTTGGAGTCCTGCTCAAACAATACTTGGTCAGCAGAAGTTTGTGGCTTTGTCCTGCTTACTTGTTTTTGCGGAACTTCTCTGGAGGAACATGATTTCTGGTGGAGAGATGGGTGACAGTCTGAAATGGGCCAATCCGGCCTGCTGAGTAACATACTGTCCTTGGAGTTGAGTCGAAGGGGCTTGGCGTGGTGATGGCTGGCATTCTTTCTGCCCCATTCCACAGTAACGGATCAGCCCCAGATTCTGGAGGCATAGGGTTTTATCACTTTGCAGCCAAGGGCAGCCCCAGGGTTGGTACAAATGCTGTAGCCACCCTCCTCCCTCCCTTTTATTGCACGGGACCGGCTGGTTTTGGCCCGAGGTGCTTCCAATAATTGTGAGCGCCAGGAGTGCTCCAGGTTAAAATGCAGTGTTCCCTGCGGAACTTCCAGTCGGGTGCTGTTTTGAGGACTTCCACTGACTCCCCAGAATTAAGGAGGTGCTCTTTTGCCTTCCCTGGAGCAAAGGCTGCTGGGAGCAAAGGCTGCCCCCAAGGGTGTGTTGCTCTAATGTAGGGCGTGATCCGCGATTAGTATGGACCCCTGCAAGCCTCCTCCCATCCACAGTTGCTAGTGGGTAGGGTCAGGTGGTAGTACCATGTCCGTCTTGTGCCCTCGTCTGAAAGGCGCCTCGCAGATAACATTTTCTATTTAGAGCACACTGTGCTTCTTACCTGTGGGCCTAGCCCGCTGAGTGATCTCCCTACATCTGCCCAGGTTTGTTCAGAGACGCAGTCGAAATTGTAAGATCCCCTTCAACCAGTTAAGTTCGATGTCTTATGTTTTAAAACCGGTTTTAATTGTCCAGCGACTTTGACCGGGAAATGTTGCGCTTTGTGCGTTACTAGCGTCTTCTCCGCTATAAAATTCGTATTTTATTTCTATAATAAACATTTTTTTTAAACGTTACTACTTCATAAAAAGATGCGGGTGCTGAGAGTGAATTGCGTGTTTTTTCTTTTCTTCTCAAACCGTGTTTTCCACTGAGCAGCGCACTAAGGGTGCCAGGAGCCCTTATGTAAGATAGGTGCATTAGGCAGGGCTTCAGGTGAGCCGGTGCTAAGACTGGTCCCTATCGGGCTCTCCATTTTTGCCCTCACCCACACGGTGAAAAACAAATCTTCACTCTGCAGCAGTACCACCCTGCACTGCCTTTGTAACTTCAAAGACTCGTTTTAGTTCTTTCAGTCTCCATTTCAGAACGGAAGCATTTTCAATATTGTATACACTGAAGCAGGGTCGGATTGGCAAAGCGGGAATCGGTGGCGGCTGGTGAGTCTTGAAAGTGGTGAGGCGTAAAAGTTTGTGATTAGTGGCTTGTGGCGAGCGAGCGCAGCGAGTAAGCCAGACAGCCACAAGGGGGGCCCGGGGGGGGTTCTCCCCCTGAGAGAATTTTGAAAAAAAGAGCTGGCAAATGGTGCATTTTCAAGCATATTTGAGAAAGCAAGAAGGTTAATAAAGCAATTGTTAAATTCTAGTTTTAACATCAATAATGCTCACTAATAGTACTGCAAATAATCTGACGACCTCGCATGTGAGGTCCTGTTTTGATGTAAAATAAGCTTTTTATATGGATGTTGCATGAGACAAACCGCATTTCTCTGAAAAATGTCTAAAATAGCATCTCACACACCTACATTCAAAATAAATTAAAGGAAAATCGTATTTAAAACAGTTTGTCTGAGAATTATTCAGTGTCATCCGGGCAAGAATCTCTGCAGAGCAGAGCTGGCTCTAGAAGGGGACCCATGCCACCCGAGACTCCTGTGCACCGCTGGACAAAATGACGCTTTTCTGAAATGCCGTTTGGGGGGGAAAAGCTGGAACGTTTTTTTCAGGCTACAGGAAAGCAAACAAACGTTCAGCTCAACTATTCGCAGCAACAGGCTGCCTGGATTCCATTATACTGTGTTAGATTTACAGTGAATTTTGAACATGCAAGTAGAACTTAAGTGAGCAGAAAAACATCAGAGTTCAAAATCAGACGCTCTGATTCACAGAATTCAAATTCTTGGAACTTTCAAAGCACCCGGTGTGGATTATGTGCAGATCTCCTGGATGAATATTTGAATAAGATGCTTCGTGCGCTAGCCATGCAGGTTATCATACCTCCATGTTCCTTTACGTACACACATACTAACAACGGATCCAGACACAGGGGCTAAGCTGTTTAGAAGTAAAAGCCTCAAACTCCATTTGGGAAAAAAAAACTGAGAAAATCTCGATACTCTGAACATCATCTGGGGCTCCATTACCCCCCACTTTAGACTCTGGGATGAGGGGTTGGAGGGGGCGTGTCACTGGGCAATCCCTCTGTAATATGAAAGGGTACGTTTTTTACGGCTTTTTTTTTTTTCTGAATGGAGACTTGGCTTCCAAAAAGCTATTTAGTACGTCCTCTTGCAGTGGAAGGAAAGGCGGGAGGGATGGAGAGAAGGAGGTATGTTCAGAAAGATTGAGAGAGGGTGGATGGATGAATGCAGAGTTGATTGGAAGGAAGGATGTAGAGAGCATTGACGGATAGCAAGATGGATGCAGAGTTGGATGACTGGACAGCAGGATGGAGGGATGGACAACGTTAAGAAGGATGGATAGTGGGTTAACTCCACAGCCCAACAAACACACAGAAAAAAAGGGGCATGCACCACACCTGTCCAACAACGAATAACACAGGAAACGGTCTCACTCTCTACTGATGCCTCCTCCCCTCGGCCACCCTCTTTGCCCTATGTCCCCTCTGTTGGGGCCCCTCAGCGATGCTGTCCTCTCCCTCATCCTTCCGGCGCTAGACCACTCACCCACGCCGGGCCCGGAACGGCCGGATTCACGTGATTCGGTTGGCAGTACCAGCCTCGCACCCGCAAACAAACACTGGCATTGTTATCGACAAGGCTCCGGTGGCCCCGAATTATGATATATTGCCGCTGTACACCGCCACCACTTTGCCCCGAACACCTCAGATACCTGCTCACATACAGATGCCACTCACCACACCACTACCTCTACCACGCGCCCCATACGCCCGTCTCCCCTGGCTGTACTTTTAAAGGTCTAAACAGATGATTAACATCCCTTGCCTACACACTGCCACTCCAACTAGGGGCAACATCAAATCCATGCACAGCATTTATTTTGTATATTAAAAAAAGAGTAGAAACTTCAACTTTGACTCGGTAACGTGCCGCCGACGCTGCCAAGCGCCAAAGTTGTGAAACCTGCATAGCCTTCATTCATTTACATCATGTGCGTCTTCCGCCACCCCGCACTTCATCTCTTCGTCGCAGGTTCTCTTTCAGCATTGCCTTCTTCTTTTCTTCTTCTTTTCCTCAATCCCCATGTCTCCCTTCTATCTTTGCTCATTGGTGAGTAAGTAAATCCCCGTACCACAAAATGTGTGCAGGTGACCAACGGCTGCAACCACCGGTACAAATAAAGCACGGCCTAATAGCCTCCTCTTCTGGGCAGCGCCATGCCCCTGACCAGATATTATTGCCCAGCTCTGTTCACTATTTTACTGGAATTTCGGACTGGCGGGCAGTGCCAGATGGGCTATTTCGAAACTGCAAATATGCGGGCTTTTCCTGAGTCCCGCTATGGCCCACGGTACCACTCGCGGCTCGCAATTCTCGGGGGTGGGGGGGTGTAAAATAAGACCAAAACTTTCCTGATCCCGGTCCCGCGCCGCCTCTGCTTCTGGGCCGGTCCGGAGCAGGAACAGGCATGCTCCCTCCTCCCTCCCCTCCTGTAGCCAATCAACGCTGCAATGGCAGCGTTGTGATTGGTGGGGAGTCCCGGACAGCGCCCAGCCGGGCACCAGTAGGGACGCCATTTTCTCTATGTAGGCTGCATGCAGCCTACATAGAGAAAATGTAGAGTGCGCATGACTGCTTTGGTCAGCCCCAGGGCCGACCAAGCAGTCCCGGCACTCAGTGGTGCAAGCCACTCCTCCCCGACCTGCCCGCCCCCAACAAGGCATATCCTCCCCCAACCAGGCATACCACTGCCTTCTGCTTTCTCGCAGCGCGAGAAGCAGAAAATAAAATGGTATTTAAAATACCATTTTATTTTCTGCTTCTCACCCTAATGGAGCGGCCGCCCCTGGGCAATCATGGGCCGATGTCTGACAGCGGAGCGCCAGTTTTCTTTAGGGCCTCTGTCTACTGGCCACATAACCCTACTGCAGTGGCGGCGGGTGACATTTGAAAGTGGTGAGGCGTAAACGTTGGGCATGACTTTTATACAGCGAGCGACATGAACCGGTTCAATGGACAAACCTGGAATCCAGGGTGGGTCCCTCACCCAAGACGGAAGAAAAAAAGATTGCCAAATGGTACATTTCAAAGCAAATGAATGTAGCGATAAAGCAATCTTATAAAGCAGTGGGGAAGTATAGTCTTGAAATATTAAAACATTGAAACTGCCCCATATCTTACTGCATTAATATGTTGAGCAGTTAATGTAATGTGTGAATTGTACAGCATGACTACTTTTGCTCTTTAAAATGTATGTTTGCCCACTGTCTTGCACTGCATGCAGCAATAACTTTGGGAAAAAATGGTCTAACCACCAGGCTTCAGGAAGCATCCACAGCTGCTGGCTGCAACCAGTCATATAGAAATATGTGCAGACAGGTCTTTAAGTGGGATGAAAAAAGTAGGGGCTCTCTAAAGGAACATGTCAGATTTATGTGATTGCCATAGTGTGCCAACTGAGCAGTATTTTGGTTTACTGGTTTCTCTCTGAGAAGTAATTGTATCCAGATAAATGACATAACTGATCTACACCTAAAACCTTCCACTACGATTGGCTTTGTCAATGGGTGTTAGCTGTTTAAAATAAATGAGTAACAACAATGATTTGTTATAAATAATTAACATTGGAAATGTTTCAATTCTGAAATAGTGAGTCTGTGAATTAAATGGCATTGAGGCCTGTGGAAGGAGTTTTGGCCTTCAGTTATGTGAGCTTTGTTAGATATGTATCCTTTTTCTCTGCAAATCTTGTCCATCTGCACATCTTCAACCACCGCTTTCCTCTTCAACAGCCCCTTTTCTCTCTTCCCTGAATGCACTTATTTGCATCTGTCACTTCACCGCCCCCAACATGTATTGCGCTCTCTGATTTAAGCACTTTATTTTCTCTTACTTTTGCCTTGCAAATATTTTGACATCTTTGTACCCCCTTCTCACACACATCCACAGAATTTTAGTTGCAAATGGAATACATAAACATTGTTCTATGTGCTCTAAAGAGAGGCCAACCCACTGACACTTTGTTTGGCTTCAGACTTAGTGCCTGCACGCTCAATCAAAGCCCCTGAACACCTGGCATGGCTCAAGCCTCAAAGTATGCACAGAAAAAAATACAGATAAACAACATTATAAAATAGCTAACTCTTCTGGAATGCAAGATTAAGTATGAGAAATAAGGGAGGCACTAAATCACAGGAATGTATTGCCTCAACGTATTTAACATTCATTGTTTGCAAGTCAATCCATGTTTTTGGCATCAGTGTTAACTTGGGGGCATTAAGCCACGGGTAGTTATGTCACATCAAAGAACAGAACTGTCCACAGTAAGCACATATTTCTTGCCTTGCTTGACTCGGATATTTGGATCAACTTTGCAAGGGAACAAGAACGAACCCTGCTCCTTATTTGGATCCATTTCGCGGTGGAACAAATGCTGCAGCTCCACTTCTAACTTGACCAGCTACGTGCAGCGAGGGCCTGGGGTGTCACAGTGGGGGAGGTTAGCGTGATGAGGGGTCTCACCACAATATACATAAAACAACTTTAGCTTGCAAACAATTACCATTACCGAGAACAAGGCACCGGATCAGACATGCTTGCATCCACTCTCTCGTATGACGAAAGGGTGGGATCTAGGCCTTTGAAGGACTTGACATCTGAAGTCGAGCAGGGATGAAGTCTGACGCCCGAAACCAGAACGCTAATTGCGTCACTGGCCCACAGAGTGCATGCTATCATAGACCCAATGGCAATGAAGGACTTTTAAACGGAAAGCCCTGTGCCCTGCGTTACAGTTCCGAAAGTTGATGTAATGCCTGGCTTCCGTCTCCTGCTTCAGAGCGAGGCGGGGCAGGCAGCCCCTAAAGGGGGCACCGCCCCTGCCCCCCCGCCCCGTCGTGCCTACCTGCCCTAGAAGCAGTGTACGTCCCCCTACCCCTCCTCCACCAGCTGAGGCCATGGTGAGGGGGAGGGTGGGGTGTGAAGATGCTAAGAGGCCAGGTGATGTTGTGGCCTTTGCACCATTTCTCCTCGCCCTCCTTCCTCCCCCATGTGGCCGGCCCGGAAGCTGTGTCCTTTACCTGATCCCAACCCTACTGGGGTTTCACGTTCAGCCCATGTGTGGGGGAAGGGGGGGGGGAGGTGTTGTGCAGAGGTCTCCCTGAGAGGCAAGGTATTGCTTTGCTCCAGCTGGGCCATTCTCACCTCGGCCCCCATGAGGCCAGCCGGCCCAGAACTAAAGCAATGTTTTCATGTGACTCACTCCTCCGCCAGGCCTTCGCACTAAGGTCATTGTTGGCATAGCTGGAAGGTCAGGTGTTGGGGGCCATTTTCACCTTGGACTGGCCAGTTTAAACTTCATTATTTAATTTACTAGCACATGCCCAGTTTTTCCAGAGTGATATTCCCTTGCTGGACAGATCTGTGCTCTTTCTAGTCAGTTTTGACTTCTCATAAGTTAGCACATACGGTTAGTGTGCCTGCTGCAAGTGTAGCTTGTACATCACAGATATATTTTATGTAGATAGCTCAGTGAGTTACTACTTTTGTCACGGAGGTTCTTTTGTTACTTGCAGTGCATAAATTACAATCCGGGTGACGAATTGTCAGGGAAGGACCAAATTATGCAGCAAGAAAATACAAATTATGGTGCATAACGTAGTACATTTTGTGGTAGTACTGCTTCATTTTTTCTCATTAAACATTGTAAAACTGTCTGGGCAAATGTTTCACCTCATTAGTATCAGTAACAACCAAATACAGCAATAAAACAACTGAAAGAAGAGCAGTCAACCTTTGGGAAGATCCTTCCAATGCACGAGAACACGTGTTGCCACGTTTTTAGTTACTTTTGAACCAATCGAGTTGGGAACTATTTTTTGAGTAAAATCTGCAGATTATGCAGTGAATGATGGATTCAATTGGCAAATGCGGCAAATCTAAAATTATGAGGAAAATGTAACAGCCACCGAATCGCATAAATCTAGTGACCTCTGATAAAATCCTTCTATTGCGGCACAGTGAGCTATAAATCAGCACCAAGAAGTTGAATGCAAAGTACAAAGCATGGATTTAGAAACTTATTCTTTTTAATCAGTCTTTCTTTATTCTGACATTGTTAAAGTGTTCTTTGGGTAGTAATAAAATATCATTAGTACAGGCAATCCCAACCACTGTGTGGTGTTTAAAGTTGTCTGTTTCTCCAGACCAAGCACTCTTACCGTATGGTGCCAACCATTAAAGAAGATATGACTTTTATACCTTGTAACTCTTGTCTCTAATTCTAACTTTATCTCCCTATATCTCACTTATTCTCGCTCACTGACGCTCATTCTCACTGAGTTACTCACACACACGCACATCATTTCACAGGGTTTTAAGTTGCTTTCCTTCAGCTATCTGAGCCTTTGTGCTTCAGCTGACTGTACTTTCATGGCAGGAACACAGCTTCTACCAGCCTCGAGATTTGAAGCAGAAAGCTGAAGTCTGCGTAGGCTCTAGCTGTCGGTTTCTTGCTTTTTCACCTCACATTCTTCCATCTTGTCCTAAGGTGGTGTGCAGTGAGTGAGACTCTTCCCAAGCCCACTCCCCTGTGATGAGATGGGAGAGGATGAAGTGACAGCATGATTGACAGGTAGCCCTGCGCACTGTAGGGATTAAGTAAAAGCACCCAGGGCTACCTGTACTAGTGATGCCACAGTGGGCTCCTAATGGGAGGACATGAAACCTGGCAGGACCCTAAGACTAGTACTTCGCCAGTCCTGGTCAGTCTCTCTGGCTGGTGCCTCTGAGCCCCTATGCCAGCCATTACAGATTTTCTGACTCGGGCTACAGCTAGGGTAGGCATATTTTTTTTTTATTGTCCCATTAGTGAATAATAGATTTTAATTCAATGCTAGCATTATAAAAAAAAGGGCAGGAACAAGGGTGAGCCACCACTGATAATTAAAGAATTCTGATATGTGATGATCAGTGTTGAGGACACAGTTAATTGGGAGAGGAAATGCTCACAACCTTGTACAAAGAATTGAGACAAAGTTCGTTTTCAGTTTTTACAGCTACAGTGTTTTCAATATTCACCAGTGCAACTCACCCTTCAAGATTTAAAATGCTTAATGTACCACACATTTCTCCCAAAATTAGCCTACTGATACTAACCAAGAAATGTTTTGTGAAAGATTTCACTCCATAAATGTGGGTCACTATTTTTGGGTTGCCCGGGCCTATTTTTCGTCCTAATCCGACCCTGCAATGAAGCCATAGTTGTTGCTTATTTATTTTATGCAACTAACAACCATTGACAAAGCCAATAATCCTGGCTTGTTGTAGATGTAATGTTAGTTGTTATATATCAGGATGCAATGACAGCAGCCGCAAAATGCCAGTGGTGCGGCACACTATGCTCGGCAAAGATTTTTAGCTTGTGTTTTTAAGCCACGCCCTTAATTACATCGACCACGCCTCTGAGTGACCGCCCAGTTTTTTAATCCCACTTATAGCCCTGGCAGTAGGCCTCTCCACTCCCAGCTGGATATTAAGACTGCTATAATTGTGATGCATGTAGACCCCTCACAGGCATGTTGTCTGAAGTGCGTCTCATTTCAGAGAGGCTCTGCAGTGTTTAAACGTAAGGGATTTGGGTTTTTTTGTATGCAGGATTTGAGAATGTCTTACCGAAAATTAAATTGGCTTTTTCTATTTAACTATGTAGAATTGCTCAATTCGAGCTGTTGACTGCAGCCTTTTTATTTTGAACAGGTTCGCCTACAAAGTGCCAAAGCAACCAGTTCCAGTGCAACACTTTCGAGTGTATCCCTGCTGCTATGGCTTGCAATGGTATCCGAAACTGCCTTGATGGATCGGATGAAGGGGCAAAATGTAGCTTGCCATGTTCAGAGAGCTGTTCTCAGAGTTGCTACAAGTCACCCTATGGACCGGTGAGTTGCGTTTTAGATCTTTTCAAAACAAGTACAGTTTGTACCACTTTGCAGTGATGAAACATACATGCTGGGCTGACGGTTACCAATGTTTTTATATGGCTATTAATGTTTGTTTGAGCCTAATTTTAAAGCTCACAGCCTTTGTCGCGCTTTCTGTAATGTCTGCGTAGGTCTAGGACTCTTGGTTTAAATAGCAAACATAAGAAATGCTTCAATTACCTACAGCCTCCCTTGTCACTCAAAAAGCTCTTGCTCGCACCAATAAATACTTGGCGAGATGTGGTCGCTTCCCTCAGCCATGTAGTGACTTAAGCAAAAAGATAACTTTTCTGTCATTCACTCAGGCCTCCTGCAAGGCACCCTTTCATAGAAAGCATACTAAATAAGTTGTTGCTCGCGCCAAAGGTGAGGGCTTTCTTCTCCCTGTCGAACTGCGAATCCAATCAGAACTTGGAGGAAAAAAGTGCAAAGACCCATTGTTTTTCTTGGGTGCAGACAGCTTTTAAGACCTGGGCAAAGTGGGCAATTGCCCTAGGCCCCCACCTTCCAAGGGCCTTTAGTAAGGATATCTTTCTCACCTCTTTCCACCTCAACATTCCTCCCGCTCCCTGCCTTCTGCTGGGTGCTACCTACTCTTTGGTGCACCTGAACTTCTCCCTCTTTACCGCTGTACTTTTTGCATCTCTAACTTAATCTTGACACACTTTTTCAATCTCTTGCCTGTATTCATACCTCAGGTTTCTCTACTTCACCTTTTCTTACCTTATTTCTCTATACTTCTGCACTCCTAGTCACAAAGTCCCATCCTTCTCTACCCCTCTTTCTTTGTACTTTTAACCTTTAGCACCCACTATCTTTCTCGCCTTTCTTTCTTTTCTCTCTCCTTGCTTCACCTCTTCTCCCTCACCCTTTTCTATTTCTTTACCTATCTGTATGTTTCCATGTACCTATGCCCTTTATCTCAATGCGCTCACCTGCCTACCACACAACCTCTTCTAACCTCCGCTTTCTCCACTGTTACTACACTTGCACCATTTCCTCTCTACTTCCTCTGTACTTTAACTGTCTACACACCACTTAGTTCTGCACCTTACTGCTTCCATCTTATGTCTTTTATCTACAACCTTTCTCCATCTCCTTTGTTTACCCATCTTTTTCCATTTATCTGCCTGTCTATACCTCCCCTTTTGCTGCCTTTTCGCACCTTTCTCTACCTAATCACTCTTCCTTGCCTCTTTACCTAATTTCTCTTCCTAACTTGCATCTAACTCATGCTATCATCTCTCTAGCCTGTTAGTTTCGCTACCCAACCTCTCGATTCAATATACCATTTACTACCTTGCTCACCTCTCCAGCTCCCCTCTTGTTGCCTATACATCACTTCTCATTCCTCTACTCCTTTTTTGCTTCCTCTACCTCTTTATTGATCTAAAATTACTTCCCTTCTTTCATCTCTCTTCCTGAATTTCAACTCACTTTTGCTCAATCACATTTTTCTTTTACTCTCTCCTTGCACATCTCTCTACATCAACACTCACTGTACCTCAAATTCTATCTCTCAGACTCGCCTATTTTCCTATGTCGGATCCCATTTGGGGATGGAGGAGGGATGGCAGACTGGTCTACTAGGCTCCATCTATGGTTGAGTTTGTTTGCCACTGGTGTCTTGGAATCTGTCACCCTATGGCTGTACAAACCTGGCCAAGTACAAGATCTTCAACACCTGACCCTCCGGGTAGGGGGGTGAGCAGTAACTGGTATATTGGGGAGTTGGTGTGGAGGACAAGAGCTCAGATCTCAACAGTCAACTGACAGACCCAATAACAATGTCCAGCCCAGTGCTTATCCTTTATTTAAAAAGGAAGTACTTTAATTACACAGCAGAACTAAATACTACACTTTCAAATTAGAATTGCCAGTACAGGTTTGATACTGTTGAGCATTACATCCCACCTTTGTATACCTTCCTTCTGCTCTGGCCATTTTAATGATGGGAGTCACTGGTATACTGCAGGTAGGTTCATGAATAAGAAACATGTGCAGAATACTTCAGTATTAACACCCCAGGTCTTAACTCTGACAAAGTCTCAAGCCTTCACACCAGATTCCTCAGTACCTGCTTCCAGACGATGGCCCCATTTACCTGCTCATTCATTTTGTGGTTTGTATGGTGCCGAGTGCCCAGGCTGCACCTCTGTTCTTTGCAGCGGCAGTTCTTCGCAACAGTGATCTTGTGGTGGCTTCCCATGGTAGCAGGAATCGCTCGACAAGATCAGCACAGCAGGTCCTATGTAGCGGTGCATGTTCGGCAGTTGCTGCCCTCCCGGCCAAGTAGAGACTGGTATCCAGGCGAGGAAGTTGTGGCCTCAAGGCTAGTTCATCAGTGATGTGTTAAGAAGTTGTGACTTCCCAAGCCAATCTGCTCTAGAGGCATGCAGCTCTTCTCTGGCATCCGCAGTAACGGCACTAGTTCACGGACCCACATCAGCTGACATGATCATACTTGTGTTTATAAAGCTTGGGTGCAGTTCACAATAGGAACCACACAGACCGTGAGACACCCTCATGGCATAAGTTACTCTTGTCTTTTCTCTCTGGGTGTTCCTCTTGCTAGGAACATGATGGGCTTCTCCTAGAAAGTATCCTCCTGCAGAGCCAAGCACACTCCTATTTTCTTTGAGCAGGTAGGCTTCTAGGCACAGGGCAAGCCCTCTGCTCCTCTAGCTCAAAGTCTCGATTTCAGGTAACATTCCCTCGCTTCAGGAAACTGGCCAACTTTCACACACCAGTCATGATCACAAGTCCTTTGAGTACTAAGTTCAAGTTCCACGTTCTTCGTGACCAAAGAATGGAGAGTTCTGCAAAATGGGGTGGTTTGGAATCCCACTTTTAAACACTTTCCAGACTGGTGATGTGGATCCACTGTCTACGGTTTTAGAACTGGTTTGGGTTCATCCACTATCAAATGTCATTTTTGGGCTGTTATTCAGACATCTCCTTTGTGTAAAGTGATGGTTCTCACAGTAAGTAGCAATGTGGCTGACTCCAAGCAGGAATATGTAAAACAGGAGTACAACAAAGTGCGCTCTCTGCACTTGGTCATCATCACCTTACTAAAGCGGTAATTGGGGGGCACGCTCTGCCTAGCAACTTCATTCCTTTGAACAGCAGAAACAGTTCCACCCTCACTCGGACCATCCACCAAATGGCAGTGCGCAGGAGTAACTGGGTAGTCGTCCTTTGCTAGTAAAGCCTTACGGAATTTCTGAAGGTAGCCCTGTCCCCTTTCTTTTGACCTTTAGGTCTCTACCCTTCAATCATAGAAATTTAGCAAATACAATTCCAGTGTGGAACAACTGTGCTCATCCTCTAACCTATATCATGCTCAACCATGGGCATCCAAAATGGCTCCCATTTGCCCTAGTACAGACTTGCACACACGGTTGTACTGCCTTGCATGCGCTACATACGCACTGCTCACACACTCAAAATACACACAATGTGTGTGCAAGGTTCTCAGTTTCACATAGTAGAGGTGATTTACACAAGGGGTCAGTAGACTTTTGTAAGAAAACCGGACTTTTCCAGATGCCCCCCCCAATTTTCGCCCCCACTTGGACTACTAGATGCTGGTTTTCGATTGACAGTGCTCTCAAGCCTCCTAACCAGGCTCCAGCGCCAGTGTTCTTTTCCTAAAACTGTTGTGTGAATTAGCAATCCCAATTGTCAAGGACTTTACCCCCTTATAAGTCCCTAGTATATGGTGCCAGGGGTACCCAGGGCATATGTGGTATAAGGGTCCATAGGGCTGCAGTACGCTTTTGTGCCACCCTGAGTGACTCAAGTAAACTGACAGCAGGACCTTGCAGACTGCAGGAGCAGTGCAAATTGTGCAAACTCTACTGTGCCCTCACCATCAGTGGCACGGTCAGTACACTATTTTTAGTATATAGTGGGCACCCTTAAGGGAGACCGCCTGAACCCAGGAGGCAAGGTGCATTATATTAAATGTGAGGACTTTTAAGTGCAAACCTGCATGTCCCTATATTGGCGTTCCCCATTGGAAACTACTGTAAGTGTTAGCGGTCCATAGGATAACCTAGGCTGGCACCTGGGCATTCTCAAGGTTGGCAGCTCCATTATGGTACCGCCGAAAAGTAATGTTTGGTATCAAACAACGTGCCTTCTCGCCCCTGACATGAATCTTGTCTTGGGTGATGTCATGTATACCCAGAAGGCTACCTTAGAGGTTGCCCATCTGGCTGCCCCAGCTTCTCTGTTCTCTGGCTGGCCAGCCCGCGGCAGTGTGATCACTCCCAGGAGTCAGGAACAAAGGCTTGAGCAGGAAGGTGTCACCTCCCTCCTCCCAAGCACACTAGTGAAGTGAAACATCAAGGCGGTGAGCTTAAAAGGCAACAACACCTCTGATATGCATCAGGGCTGACTCCCAGTGGTGCAAACAGCCCCCCACTGTCCCAGGCATATTTGCACCCAAGCAGGTAGGTAATTAGTTATGCAAGGAGGTGTACACCCAGGCTAGCCACACCTCCAGGGTGAGCAGCCTGGTCTGTACACTAAAATTTGACTTCTGCCGTCTTTACAAGTGGCAGACTAGGTTTCTGGATAGAAAAGGTGACCCATACCCCCAGATGTGGTCACCTCAGGGGTGGGCTAGCTGCAGGGACTAGCTGCCCATTGGCTACTAGCTCCCACACCTGTTACTTTCCTAAGTCTAGGATTTAAGGGACCCCCTGGACACCAGAACGTCAGTTCTGAACAACCTGCATCAGCGGACAGAAGAGCCCCATACCAGCGCCAACGAGATTTGCCCATAGCAAAATAATAATACCCTGCACCTGTGGCAACGCCGTTGGAGCTGCCTGATTGAGGAATCCTAGGCCATCTCTTGGTTCTCCCAGACAGAGGGACCACTGTGAAAGCCTGAAGGTCTGACTCCCCTGGACTAGTGGTACTAGTCCCCTGCAAACTGCAGGTAAAAATCGCTCTGAATCCGAAGAATTACTGGCCATTGGGCCCTCTGAGGGATCATCCAAAACTGGATGATCTAGCCCTGCCTTCCACAAAGTTACAGGCAGCTACCGCGTTACTCTGGGCCACCGGGCATCAGTTACTTTCTACACTGCTTACCGCTGCCAAAACTACTTGGTCGCCAGCCCGCGACCGACCCACTTTACTTGATTCTGCATGAAGAGGATTCCATCTGACCTTCGATGGGTGTTGGTAACCATACTGTTGTCTTTTTGCATCTATTTCCCACGCAGCACCGTCTCAGTGGTAAAAGCACCTCTCCCGCGGCTCCTGTTCAGCACCAAGGACAGCCAGGACAGCTCTGCATTCAGGCTGCACGGGCAGGGTAAATAGAATTCACTGTGGTATCTTGGTCCTGGGACCCGCATCACCTTTACCCTGCAAGGATACAACGCAACTCGCCCTGCAAGTAACTGTCACTAGTGGTTTTTCCCATTGACCGCACTGTTGCATTATTACTGTTATTGTGCATTGATTTTCGATTGCTTCTAAAATCTATAACTCCTGTTGTAGGTATTCAATTCCGTTCACTCTGGTGTCTAAATTGGAGTCTGATTTCTCTCAAGTCATGTCAATTACTTATCGTCCATGTTGGTTGAAATGCTTAACACACCTACCTCTAGTTAAGCCTGGCTGCTCTTCGCCACACTATCAGACCTATCAATGTATCTTCGCACACCTAGGATTCCCCCACAAGGTCCAAGCAACAATCTCTGGACCTGTCAAAAATAGATTACACTAATGCTCTGTATCATGGATCATTTTTGTTAACCTTGAATATTGCCCAGAATGTTGCTGCAAGACTAATCCTACATGGAATCTCACAAGTGCATAATGTCCTTGCTTTGAGGGCCCTACATTGGTTAGCAGTTGCCAGAAGATCCACCTTCAAGCTGCTTTGAATCATTCTCAAAGCAATGCATGGCAAATAACCCCTTTTCATCAGGAAGAAAATCATAAAATGCATCAACAATGGTACCTACACTCAAGATTGACACTCCACCTCAAAATCCCATACCAAAGCAATGGATGGAACATCTTTCTCTACAAGCAGCCAAACTATGGAAATTGTTACCCCCCCACACAAGATCCACTGAGAGCGCCCTCCACTTTAGAAGATTAGTAAAGAGCTGGCTCTTCCCTACATTAGCACAATTCTCGCAACACAACAATGTACAACAGTAGGTACTAGACATTTAAACTATAAATTCCAAAATGTAAAAAATATTCTTTAAAAATCGTGTGTATTTCTGACTTTACTGACATGTTTATGAATGCACACATTGTTATAGGTATGTACATATGTGGAGAAATTTAGATTTGTACCTTGCATAGGAATGGTACTGCTGTTTGTATGTATATGTGAACACATATTCATACATATATTTGTATTTCTGTACCTATAGATTTATAAACGTTTATTAAACATAATTACAGAACTAAAAACAATAAAATGAATAACAAGATTTAAATGGGACAAGGAAACAAAATAACTATGGGTAAACATACTTTGTGTATAAACTATTGCTGAAAGCATATGCATGTGATTCAATATGGGTTTATGCCTCGAAGATATACATTAAAGGTATAAGTTTGTCATTCTATATTGATAACATGTGTAGAGTGTGGGCCTTCTACTGTAATACAGGTTTGTCTCAGTATGTAAATATGATTACATGAGGAATACATGTAAGGTTTTAACAGTTTTTTAAAATGAAATTTACAACAGCCTGTGCATAATATACAACCTACATCTGTATGTTTGATCAGGTTAATATAATTACATGTATGTACATATAATTGTAGTTATATAGGAATCAATTGTTTTACAGTATCTATAATTATGCAAAACACTCCTGTGACTGGCCGTGTAAATATTTCTGCATGTATGTACTAATGGTTGTATGTATGGTGGGGTTTGTGCCTTGTACATAAAGTGTAATAACTATGTATACATATTGCTAAATACATATATGGGTACGTCTCTATGCGCGTTTATTTATTGGATGAGGGAAAAATTATAAAAATAACTAGTTTTCCATTTCAACCGCCGCCTTTACCGTAACTCTTTGACTTCTATGGACTCCGAAACTTTCATCATTGATTCAATTGGTCAAACTAACAGACCCACATGTCCATCACTCCCAATAGCTCCTCGCATCTTCCTTTTACTAATCGACTTCAAGCACTCTCTCCCTTTCAAAGCAATACAGTAAATGCACAAGTTCTCAAAAGCACTAACTTAACTCACTCACCACAACTTATCCACAAGGAAACAAAAAAGCACTTTTATTAATCTGATAACTTTTTAGGTCTCGTCTGAGAGCGCATGTGTGGTCTTTTGCGTGGCATTTTGACATGGGCAGGGTCTAAGCCCCTTCCATTACTTACCATTGTTTGGCTTCATTTATGCTCACATTTGCTTGCTTCTCATTGGTCAGTGGGTGCTAGTTTTCACTTTTTCTTTGTGTGCCCCTTCCATGTCGCATGTACCAAGTACTGCATCCTATCGGCAGTCATTGTCCTCCCACTGGGTGCGTGCTTCCGGAGGTTTTTTTTGTTGCTTATTTTACCACTCCATAAGAGTATGTGTTTGAAGGCTCTCTCCTACTTTCTGAATCTTTGCTTGCCCTGTCCCTCATGTGTTGACCTGCTACCTCTTCCCCTTTCCCTTTCCCTTCTCCTTTGCTTGCCCCATCCCACTCTGGTTGTTGCTTGAGCCGTTACCATGCCCCCTCCCCTGTCGTTGCTTCACCTATCCCTGCTTCCCCAGTTCCCACACCACTCCCATCATTGCTTCTTGTGCCACTGACAACTTTCCCCATTGCACCACCCTCCCGCCTAAAAAAAAAAAGTCTCGACTAGACCAGCACTGTCTGGTTCATATCGTGTGCAGCTTGGTTTAAAGTTAAAAAAAAGTGCTGATGCGGCAAGTGTTGACCGTGTCATGGCTTTTTTGTTTTACTTTCAACTATGCTTCACAGCATCTGTCCAGTTATTCAAAATGTTTTTTTTTAAAAGACAATCAATAGATCTCTCATAGGCCTATTGGCTTTGCCAATGCTTGTTACTGCTAACCTCGGCTTACGGAGTAGTGTGCTACTCACTGGATGGAGCTTCAACGCCTGGGCAGGGGTAGTAAGCGCTATAATTAAAAGGACGACAGATTTCTCATGGATGAGTCCGCAGCGCATGTGCCCCAATGTTACTCTCGAATCTCCTATTGGGGAGTGATTCAGTTAAGGACACTGGAGGCTGGAATCAAAGTAAACTGTCAACATCAATGTGCCTCCCAGACCATGGATTTACATGCATTTGAGAATAAGAATCTACATGAGTCTTCCTATTCAAGTTCAAAAATGGACTTTTGTTAATTTTTTCAATAAAGAATTGCCTCGTACTTGCTTTTGATTTCTCGAATGTTTTTACTGATATTTTGCCAACTTTGTATTTATCTTTTTTTATATTCAAATTTATATACACATTTTCACATATACATGGATTATTTACATACTACACCATGACAATACGAGACATTTTGTATGCGACATTGTTTTAGATACCGTGTGACACTTTAACTTGCACAGATGTTACCTTTAAAAAGACTTAAAAATGACTGACGGTGCGATTCTACAATAGATGTATACAACACATATTTACAAACTCCTCACACCTCAAATCTTTTGACGATGAATCCTGAATGTGACCAAGCATCCAATCTTATAACTAGTGTCCTTATGATGGTTACTGGGGGGACCCAATTCCCTTACGTCCTCTTATTTACATATCGATACTGTTCTATGGCCCTAGGAGGTCAGAGCATTTAGTGTTAAGTCTGGGTATCGTCCCAAATTATGATTTCCGTACAGTGCCACTTGTGCACTGGCAGTAGCAATGGATTCTGGCTCTTGGCCTCAAAGTGGGTTACGCCGACGCATTTCAACCTTCTGGGGTGGACCTGGGCTGTTATTTTGAAGGTCGTCTTCAAGGCAAATGTTCTTGTTGGACACTGTAGGTGCATTAAAGAATATTTCAGTTACTTTTCTAATCCAGGGCATGGTGTACTTTGGTGCCTATATCTACACTCTATTATTGGGACATACCGTTTTTCTGGTTGGTAAAAGGTTTGGATCCTTAAGGTGTGACCTGTTCTTTGCATGGAAGGCTGTCTAGCATGCCAGGTTCTGTTAGCTGTGCGCCTTTTCAAGCAGCTTCTGTAACCTATATTTGAGTACAAGGGGAGGCTGAGGATTGCTATTGTGATACTCTCTCATAATGGATTAACTAATTCATGCTACTGATAGTTTCATGTGCCCAGTAGTTATCGTCTTGGTCATGCACTCTAACCCTCATGGCCAGTACTTGGTTTGTGTGATTGGTGGTGCCTACTTGTGACATTTATAGACCATGTTGGCAGGGTCATGCTCCTGTTGCAGAAGCAAGTGCCTCGGTATACTTCGTTTTTGTATGTTTACGTGAAATATCGGATCAACACTTATTCTAGTCATGCCTTGTCGGACGGTATATAGCATTCTTGAGAAATCAAAAGCAAGTACGGGGCATAATTCTTTGAGAAAATTAACCAAAGACAAAAAAGTCCATTTTTCAACTTGAATAGGAAGACTCGTGTAGATTCTTCTTCTCAAATGCATGTAAATCCATGGTCTGGGAGGCACATTGCCGTTGACCAATGTTACTTGCATGCAGGCCCAGGGGAATGGGTGTACTGAGGTAGCACAATCTAAACCGAGCCGTTAATGTCACTGTAAAGTGTATTCAGTTTCCAGCCCTTCGTGTTGTACAACCTCTAACAGCAGGATAATCCTGCCGTTAGAGGTTGTACAACACAAAGGGCTGAGGGTTGTATTCTCTAGGCAGCAAGCTAGAATTGTAGAGGGTACAGGAGGATTTATTACGGAAGGTTGGCTAAGGGATACAACGGAAATGTAAGTTTTCTAAACCATACCAGGACCGAATACGAATTTAATTACCTGTTATTGAAAGTCTTTACAGTTGGTATTAACAGTACATGGAATAATTCGTAGACCCCCATGAAATGTTAAATCGTATTGATTAGCGGTCCTGTTTAGGAGGGTTATATAACCAAAGTAGGACAGCTTGTCTTAAAGTGCAAAAAATCAAATGCTTAATAGTCGCGTCTTTTTTCAGAGATGCGGTTGTGATAAAGGGTTCCGGTTGAGCAGCGACAAGAAGAGCTGCGTTGACGTCAATGAATGCAAAGAGTTCGACCCTGCACCGTGCAGCCAGAGCTGTGTCAATAAAAATGGAACGTTCAGCTGCGTCTGTCACCCTGGATACCTGCTGGAACCGGATGCGAAGACCTGCAAAGTGACCGGTGAGGACATTTGAAATAGGATTCATAGGTTTTGCCTTCTCTCATAAACACCCACCCTTCTGCCTGTGTTTCAACATAATCCACAATGGAGCCATGTCCCTTTAAAAGCAATCCTTCCTCGTGTAATGAATGCTTTTTGGCAACTTTTCCACATGACGAGAGTAGCAAGTCTGCTTTGAACTATTTAAGTTACGTTTTTCTTTGATCACCAGGGTAATATTTTCCCTGCATGTTGGACAGTCGTGGCATGGATTCATCGTTTTAAGAGTTGGTGGGTGTAATGGATGGTGCACGGACATGAAAAAATAGTAGTCACTCTAATGTTGGGACTCGCTTGTACACCCAGTACTTTATAATAAATAAAATAAATGCGGGACCCAAAGTTTTAGGAGACCAGGATAGACGCTGCCCAATTTATTTATTTATGCAACTTATAAAGCGCGCAAATACCCTTGGGTGTCTCGGTTGCAGTACACCAAGGCTGCCTAGCCTCGAGTCCACCTCATACATATTTCTTACACCACTTGACACTTCCTTTTTATCTCTCACTCTTGCAGGTGTTGTCAACCCTGCTTCCTCTGTGTATTTTTTCGTTTCTCTCCTTCCTTTCTCCATGTATTGCCTGTCGTTCCTGCTCAGTCAGTCTGGTAATAAAAAATTAAGTCCCAGTCCAGCAAAATGAGTGCCGGTTCTCACTAACGCCAAACACGGCACAATTGAAGCACTGCTTACCCCCTGTGGGTCCCATGGCAGGTGCAAGGCTGTATGGATAGAAAGTGTGCCCAACAGTGACAGTTAAGGTGAACAATCTTTGCCGTTTGTCATGACTAAAATCATCCTGCTGTGCCCTAAAGTTGCGGTTTGGCTAATTCCCGACATTGTAAGTGTGAGTAAATGACCGAAGTTGAAGATACTGAAATGATCTGTTCAGAATTAATTTTTCAAAAATGAGTGGTCTAACTTTGAATTTTAAACCAGTTGGGAGGGGCTAAGGGAAATGAGTCACATTGCTGGTTTTTAGGTCGAGCCTCTGACCTGTTGCATCCTCTTCTATGGGCTCTGGCACACTCGCCAATTGCCATTGGCGGTTATCTGGGTCATTTAGAAATGCTGGCTTGTTATTGGTGCATTTGTTTAAAAGTCCCTCCTTTGTGGGCCTAGCTCCCTCGCTGGCGTTTCACTAAGAGAACGTTTTGGTTGGCCATCACACTGTACAGCGTGTGATGGCCTCTCCTCTCCCGTCTGGTTTATTTATAGCTGGTTTGTACCGAAATCGGCTTCCAGAGTCGGATGTTGAATCGAGGAAAGGAAATCAAAGCTGACAGCCCCGAGGGCTTGGCATTATCTTGGCGAGATATCTTACATTTTGTACAAATATGCTGGAAGACTGCTCGGTGCTCCTCTAAGCTCTGTGATATGTTCACTTTTGGCATTGAATTTGCCCTTTTTTAGGTATTTGTTTTTAAGTCGTGATATTACCAACACGAGCGGAAAGACCTGGCATGTTAGGTTTTCTACACCACGAAATTCTCTTTAGTCCGTCATCAAGGCAGATCTACTTTGTGCTCATTTCACTTACTCGTATATGTTTTGTATAAAAAGTTTTTGGTACTGATGAAATATAATATATGTACCGAAACGCAATGGGAATAAACACGAGTTTATCAACGGGATTACATTTAAAATTTAAACCGTGATGTTTTGTATTTTTTATCTTAAATTCTTAGCAAAATGTTTCACTAAAAAAATCTTAACATAGCGTACAAACGGCAAAGAGTATAGAGCACCTTCATGTGACAAAGAAAATTGTCTATATATTTTAAAATTACTGGAATGCAGTGACCGCCTACACAGCACCACACGGTTCACCAGAAATAGTGACGGCATGCACAACCTCACAGGTAGCTCAAGACAGAGCGGTCTCCTGGCATGCCGCTTGCCCGAGCTTGGAACTCTTAACCGCTTCCTTAGGCGCTGTGATATGCGGAGGTGGATGTCTCTGCCCTTCTCAGTGGACCGTATCTGTTTACATCTTGTCTGAACAGGAGTGGTGTGGCTGGAATGCTATGACTGTAAGGTAACCAGAAAATTCAGTGTCATGGGGATGCCTATAAAGCGCTTGGATGCCTTCGGGCCATGTCTGCGCTATATAAAATTGAAAATAAATAAGTACACAAATTAAAAAATGCCTAGAGTTTCCACTCCTGCCCCTTTGTCATTTGTTGTTACTGCTGCAGCAGACTCGGTTTGCATCTCGCAAAACTGACAACATTATATTTGTTGGATAAAACGCTTGCAAGCTTATTTAGAATTTGTTTATGCAATACGTTGGTAGGGTTAATTTACGGGCAATCCAAGTGTTCTGCACTATTTATGATTAGCCCCTGACATCCATTACGAAACCAATACAGAGTCTCCAGCAAACAGTGATTGAGTATTTTCCATCCAGTGCTTTGCCGTTGCGCATTAGAGCTGTGTCCCATACAATTTTTGAGTTGTTGCAACCCTGTCAACACGAAGAATACTAAGGCCAACCCCCAGCTTCAAGGATGCCAAATGTCCCTTGCAGGACAACGGAGTCGCCATCACGTCCTTCCCATGGCCCTTCTGGCCTGAGAATATCGAAGTTTGCTACCCCATCCATCTCCTGGAGAACTTTCCGCATCTTGCATTAGGCTCGCCAATTAACTCTGCTTCCATTGCTGGAAATTAACAGGTTATTTGTATTTCGCACTCAGTGCGTGCCACATGGGTGTGGTTCTTTCATCTGCTGCCAACGAAAAGTGGGCACCGGTCTCCACCAGCCCTCCTGAAAGGGCTTTGTCGTTGGATCTGCCTCTGAGCAGCCAGCTCAATCTCTCCCACCGGGAACAATGAAAGTAAAAACGTGGGTTGTCTTGCATCATTCAGAAGTTCGTATATTGCAGGTTTTAAAAAGTTTCTTGCGTCCATGACTAAATAGGTTCTGCCCTCAGTTAAAGGAAAATCGAAATATTCTAATGCCATAGCATTCAAATAGCATTTTACATTTCTTTTAAAAAGTTCACCTTGGGTAATAAAAATCCGAAAACGTTAATTTCCTGAGGTTTGATTTCAGATGGCATGAAAAAGAATTACCAGAATCAAATGGCGATCGGCATGGTTAGGGTCTGTAATTTTCAGACGGCCTCAGGCTGTGGGCATCTGGGGGATGGCAGCCTGTTAGGAGTTTAGTGCTGGGCCTGTGATCAGTGATCTCATTTAACATGTCATGAGTGATGTCAAAAGTGAGGTCCTAAGCGGTGAATGATGGGGGCGCAATTTAGTTATTTCACTAAACTATATATGGCACATTTCAGTGTTTTTCAGTTTTTAAGCGTTAGTTCTTCTCATTTCAACACCTCCCTAGAAAGGTACTTAAACTTTTGATTTTTCCAGTGAACATTTTTTTTATTATTTTTTTTTATTTTACGGAGTTTTATATAGCTCAAACTTGACCCGAAAGTATTGGGTATCAAAGCGCTTTACATGGCACCGGTTGCGTTACATGAGGACACATTCATTTTTAGGTCTCGCTGAGCCAGTGCGCATGCGCTGCGAGACCTTTAGTAAGGGGCTTTTGAAAGTGCTCCCAAAGCAGCCACCAGCGTGCGGTTACGAGCACAAGCGCGTGCTTCGCTCCGCCTCTCTAATCACTGCTGCGCGCGCATCCCTCGCGTCCTCAGCACAGAGCGCGTCATCGCGATTGCGATGACTTTCGCTTTCACGGCCGCGCGGCCAATGCTTGTTTACTTAGCTCTCGCTCTCCTTCCCATTCAGTATTCCCTGTGCTCCAGCCACCCACCCCCGTTGTCTGTTGTCTTTTTTTTTTCCGCCCTCCCTTTGTCTCTATTCTTTGTTCCCGCCCCCTACCGTTGTCTGTATTCCCTTTGCTCTTGCCCCCTCCCCGTTGTCCATGTTGTCTTTTTTCCAGCCGCCCTCCCGTTGTCCCCATTTCCTTTGTTCCCGCCCCTCTCCCCCATTGTCCATGTTGTCTTTTTCCGCCCCCCTCCCGTTGTTCGCATTCCCTTTGCTCCCGCCTCCCTCCTCCGTGTTGTCTTTCCTCCCAACCATCTCCCGTGCTCAACCGTTACCCGAACAGCCGTAACTGTCTAGGGAAGAGGTGCGGCATCTGCGCTGGACAGGTATGGGAGGTTTGTTTCTATTTGCCCCAATAGCCGGGGTGAGGAGGGAGGGGGTGATTCCTGCAGTACTGCCAGTGGTTACTCCTCACCTGGGCAGTAGAGCACACAATCGTGTGCTTCTGTTCTTAATAATGGTTCTCTTGACTTCGGTTTGCTTTTTTTTGGCATTCCAGAATACCAATGCTTTTAATGTACCAATCCAACTCAGATGGGTAAATAATAAAAAAAAAAATTTAAAGTAAAGCCGGATATCTGGTTTTACGCGCTACCGGGAGTGTTGTGTAGCAGGACTGTAGCGTACTCGCTTCAAGATTTGTTGCCAATACCTTATAATAAGTATTGGAGTGTGCCATCTGACCTACCAGTCTGGATTTAATCGACTTTTAGATTTACCTGGTCTCACGTTTTAAGACTACATCATGCAGTACCGGCCGGTTTGAATTTACACCGGTTTTTAGGTCTTAGAATTTCCTTTTTTCATATCAGCCCTGAAGAAGTCCAGGGTTACTTTCCCTTTGGACGAAACACGTGTTGGCTGGACCTCGTCGTGATGTTCTAATAAATAACACATAAAAGTTTTTTCATATATGTGTACTCACTTGAACCATCAAATGAATATTATAGCGTGTGCATAGGCATTGTGTGTAACATGTATATTTTTCCAAAATGCTGCATACAAACAGCAGGATAGCGTTCTCTTCAGGTTGCTATGATTCCCTTTAGTACATATTGCTTCTACATTACAGCTTGCCGACATGTTTTGGCACACAGCTCTTGATCACGGACAACATTGCAACTGTAACGTGATCACATTTCACCACCTATTTGCAACACAGAAAACACTAGTGCTACAGGCATACAGGTCACCATGTTGGAGTGGGGTTGCCATCCTTTATGCTCTATGTATTAAATAGTAATACATGGCTACAAGGATAAATGTTGTAGTAATTAAATAAAACTGAACTTCCATCATACTGATATACAGTATCAGCCCAGGATACTTTGAGAACTGCATTATCCAGACAAGTAATTGTATCACACCCCCGTTGCAATGTCCTCTTTGGTCATCCACTGTAAATGATGTCCATAGATCGACAAAAGTATGTGTACAAGATATTTATGCGGCACTGTGTTCATCTGAGCAACTGCATCAAACCGAAGTGGGCAATGCGATTAAAAGTTTAAAAAACTAAAATTGTTGTGGGGTTCATAGAGCACTTGGCAAGTTTCACGACACACGCTATGGCCCCTGAGGCCCAAAACCCTGTCCAGATGACTGAAATCCTGGCAAGTGTCCTGACACGTTTTGGGTCTTGTAGAGGGTCTGCAGATCTGGGGCCAACCTGCGGCCTGCTGAAGGTCTAGCGGGGGCCCTCTAGCCAGTGAGGGTTCATGAACCCTCTGGCCTGGTATGCAGACCCTTAAAAAATGTTTTTATGTAACAAAAAAATCGGAACTGGCTAAAGGCCGTCCCTGTGCCCAGTGCTTGCTAAGCATGAAGGCCATTCGCAGCCGGGGTTGGGCACAGGAAATCGCTGAATAAAGTGACAAAAAAAACTCACTGAAAAACGAAAGTAAACATGACATTATGGTTCGCTTTAATTTAAAAATAAAAAAATAAAAACTAAAGGGATGTAAACTCAAACTACAGTAAGTGTAGTGAAGGTTACAAATTAAAACTTAAGCCATGTGCATTAAAAGCTATGGGCATTCATGGTTAAGACCACAATTTGTAACTTGCACAGCAGCCATGCCAACCATAACTCACACACCAATTGTAATCCATGAGCCCTAAACATATTTAAACTAATAAATAACACCTAAAAGTGCAATATAAATAATGTATGCCCAGACCAATACATACTACATTCATAGTCCTCTTTCATAATGTAGCATGTATTCACATCTGATATTTTTTGCATGACATTTGCATTTGCTTATGTCATATCAAGAGTGAGGTCATGAGGATTGCATTTGGTGTGTTTTGGTTTGCATGGCTAGTTATAAATTAATTGGTTCTCAACAAACTTTCACATTTCAGTTTTTTTGGTTTTAATATTTGTTTCTGTAGCCGTACTTCAACCATGTTTCGGTGTATATAGATTATACACACAAGGATTTTCAGTTCTTTTCATGCAGTGTTCTGTTCAAGTGTCATTCACGTTTTCTTTCAGCCACTACAGAATGGGGCAATCCATCGCCAGCTTTAGGCACTGGCTTCCTTCACATCAGACTTCACAGATTACTTCAATTCCAGGGCTGGTGTGCCAATCTTTAATTTCATGTTTTGTTTGTATTTTGTTTTTTCAATGTGTTTAAAAAAAAAAAAAAAAAGTTATAAATTTTCAGCAATAATGCACGGCCCTTCAGACAATTTTTACTTATTACTTTTGAACTTTCAATGTTATTGCATGTTTGAAAATAATACAAAAAAATCAGACCTGCCGAACCAGGCCTATTTTTGGAAATTCTTGTTATCGCACATGCAAGTCATGCACAGGAGAATAAAAGGAGCACTTCCTTCTACCTGGGTTGCAATCTTGCCACATGTCTGAGAGCCCAATGGCTGAACCATACGTGGGGACACTGCACCAGCGTCGCTACAGGGGCGTCCAGGAGAGGCGGAGTAGACCGGTCAAGCACCAGATCTACTATGCCGTTGTAGTCTCCCCCCAGCAGCATTGTGGCATCCCGATGACATGAAAGGACCTGTGAAGGCAACGTGAGGTACTGCGCCTGACCTGTATTTGTGGCATATATGCTGCCCACCAGCATCTGGAGCCTATTAACCCTCCCCACCACGAGTGCATAGCTGCCCTCCTTATCAGTGGAAGTCTTTTCTGTTTCCAGTGGGGTCCCCGGCTTTACCCAGACCATTGCCCCCCTGTACGAAGAGTACCCTGTCGCAAATACCTGCCCCCTCCAGCATCGCAACTTTGAAGTCTCCATGCCTGTTAAGTGAGTCTCCTGGAGGAGGGCCACTTCAACATTCCTCGGCTTCAGGAAAGGGAGGACCTGATACCGTAAGCTAATTGGCCCCACCCCTCTGACATTTCATATGTGTATCACATTTTCTCAGTCCTACTGGAGGTAGGAATAGAAACCCCCTCGTCCACCTGCCACGAGGTACAGCCACCGTCATTCACACACACCGAGCAAATAATCAAGCTTCCCCAACTCCCCACAACCCTGTTGGAGTAGCAATGGCCCTCCAGCCAAAACCAGGAATTTTCAAACTTAGATGCGAAGCCCAAACCTCCACTACCGGTCTGTGGTACAGAGGTTTCCAGAAGGGGCGAAGTGCCATTATATCCTCATTAGCATTATACACCATCACTCATGGATAACAGAAATTTAAGTGCACTCTGTGCTGGTCTGCCTTAACATATGGACGGGTGTTCCTTGCTGTATTCTAAAAGGCACCAGTAAATGGCTCCTCTTCAGCATTAGTTCCTCTGCACCAGAACCACCCCACAATCTAATGGAGTGACCCCCTCCATTAGAGGTTGTCAGCCATCCTGGGGGTGACATAAGGGCTGTCAGCCAGTTCCTCCAGCAGAATCTCAGATGCTGTATGTTCGGAGGAGATCGTAGTGCTACTGCTAACCACATCGGGCGAGCACCCCAGACAACCCCAGGGCAGAGGCTACATCCAGTGCCACTGCCCTCTGTCTGTCTCTGGCTTGGCTAGGAGTACCTGGCAAGCGACTGGGGACCCCGGCGCCGTAGCTTCAACCATGAGACAACCCTTTGCATCTCCAAGCCCAGCCTTGTATGACTCAAGCCCAATCCCTTGCTGTCGAGGGAGGGGAAGAGTCTTTAAAAAGTGATTTCCCATCCACTACGACCTTAAGATGGCCAGGGAATAACAGTATGTACTGAATGCTGGCCTCTCCATTCTCCTTTTTAGCAGCAAGGAACAAAGCTTGTCGCTGCTGTACCTTCATAGCGTCTGGGAATGGAGCCACTGATGCTTGCCCCATTCTGTAGTTCTCTGGCTCCTGGGCTTTCTGCAATATGAAGTCCTTGTCTCAGTAGTTAAATACGCTGGTCACCACAGCGCGCAGTGACGTCCCAGGTGGCACAACTCCAGCACTCTGTGCATTCTCTCCAGGGCAAATGTGGACAGACCCTCCGGTGCTACTGTCACCAATTATCCAGGAAGGCCCCCATGTCCATCCTTTCAGGGAGCCCCACTATATGCACATTATTGTGGCGGCTGTGGCCCTCCGCATCCTTTTCCCGGCAGTCAAGCAGGTCCTCCCACCTCAGATCTGTCCCCTTGGCCTGCAAAACCATAACTGCATGGCTCACATCCTCCAAGGCCTGAGCATTGTGTATCACTTTGTCAGCCAGTTTGCTGTGGTTATCCCGGAGCACACCCAGGTCGACAGACACCTCCTTGATTTTTACCCTCCAGTACCTCCCGAGAGGCATTCATTGCATTCAGGATAAAGTCCAGTTTCTCCGGGGTGTCCGAGTTTCGGCGAGGCTCTTCTTCCTGTGCCAAGCCAAGAGCCCCTAATCTGTCACTCACTGCAGTATCCCTTCCTCATGGCACCCACTTCACAGCCATGCCCAACAGCCCCCGGGGGGTAGAATCTGTAGTCTCAGGTGCCCCACAAGGAAGTAGATCCATCAAAAATTGCATAGACCCCCAGGGTCCTAAGGGAAAAGGGCAGTCTCCTAGGTAAGCAGTCTCTCAGACCCCCTCTGAGCAGTGAGGGGGGTACCCCGCCCAGAAGAGCCAACAGCATGCTCCCGCAGTCACCTTGTCTACTCCATGGGGGTGGGGCGTGAATCCAAGCCCAGTCACCAGTGGCCTTGTCACCTCACCATCTGTGTGGGGGAGGCAGCACTGCTCACCAGGAAGTTCCAGTAAAGTTCCACTCACTCTGGTAGCAGAGAGCCCCCTGCCAAGGGGCCATCACAAGCCTGGGCCACTGTCATTTACACGTCTGCTCTGGTCACAGCTCCCCCAGATAGTGTAGCACCAAGCTCGGAATCTGCATCCTGTCACACCACCAAGCCGTCAGCGCCTTGTATTACCACTCCGAGTTGCAGCGGCAGCATTCAGATGGGGCCCAGCTCAGTCCTCCGTGCACCTACTTTGTCGGTGCCCCCAAGGTGTCTCTGCCAGATGGCCCATGCATGCCCAGCTGCCACAGTTGCCACCAAGACAGTAGCCCAGCATCCACAGAGGACACTATATGATGCCGGGTCGCTTGGACTATGATCAAACAGAAGGTGCCGCCTGCCGATATCCGAACTAGTTCTGGTGCTGCCACAGCAGTCGCCAGTACCCCAGTCATGCACCGACGGTCAATCAGGCCCCAGGTGCAGCCTTGCCCACCATTTTGAGCCTGGTGCTTTGCGGCTAGCCCATCGCAGTCACTGCTGGTGCTCGGCCCCTCAGCCCGCTCCACTGCACCCTGGCATAGTTGAGCAGTCAGGCAGGTGCCTTTCGGGCCTGGCTCCAGCCCTGCAGGCTGCAGGATATCTGGCAATAGCCGGCTGTGGAGCCGGAGTGTAACCAGATGCAGGCATCTTGCACGCTGCTCAACGACGCCCCTTGGACATTCGTGTTGGACTAGACTGTAAGCATTTAGGCCCTCAATTTTGTTTTCACAAAGGATAACCAGGCCAAATGTGCATCCTTTTTCCTCAAAGATTTGGGATTGTTATAATGCCCAGGGTTTGTGATTTACCCAGGAGGGGACTTAAAAAAGGAACCAATATGGACCAATTTCTTGTGAATGAGTAAAATGATGTGCTAGAAACTGATTTAAAAGGTGATGAGTGGATGCTTGCAGTAAGTCTAACCACTAGCATTCGCTCGGGGTAGCATTCCAACTCTGTTTTGATCATCTGGTTAGGGTACCATGTAAGTAAATGGTAGGACAAGGGTATTTAATCTTTACATGTCCTAATCGTGACAGACCCCCAAATTCGTTTTTTTCACTACTGTGAGGCCTACCCCTCTCATAGGCTAGCCTTGGGAATTCCTTAATACACTTTTTTAAGCTTTAATTCCTTGTCAGAGAAGCGTTTTTGTGTTTCATACCTTTGGATTGGTAAATCCTCCTTACTGATTAGGTTGGATTTAACATTACTGTTTTAGAAATGCCACTTTTAGAAAGTGATCATTTTTCTGCACTTACTGCTGTGTGCATGACAACCTGTCTCCAATACACGTCTGGGGTGGGTGAGAGCTACACTTTGTGTTTTCCCTCTACACAGCCACGACACAGGAAGGATAGGTGTTCCTGAGTACCCGTCTACATACATCTGCATTCTGATGGCCTTTCCTGTACAAGATGTAAGGAAGGGGCTGACACTGCACTTGAATAGGCAGTGTAGTGTCCGCACACAAAGGACTGATTGCACCCCACAGATAGCCTGGCAGACAGGACTAGGTTGCAAGGGATAGTTGTGCACTTCAGAGAGCTGATTTGAAGTCTCCCCCCACATCAAAGGCTCTTTTGGGTATAAGTACTTGGTCTCTGACCCCCTAAAATGAGTCACTACTGGACTTGTAACTGAAGCTCAGTCAGAAGAACCACTGTGCTGCTTAAAGGACTCAACTGGAATGCTGATCTGGAAGGCCTGCTTTTCTTTTTGTTGCCCTGCGGTGTGCTGCTCGGACTCCTGCTGAAGGAGAGCTGGACTCTGCCTTCACTCCAAGTGATCTTAAAGGCCTTGTTGGCTTGCCTTCTGTTGCTTGAAACGCAGGGATATTAGTCTCTACCCCTGCTCCTATGCCTGGCTCACTGGAAGTGGCCCAGATACCTGCAACATACATTTTGACACATCTCCTGTCTGCGTGTAGCGAAACCGGTTCACTCCGCCTGTGTTGTCTGCCCGCTGCTTCTGCAGGTAAGATCGCCCTCCGCTTGTGGCCCCGGTACCCGTATTTCTTGCTTGTCTCCCCATTTTCCTTTCTGTGCCCCTCGCTGCCCCATTTGCGTTGTGCTTGTAAATTTGTCTGTTTTCTCCCCCATTTTCCTTTCTGTGCCCCTCGCTGCCCCATTTGCGTTGTGCTTGTAATTTTGTCTGTTTTCTCCCCCCATTTTCCTTTCTGTGCCCCTCGCTGCCCCATTTGCGCTGTGCTTGTAATTTTGTCTGTTTTCTCCCCCATTTTCCTTTCTGTGCCCCTCGCTGCCCCATTTGCGTTGTGCCCGTATTTTTGTCTGTTTTCTCTCCCCTTGTACTTTGTGCCCCCGCTGCCTCTCGCCATTCCCGCCGCTGCGTCCCTGCGGCCCCGCCCCCTGACTGCCCATTCGCTGCCCCTGCCACCCGCCTCCCAGCTGCTCCTCCCTCCCACCTCCCCATAAATGGCGGCCGCTGCGCGGCCGCGCCGCTGGCGCGCCGAAGGCACGCCTAAGGCAAGCCCGTCTGCGCCCGTCCGCGACTGGACCGCACCCAGCGCCAGAACCCCTGGATCCCACCGATGCAACACCACTCGACGGACCTATGACGCCGCCACCCTCACCGCACTCAATGCCGGCCGGAACCCTGCCTGCTACCGAGCCTCACCGAGACGCACCCACGGACCCTTCACCTGCCAAACCTGCCGATTCACCTGCCCCCGGATGTGCACCACCTCCGCCAAGTCGAGCACCAGCAGCAACCACCTGAAATGCATCCTGTTGAACACCCGCTCCGTCCACAGGCACGCCGTGGAACTCTGGGACCTGCTCGACGCAACAGCACCGGACATCGCCTTCCTCACCGAAACCTGGATGAACGCCTCCTCAGCGCCCGACATCGCCATAGCCATCCCGGACGGATACAAGATCACCCGGAGGGACCGCGTCAACCAGACGGGAGGAGGCATCGCCATCGTACACAAGAACACCATCCGCATCTCGACTAACTCCGACGAGACCTTCACCGCCGCCGAACACCTACACTTCCAGATACACACTGACCCCAAGACCACCCTCCGAGGCACCCTCATCTACAGACCCCCGGGACCACGCACACTATTCAGCGAAGACATCGCAGACTTCATCAGCCCGCACGCCATGCCCTCCGCCGACTACATCCTCCTAGGGGACCTCAACTTCCACCTGGAGAACAACAACGACAAACACCACCGCCCTGCTGGACAACCTCGCCAACCTCGGACTCAAGCAACTGGTGAACACGCCCACCCACTACGCCGGCCACACGCTTGACCCAGTCTTCTCTTCCAGCAAGCACATCTCCTTCAGCCACTCCACCGGACTCCACTGGACCGACCACAGCTGCGTCCACTTCAGCTTCAGAAAGACTGCGACCCACCACCACCCGCAACAGGCTCCCCGCCGGAGCTGGAGCAAGATCACCGCCGAGCAGCTCACCGCCTCCCTCAGCCAGAACACACCCACCAACACAACGGACCCAAACGAAGCAGCCAGCAACCTCGCCAAGTGGCTGACCGCCTGCGCCGACGACCTCGCACCACTAAAAAACCCTCCCAGCAGACCCGGAAGCAAGAAAACCCCTTGGTTCACCAACGAACTCAAGGAATCCAAGAAGAACTGCCACACTCTCGAGAGAACCTGGCGACTCGACCAGACCACAGACAACAGGACCGCCCTCAAGCACGCCACCCGTAAACACCACCAGCTGATCCGTGCCACCAAGAAGTCGGCACTCAAAGAACGACTGGACAACAACGCCCACGACAGCAAGGAACTTTTCAGCATCGTCAAAGAGTTCTCCAACCCCGGCGCCGGAAACAACGACATCACCCCTCGCAAGACCTCTGCAACTCACTCGCCGCGTTCTTCCACCGCAAGATCACCGACATACATAACAGCTTCGACGCACAAACCACGCACCCTACCGCCGAACCAACGCCCGCCACCACCACCCTCTGCAACTGGACCCCGATCAGCACCGAAGACACCACCCGCACGATGAACTCCATCCACTCCGGATCACCAACCGACCCCTGCCCACACCACGTCTTCAACAAAGCCGACGCCACTATCGCACCCCATCTCCGGGACATCATCAACTCCTCCTTCCACACCGCCACCTTCCCGGAGAGCTGGAAGCACGCCGAGCTTACCGCCCTCCTGAAGAAACCAACGGCAGACCCCACCGACCTCAAGAACTACCGTCCCATCTCGCTCCTTCCGTTTCCGGCCAAAGTCATCGAGAAGACCGCCAACAGACAGCTTGCCGCCTTCCTCGAGACGAATGGATCCCTCGACCCCTCGCAGTCCGGGTTTCGGGCCAACCACAGCACCGAGACCGCCCTTATCGCAGCCACCGACGACATCAGAACCCTAACCGACAACGGGGAAACAGTAGCCCTCATCCTCTTGGACCTCTCCGCGGCGTTCGACACCGTCTGCCACCGCACCCTAGTGAAGCACCTCAGCAACATCGGAATCTGAGAGAAAGCACTGGAATGGATCATCTCGTTCCTCGCCGGAAGAACCCAGAGAGTCCGCCTCCCCCCGTTCAGATCCGAGGCCACCAAAGTCATCTGCGGCGTTCCACAAGGATCTTCACTCAGTCCAACCCTCTTCAACGTCTACATGAGCCCCCTCGCAGCCATCGCACGCCAACACAACCTCAACATCATCTCCTACGCCGACGACACCCAGCTGATCCTCTCCCTCACCAACGACCCCACCACCGCCAGAGCCAACCTACACGACGGGATGAGAGACGTCGCCGACTGGATGAGGAACAGCCGCCTTAAACTGAACTCAGACAAGACGGAAGTCCTCATCCTGGGCTCATCACCCTCCGCCTGGGACGACTCCTGGTGGCCCCCGGCCCTGGGCACCGCGCCCAAGCCAACGGACCACGCACGCAACCTGGGCTTCATCCTGGACTCCTCCCTGTCGATGACCAGACAAGTCAACGCCGTCTCATCTTCGTGCTTCAACACCCTGCGCATGCTCCGCAAGATCTTCAGATGGATCCCCACTGAAACCAGGAAGACCGTCACCCAGGCACTCGTCACCAGCCGACTGGACTAATGGAACACCCTCTACGCCGGAACCACAGCCAAACTTCAAAAAAGACTCCAGCGCATCCAGAACGCCTCCGCACGACTCATCCTGGACATCCCCCGACACAGCCACATCACCGGACACCTGAAAGACCTGCACTGGCTCCCCGTCAGCAAGAGAATCCCGTTCAGACTCCTCACCCACGCACACAAGGCCCTCCACGACCTGGGCCCAAAGTACCTCAACGACCGCATGACCTTCTACACGCCCACCCGCCAGCTACCATCAACCAGCCACGCCCTCGCCACCGTACCACGCATCCGCAGAACCACCGCCGGAGGAAGATCCTTCTCCTACCTGGCAGCCAAGACCTGGAACTCCCTCCCCACTCACCTTCGGCGAACCCAGGACCATCTCTCCTTCAGGAAGCAGCTCAAGACCTGGCTGTTCGAGCAATAACTTACCCCCTCCCCCAGCGCCTTGAGACCCTCCCGGGTGAGTAGCGCGCTCTATAAATGCCGTGATTGATTGATTGATGGTTGTGGGAGTAAAATTGGCGCATCGCCTTGGAACCAGCGATTTGCCTCCAGAGATAGAGGCATCGGACAGTGTATCGCCAGCACTGCAGCTTGGTGAGATCGATGCATGCCCTCAACTACGTGGCAGAATTCATCGCATTGCTCAACACATCCTGTGGGCCTCAACGCATCTTTCCGTTTGTGACCCATGAACGTACTTTGTTCACTGGGGCTTGCATGGAATTAGGGTCCCAAATTCCTGTTGTATGAAGTTGTGCTCGATGGCAGTATTTAAGTCAAGAAATGGAAAGCATTTTTGGCCTCCGCATGTGGACAGGCACGCCGCATGCATAGCCTTGTGGTTTGTGCAGTTTTATTCAAAACCAGTTTATTGCACACAGTTGGAAGGCCAGCAAGACGTATACCACCAACTGAGGGCACCTCTCTACAGGGATCCTAGGATGGCACTAAGAGGAAGAAAGTGAATGTCTAGAGGTAAGGATACAATCGCAATTTAAGAGGATATTAAATTATAACTTAATAAAATGTAACGCACATTTAGCAGCAATTAGTCAAGTGCAAAATGTTAAATACATCTGTGAAAGAACCTGTCAATGTGCTCAGTCGCAAATGACTGACCCGGAGCTACAAAACTTTAGTCCCAGTGACCTCAGATCTGCCAATCCTTGCAATGATGGGTGACTGGGTAATTTGGATCGAGGTCTATATCTAGTCCCTTCACCGTACTTGGTTCTAATTTCCGATGGCCATGGAAAAGGTTGGTTGAGCAATGCTGTAGTACAAATCTGATCAGGGTCTCTAGGATCCAGGGCAAAGGAAATCCTCCAATTGAAGGAACTATGCTTCATTGGGTATTTAGAATTGCTCAGGGCTGCATTAGTTGTGGTTGCGGCTTGTGTTCAACAATCTTGCCATTGTGCAACCTTTCAGGTTTATGCCCCTAACTGGTGCAATTCTGAGTTTTTTTCTGCAAAAAGGCTTCATGGTGGCTCCTTGTGATTCTCCCAGGGTGTTAGATTTCGTAAGGGATGTCTTTCCTGAGTTTAGCTGTTTTTACACTAAGGAGCCAATGAGGGTCTACTTGACATTTGAGAGAGGCACTCTGTTGCAATGCAGGCTTCCCACCTTCTTGGCTTTTTTTTTTGTTTTCCAGTGATGCATTGTTCAGGGCCACCCTGGAATCTTTTTTTCCTTATTCCAGAAATTCGAAACCTTAAGTAGGTTTGTCTTTAGGCCAAAGTTTTGCTTTTGCTAGCAGTTTGTTATGGTGCTTTGGAGAAAACAATGCTCTATAGGGCATGGCTTAGTTTTTGCCCTTTTTCTGCACAAGGTAGCTCACAGGATTTTGTTTGACCAGTTTTTCCATCATTCTACAGTGGAGGAAGTCTGTTTTGATTCCCCAGATGTTCACAGGGCTCTGAACAGTTACTTGGCACGTACTGCTGCTTTTAGGAAAGTTGATTTGTATATATGGTGTTTAAGGGCTTAGAAAATAGTCCATCTACTTCAACCCTCAGTCGTTGGCTTTGTATACCCATTCCAGTTCCTTTTAGCAGGGGTTGGTCTCCAGGGTTCTTGCAGGGCTCCGAAACAGGCCCTTACAGGACAGCTTTCAACTGTCTTCCCTAAAGGATATGTCCTGTTGAACTGGCATTTCATGACTTATCGATTGCAAGTAGGTGCAGAACTTTCCTATGAATTGGATATGAATTGGATTCTCCTGTGCTTGAATCAGTAGATGCTAAATATTCTTGATGTGTTTCTTAACGTAATAAACCGCGCTGGGTCCTGTGGTATTCTTTGTATTTTCTTGGTCCCAAGTGGTCGCTTCTGCATCCTTTGGTATATCCTCATGTTGAAATTGAGACGAGGAAGACAGACTGAGGTAATCGCCTAGTTACTGTTAATCTTCATGACTTCATGCAGTCCTTTGCTTAAACCCTCCCAGACCAGAGATGATCATCCAATGGGCTGGTTTTGGCTTGGGAATGCAGGATGTTACGGAAACTAAGGAACCAAGATTAAGAGGTCAAACTAATTTTATTTTTTTGGTCGGCGTTTTTTCTTTTTTTAGATTAGATAGGTGAATGGCTAGGGACACAGAACTCCCATCATGATGGGACTGACGAGGCAGATTAGTACTCTAAGTAATGAAGATTACCCGTATGTGACCATGCAGCCACTTACTCTGAACACTACATGCCCGGCCGAATGCGAAGATACATATTTCTATACCCACAGTATTCGTTTTTGGCCAGCACCAGCGTAAAGCCACAACAAAGTTTCAGCTAGCGAACAGTTGCTTGGATGACGTTCAGGTACACCCATATTGGGGTACAAGTAACTAGCACCTTAAGCTTGAAGCTGCGCTTCTAGCGGCAGTGGTGAAAGCAGAAGCAGCAGGTACTTTAAGAGGACTAGCCAAGAGCTTTGGTGGTGGAAGGAAGCAGCGGAGAGCATTTTCAGTTTAACAGGAATAGAAAATCTGCAGCATTTGCTCCCACTGGGCTCCCAATACAAAGCGTTGCTTGACCAAAGAATACGCCCACTGCATGAGGAACGTAGCTGTAGCATGTAGTGACAGCGATACTTCATTTGCTGTATGAGCATGCAACTGTTGCAGGAGTGGCAATCTCATGGAAAATCCAAGAGAATTTGCGATTGTATTGTGGATAATGTTACTTCGGGCAACATTTTAATTAAGACTGTAATCTCATGTAATTTTCAGCATTTTGCGTTTCAGTTGTTAAATTCCAGAAATTTTACCATTATCGTGTAATTTCAAGTCCTTTCATGTAAAACTCCTATCGCCAGAGCACGGGAACAACGTGATCAAATAGAATACTAGCGGATGTTCGCAGCAATTATGTTTTTTTGCACTAATTTTCAGGCGCTTAATGCAGCCTTGTGTCCAGAATTTAGTGGTAAATGGCAGATTTGTACTTTGTGTAATTTCTCTGAAATTTTCCATAATTACGCAAATGGAAATTACGTGAATTTCACACTCTTAATTATACCTAGCTTGTGCTGGAAAGACTCTGGTACTGGAAAATAAATCCTAGAAACAAAATTGGACTGTGAAGCCTTGGGGAGGTGTTGGGCTATTTAAATAAGCCTTCCTGGCTCTAGCAAGATTATACTTTGGTATTAGGGAAAGGCTTTTTGTAGACCGCTAAATGAATCCTATCAAAGAATTAAAATACAAATGGTCCAAAAACAGTGCGTTCATCTGTAGTTTGAAATCGGTGAGAAGTACAGTTAAAATTCAAATGATGTGGTCGGTTCACTGACAGTGTGGGGGCGGCCACAGGGGTGGTTGCTCCAGCCCCAAAATTTTAATAGGGGCGCAAAATTTTAAAAGGAAAATGGAAGGATACTGGACTTGCCTTGCCCTAAGGGCTAACAACCCACACTACGACACTGGGTGGGTCCACAGTTTCTCCTGCTGTAGTGCTTCTTTCATTACTAGCAGACTTGAAGGCGCATAATATGGAGTCAGAGCTGCTCAATTTGCCCAGCTGACCTGACAGTGTTAAACTGTAAAGTGAGGAACCTGTAGAACAAATGCGGTGTCCTGGTCCTGGAGTGTCACGATTCAAATGGCCCTGATGCAGAGACGCTGAAGAATTGTCAAATTCCGAGCTAAACTGGTTGAATTGGATGAAACCCAGGTGCATTCCACTTGAAGCTCCTGGCGTTTGGCTGCAGAAGTGTTGGCTGTAGTAAGGATACTTTCTATTGTGGGTCAGGCTGTATGCAGGTTCAGCAGGCCAGTTATCTCTGTGGCTCAAGGCTTCACATTTTAAGCAGGAGTTGTAAACATTCACTGCGCAAGTTGAGGCTTCTTTGGGCGAGTGCAGCTAAAGCAAGTCACCTTTCAGCCTCTGAGCAGCTCCCTCATGGACTGGATGTTATTAGCACATATAGTTTAAGAGCCTATTTCTTTGCGGCAGTACATCCCCTTCTAGGCTCCCAACTTCACAACATCCAGGCTTCTTTGAAAATGTTCCTTCAGCATGTAGGGGCAGTCTCATGAGGGTTCCAGCTGCCCCTGTGGGCACCTAGACTGGAAGCTGGTGCTACCAGGTCTCGACAATTTGTGCAGTGGCAGAAGTTCAGAACAGCGCTGAAGACAACAACCCCGAGGTTCTAGCTGGTTCAGAAATTCAGTATAGCGAGCAGGAAGTCTCTTTACTTCCGCTCCAGATTCCACTCCTGTTGCTGAAGCATGGCTTTTGCTGTGGTGAATCTGTTTCCTGCTAGTCTCTCATATCAACCAATCTTAAACGTCCAGTCTTCCCAATTAGTGATGCACCTCTTCTAGCATTATCCCTTGTATCACCAAACCCATTTTTGGCTTCCATGCGCTTCAATACCAAGATGGAGAAACCTTACCTCAGCTGTGCAGAGCTCTCTTCCACTTCTCACTTCTCTCCAGATCTGGCCCAGTGCCCTGAACGGCCAGATAAAGCCACCCCAGCCGACCACTGGCCCAGGTCTCCATGTGGAAAATTCCACCGGAAAGTAGCCTTCGACCTGTACTGAGAAGAGAGTATAGCTAAACGTATTCACACACAGATGTACTTTTGTTGGGCCCACCCAGTCGTGGCCTGAGTGTGAGATTTATGAAGTTGCAGCAGAGCCTTTGCCAAGTGTGGCAAGAGTGATTCCTGGCAGAAGTTAGGTGAGTACAGGCAAAATCTGTGTCATTTCATAATTACCAAGTGTGTAGAATAACTAGAATCTTAGTCCTGCATGGCTCTTTTCAGATTATAGAAGTATGTTGAGTTTGATTCTATACAAATTTTTGCATGAAAAGTTATTTTCCTATGTTCCTGCAACATGGACTGTCGGGAGAATGTGATCTAAACCAAGTTTTACAAGCCATTGGGCTAATCCGTTCTTCCCTCGGGCCGAGGAAACATGTTCACAGATTTGGAAGTGGCCTGTATGGCAATTTAAAGAATAAAAGCAAACCTTTTAAAACAGAGCACCTGTGGCTGGACCTCTTTAGTAGGTTGAAGTTACAACAGAGATCAAAATATAAGTAGAGCAAAAAACAGGGGCAATGTGCTTTAAAAAAAAGTTGGCTTTTTCACATTTGTCTGTACATTCATTACTTTGACTGAAAATGCTACTTTCCATCAACTATTTTACATTCTGTATGTTTTCTAATGCTAGATCAGTTTAACTTCCCTCCCCTTCTCCAGCCTTTTTATCCACTTAAATACTCCTTTACCGCTCTGACTTTGTGAATTGCTTGATATTAGCAGCTTATAAATGTTTAATAGACATCTTGACATAAGTTCTATAAATGTTTTATTTGTTACTTCATACTATAGAAAATGCTAATCTGAAGCCATAGTTATGTTCCCACTTGAGGCGACGTCCCATATGTTTGCTGTTTTCGGGTTAGTAAGTCTTTAGTGTATTATTGGCTGTTGCCTTGAACCAACTGAGTTAGTATTCTGCTTTTGCTCTTATCTGCATTGATGCCCCTTAAAAGTAACTTATTTTATTGGGAGTACTTCTAAAGGATGAACTAGCACCACAGGGCAGTGAAGTACATTGCACGGTAAAACGGAATACATATCACACGTGGGGGAGGGGGTGCAGGTTAGTTAATACAAGCAGGTAGTTTCATCAGTTACAGCAAAATGCAGAAGAAAAAGTTATTCTCTTGGAACAATAGGGGGGAAGGGATATGGTCTAGGAAGATTTTAGAGAGGTAGATTGTGCCAATGAGTCACAATGTACAAGGTCTAAGTTGCAGAAGGAGAACAATCTAGAGTCTTGGGCCATATGCCACACAAGGCTGGTGGCTTATGCTTTCCAAGTCTCTTGGATTTCTAACCTGAGAATTGATGTGTTCCCAGTCACTTGCATTTTACCAGGTGCATTGCGTTTAGAGGCCTGTTTGTTAGGTTTTCTCAGGACATGCAGCAAACTCCAAAGAATATTCTGGCAGGAAAAATGGGCAATTCAGATCTTCCAAGATTGTTGAAATATGCTCGTTCTTATGCTCCAAGTACTGTACTGTTGTGTGTTGGAGCGGAGTTATTGATGGAGATTCTGCTAAGATTTATATTTCTAGACTGATAAATGGACCATTTTTTGGACACCTCTTTGCTTTGGAGATTTGTGAGCCTCTGATCTATATTGAGTAGATGGAATTGAAGAGCCCTTGGCAGTACTTAAAACTCCTTGGGCCGTATTATGGAAAGTGCCCCACGGGTGCAATGAGCTTTTGCACCCACTTTGTGCGCCCCTGGGGCACTTTGGTATTACAGAAGGGGCCGCAGACGCTTGTGCGGTTGCTTCTGTAATACTAATGGTGCTGGTGCACATAAAGCTCCAGTGCTATCTGCAGGGTGTGCTCCCTCATTTGCATGGGGGCATGCCCCATGCAAATGAATGAGGGCATCCCTTTGCCTCTGCGCCCATGCCGAATTGCAGGCGCAGAGGCAAAGAAGCTGTCAGGAGGTAAACTCGGTGCGCCACCTAGAAGGTGGCGCACTGGGAGTGCGCCTCCTGAGAGCAGCCCTCTGGAGGGCCAGACATCCCCTTACAGGCGGGTGCAGTCACTGACTGCATCCACCTGCAAGGGGATGTCTAATCCCCTTTAAAAGTGCAGTTGGGTTGCCGCCTGCACTGTGAAAACACGGAGCGGCTTTAAAGCAGCCGCTCCGTTTTTCACTGGAATGCGCTGCCCCCAGGGCAGCACGAGTTAGCGGAGTTCGCAGCTGCCCTGGGGGCAGCGCATTCCCCATAATAAGGCGCATTATCATTGTTTGCGCTTGGCACACCTTTTAAAAGGTGCGCCTAGCGCAAAGAATGAGAACGCGCAATGTACATCATGCGGGCCCATGTCTTTCATCTCTGCCAGTCTGTCCTACATACTGATACTTGACTGTTCTATCTAAAGTGGATATTGCACTACTAGATTAATTCTGTGTAAGGACCAAATCTAGCAAGTGGTTGTGTGGGTGCTAGCAGTTACTAGTTGGCCGAAGCCGAAGTGTGCCAGTGTTCACTGTTAAAACGGTTTCTTTTCTCCCTACTGTTATTATATACTGAAGTATCTGGTTAGCAATGCTTTCTAGACCACAGTTTTAGTTTAGTGCCAAGTTGAAGGTTCTCGCCTACAAGGCAGTACGTCATCCTAGGAAATCATTTTTAGATGTGCAAATTTAAATGAGTTACCCATCTAGTAATTTTGTGTTTACATTAAATTCTTTGATTTTTACACATTGAAGAGTACCACTCAACTTCCTATTTAGAATTTTGTGTTTCTACAGTGGACATCTCATTGCACATGGTAGAGAGGTTAATTAGCCAGTATATTTGTAAAACTAAGCACGTGGCACTTGTGTTCAGCGACTATGTAGTGCTTGGAGACTGTTAAATTATTGATCGTAAAGTTCCACCACAGTGTAGCGGTGCTTTAAGGCTGTCATAGTGGAACTGGGGGAATTACATCATAAGAGCTGGGGCATGGTCAGTTACCTTGATTTGACATGCACTGCTATTCTGATTTAACAATGTTCCAGAATGTGTTCAGAATTCTAGTGGTCTTTGCTGAGCCCCCCCTCGCCTGAATGGTTGGGGGAGGGTGTGTGATTGGTGTGGGGGCCCCACAGGTACATGGACTGTATGAAAAATGTATATAGGGGGTACTTTATTGTAGTGGTCCGGTGCTCTCCGTCTGGCAATGTTTTTGTACTCCATGTTGGCAAAAGTTGACACTATTATTCAAAAACAAAAAGAGAAGGCATCAAGTATTTTGAAAATGACAAATCCTGATCTCCCTTTCCAGTCTCATCACGGGTCGGCAGGGAATTATTCCAGGACAGCAGGGCTTCCCGCTAGCTTCAGAGGTCTTCAGATCCAAACTTTCATTTCCCAGGGACTGGATTCTCAGCATTGTCCGTTTGAAAGCGGAAAATCTCAGGACCAATGAGCGGAAGATTTCCGAGAATTCTGAAACGCATACACACCTCCAAGAAGGCTTTTTCCAGGAGGCCCATTTTTTTCCAACAGATTCAAATATACCACTGCATTATGTGAGGAAACGGTCTCCCTCAGTTCTGCACAAGCCCAGGGCGCACAAATTCAAGGGTAACAATCTTCTGACGTTCTATGGACCGACAGTAGGTCTCATTGCTTCTTTCCAGAGTTCCAGAAAGTCATGATTTACCAGTGGGCAAGGCACACTTTTAAAAGGGTAACTGACATACCATTGGTAAACTACCTTTAACCAGGCTGTAAGTGATTTTATGAACCCCTACTCCTTTCCACCAAGGTGATGCAGCTTTTGTGACTTATGAAACTGTAACGGAGTAGTTTAAAAGATTTGAGTATGACAAATATGAGCCCACAGCGTGCTCTACCAGAGCCTCTGGCAGCCAGGGAAAACGGACTCCACCAAAGCGCGGGCAACACACGAGACTCGCATATTCAAAATATAACTAGGTAAGTGCATGAGAATAACAAGTTTAAAGTTAAACAATTCTATACAGGAATGTTTTACGTCAAGTTGATCTCGTGTGCCATGCAGCAGCACGTGCGTAGACTTGAGAGCAGTGCTTCAACAATAGCTTACGTTCATAGTACAACAGAAACCCAAATCCTCCAAACCTCCTTTGTATCCGAAAAATCAAGACAACACAAACTCAAGCAAGGAGCTCTAGTTTTCCTTCCAAGCTCCAGCTACTGTGTATCAGCCAATCTCTGTCCACTTCAATACATTCCAGTGCAGTCTGCCAGCACTGTCCCTGGAAGGCTTCATTGCACTGTACCTGGTAAGGCACTACTTATGACCAGTCCAACCATGAACACTCCTATATAGTCTCAAATGCTTTAAGAGGAATGCTTGGACTTTTATTTCCACAAATATAATGTGGTATCTTTGGTTGGAGGCTGAGATTGCTTCCAGTAAGATTTGCCTGACGGTGTGAGCTGAAAGAGGCTTTCCAGGCAAAGGTGAGGGGTAGATGTGGAATGGTGCTGGCTAAACCATGTATCTCAGTGATTGACTGTAGTTTGATTAGCCACATATAGTCACAACACTAAAAAGGCTAACTAAACTGGTTTACAGATTTCACTTTTATCAGTCCAGATTAAACGTAAGCGATGTAATATTTTGTTCTAAAAGGACCTTGGCCTGCAGCTACACTGCTGGAGCAGAAAAGGGGAAAGCAAGGGACACGATTAATCCTGCAATACAGTTATAACTGACTTTTCTACGGAACGGGCTTCCCTACACTAATTGGTGACTTGCAAGAAATACGTTGCCAATAACTCACTTCTGGGGGGCCACTAGAGTGCCTGGTCCCACGATGGCTGCACTTAAGTGAGGCTCTTTGTGTCGGGGGCACAATCTTGCATAATCCATGCATCCCATGATCTGGAGACCAAAATGCTGGCGCATATCTGGGTCTGCATGAGCTGGTGGATTGCTTGATGCGCTGTAGGGCACAAAGAATGAGCTCTTGACCTGCTTGACGACTGCCCAAATTATGGCGTGACTCCTCCAGCATGGTGACTCCTGCTGCCTAATAATAATAAAGCCACTTATAAAGCGCATGGCTACTTCTAACGAAGTGTACCAGTGCTAGGATGCTAGTTACAGCTACCAGTATTGCACATAGAGAAGGTTCTAACTGGATCTAAACAACCAGGTGTTCAGTTTTTTTCTAAAGATCCCCTCGGAGGGGGCAAGCTGGAGTTCGAACAGTAGTCAGTTCCAGATTTTAGGGGCCAAATAACAAAGCGCAGCCACCAATTCTAGCTTTTTGAAATCTTGGAACCAAGGCCAATTTGGCAGCGACCGACCTAAGGTTTCGCTTTGGAGTGTAGGAAATAAGCATAGTCTGCAAATAGGCTAGGCCTTGACTGGACAACACCTTATTAGCAATAAGAGACCCTTGAAGGCGATTGTTTCACCGGCAGCCAGTGAAGCTTCTTTAGTGGCTTGCTATAAGAAGCGCATCTTGGAAGGCCAAGCAGTGTCGGAGCAGCCGCTTCCTGGACCCGTTGAAGCCTATTCAATTGTGTTTGGGTGACACCCAAGTAAAGAACATTGCAGTAGATATAACCACAGCTTGGATTACTGTGTTCTGGCAGACTCTGGGACAAGATGGGGAACTTTTTTCAAGGATCTCAACATCCCGAAGCACTTTCCCGCAAGGGCAGTCATTTGTGTATCGATGGAGGTTCTCCTCAAACCAGATGCCCAGGTTCTTCACCTTGTGCTTGGGAGAAGGTAAATGGTCAAAGTTATCTGGCCATCAGGCATTGGACCAGATGTTGAGGTGCTTACCTAATACCTGAACCTCAGTTTTTCCAGTATTCAACTTTAGACAATTGTGGTCCAGCCATGAAGCAATGTCTGATAGACGCACATGTAGTGATGAAGCCGACGGGTCACTGCTATGAGACAAGATGATGCTAAACTGAGTAATCAATATATGAAATTATGGTAAAATAACGCTGCTTAGACCTTAGTCCGACGGCTGACATAATTTTTAAAAAGCATCGGACTCTGTGAAGATCCCTGGGGCACTCCTTGCTTCAATGAGCGAATCAATGACTGAAATGGGTTTTGTGTCACCTGAAAAGTACGTTCCTGCTGAAAGGAGACCAGCCACAGCAGCTCATTGCTGCTAATGCCACTACTCCATAACTGCTTAATAAAAATATTTTGGTATAGTGTCAAATGCAGCACTGAGGTCGAGCATAAGAAAAGCTACAGTATTACTCCCATCCATAATCTGCCTTGCAGATTGAGGCAAGCAACTGAGCTGACTCTGCGATAGGACGGACGGAAGCCTGATTGAGTTCTATGCAAGATCATATTCTCTTCCAAAGAACTGGAAAGTTGTCTGTTCACATGCTTTTCAGCGAGTTTGCCTGAGGCAGCAATGATATGGGTTGATAATGATCAGCCCTGGCCGGGTCCAATAACGTTTTTTCAGCAGAGGGACCACCATAGCATGCTTCCATTGTTGAGGAACACAAACAGAAGACAGGGAGAGATTAATCACTTCACAAACAGGTTGGATAATCTTGCAGCCCTGCTCCACAATGGTGGAAGAGATTACATCTGCAGGAAAGCCAGATTTAACAAGAGCAGAGAAGTCAAGTCTATAGAAGAGACCGGGTGAAATTTCTCTAGCTGAACGCTAGTGGTTGGTGAGTCACTACTGGGTGGGGCCGCGTGGAGCACTAACCGGCTGACTTCCTAGCCGCATAGACCACCCTGGACTGCAAGGACAAGAGAAGCAAGAACAGGGGTGCAATTCCAGGGGGCACATGTTCCCCCCCCCCCCGCATACACTCCCAGGCCCAAAAGCGGCAGGGGGCTCTATTAGGGCCCCCTTTCTTCCATGTCTGCCACCCTTTTCATGGCGGACTCACAACCATGAAAAGGGTGATGGAAATGAAAGTTGTAATATGCTTGGAGGTGCCGCAGTGACACCGCTTGCATATTCCTGCTCATTTCCAGACCACCGGCGCAGCGGGATCCTTGATTCCAGCCAAGGCAGCGGTCTTGTGGCAGTCCGACAGCCACTCTCATAATACGGTAGGCAGACTGCCAGTGTGGCGGTGGTCAGACCACCACCATGAGTACGGCAGTACTGTGGACTGCCATACTAAAGTTCCTACAGGCCAATGTTGTATGATCCCAAGCATAGTTCTGTTCCTGAGCAGAATCCCTGCAACAAGATAACTGCACTGCATGCATAGGGCGACTCAACCTGGAGTGTAACCCAGGCAGGCATTAGACCAGTTCCCTCAGTGCGTTACCGGGACATTAACTAATGCCAGGTGACGCAGCATCAACCTTAAATCTCCTGACCTGGAACATCTGGGGTCTTAACCCTCACAAGACAAGACTTTATTGGTAATAGTGTGGAGTTTGTCTGCATCTGCTGTGGTCTGTCTAGGTACGCATACCTTGAGACACCACACAGACATTGCACTCCTACGGAAGACGCACATAGCCGATGCAGACAAACTTTGCTCCATGACCAAATGGTGCCCACATAAAGCGCTTGGGACCTAATACTATTTCATGCAAATATACCTGCGCTAGGGCATACAGCGAGGCAGACTGACCAGGCAGGATGTTGCCAGCACTCTTGCATGGTCTCCATGCAAGCCCAACGATCACTGAACTACGAGAAGATCAGACAGTCAATATATTAGGCAGAAGGCGTTTTAGCAGGATTTGTGAATTGAGAACGTGAAGCGTAGGACAATGTAGCAATTCACACCTGACTAACTCCCCTACTTTAACCGCCTTGGCATGGCTCGAAGGCCCTAGACTACAATTCCTGGCAGCACCCCTTACTTTGGATAAGATTAACGCTGCAATTGCGGGCCTACCGACCTGTAAGGCTGCAGGCAGCGACTTATTTCCAGCAGAGTTCCATATACTGTAATGCAGGTGTACCTTGAACATCTCCACAACTTTTCAGTATTAACATTTCCAATCCCCATCAGGGTTTAAGTGTAGCAGTTGTCTGTTATGTGGGGAAACTTTGAGACTTGCTTTACTTTGTTGCACTGTCCTCATCACTCCCCTCTGTGTGTGACCAGTTTCCACAGTTGGTGCAGCAGAATGACCAAGTTGACGCTGCTTCTCAGTTTTTTCCTCACTTTTGCATCTTTTTCTCCCTCCAGCCTCTTGTTCATTGCTTTAAAATTAATTTGCCCATTTATATGATCTGGTCTCTTATGCCCCAGCCAGACTCCTAAGATAGTCTCAACACCTTTTTAGCACTACTAGAATCAAGCAGGAGATGGGGTGGAAGATCCTTCGCACACCTGGTGCCAAAGTTATGGAGTGGTCTCCCACTCGGTATAAGATTACTGGAAGATGAACTCACTTTAAAAAAAAAAAACTCAAGACCTGGTTGCTCCCCCATTAACCCGTTACCATGCACAGTTATCCAGTTCAGCACCCACCAGCGCAGGGAAGCCCTTGGGTAGCCATGCACTTTACAAAATCCTAAACCTATATATCACTATTTCCACTCTGTATTTCACCTCCTTTCCTTCATTCGGTTTCCTTCAACTCCTTTCTTTTACCAGCAAATTTCTGATATAGCTCTAATGGGTGGTCCGCCTAAACTTACTCGCCGTCTGCGTGAATGATTATTTGCTGGCTGGAACCACTGCTGGGTGTTAGAACATTTTACCTTCAGGAGCTGTACCTTGTCATTCCACCTGACTTACCTTTACTACATTCTCTAAATCCTACCATCTCTTCCCATGCTGTATTTCTACCTTTATCTTCCTCACCGCCAACTTTTTTTCTCTTTCCCCTCACTGACCCTCCCTCTTACCACCTTGTCCACTCTCTTGGCCATCACTCTGTTTACATGTCTATTTTCACTGCTCCCATTTTAGGTTGATCACTGCCCATCCTGTAATCCTGTATCACTTTGCAATCCCTTGCTTTTCGAATATCATACATTCAGGTTTCATTGTTGGGAAATGCATTCATTTTAGTTTGCCCTGATTAATATCTGTAACGCTGTGGTGTTTGGGTTTAGTCCTACTCCGCAGATCTACAGGGACCTTTTGGGTGCAACCCCATTGATGATCAGTCACTTGCATTATTGCATACATTATTGCATACATTATTGCATACATTGCGATCACTTTTTTCTTTGTAAACAGAGTTTTTGTTTTCATACATCAGGTATCGGGAACAGTGCAGTCAGTATTCGTCTGTTCAATCATATGCAAACAATACAACATTCCCCTCCCGAGTCATTACAAGACATTGCCATCACTTGCATCATCCTTTTTAGTATACATAACCATTTTAATGATATGGTTAGCGGAATGACTGTGTGTGAGTGGCAATCTAAATGTCAAGGATGAGGTTGTTGTTGTGACCTGTACTCTTTCGCTACTCATTTTTGGATCACTTTGGAAGGGGCAGGCCTATATGCAGTTTATTTGTTGGCCTTGTCCTTTTTTTTTTTCTTCTAGTAAAAAATGGCAGTCATTAATGGGCTTATGCTCTGTATATATTTTTCCCCTTACAAGGTCCCTAGTTAGACCAAAGCCCACAAGTGAAAATTAAATATAGCTGGTGGGCTATGCTGCACCTTTATTAAGTTCTTGTGGTATGTAGGGTTTTGTGGATAGAGGCTTCCCTTGTAAGGTTCGATCAACTCAGTTTGCTTCGCATGAACAGTCTACTGCACCTCATCTAACTCTCCTCCAGTGGTCCTTGTTGCCATTGGAAGTTTGCTTTCTACCTGCCTAAGATCACTAAAGGTGACAATTGTTGAAGAAAATGGAATAGCGCCACAGCTGGCTTGGAGTATCAAAAGTTGATCGGGGACCTTCTCAGCTGCGGCCCGTACAGGTAAAAGCAGTGGGGCTGGGTTGGCGAGGGGGGGATGAATTCGACAGACTACCACTAGGGAAAATTAAATTTCTTTTCCCTAGTCTGTCGAAATCCCCCCCCCACCCCAACCTGGCCCCACCACTCTTTCCTGCATGGGTCGCGGCTGGACCTTCTTTGAAAGAGTAACGCATGGTTCTACTGAGGCTGCAATTCTTATTGCTTATTGATATACTAGTAGGGTTTGGTGGTGCAAGTGTGCGGTCTAGTGTACAGGATGTGGTATTAGGCCTTTGGTTTGTTGAAGATGGCCTTCTCTCTTTGTGTGGTTGAATCTGGCAGAGCAGCCCTTGCCTCATTCCATCTGGGATTTTTCCCTTTTTTGTCGTGACTGACAAAATGGAAGTGGTAATGGGTTCCGGAGAAGACAGTTTGCTTCTGTTGATGGGTATCATTTTGGGGTTTTAGAAATCCTGGGCATCCACTTTTGGGTAATGTCTCCAGTGGCTTAGGAGACATGCTGTAGCGAACTACCCTATCTGCTCCTCTCCACCTCTATTCCTTATGCCATATTCTGCCACATACATTTTTAAGTATTTGTCACCCTGACAGATACATTGTGCTGAGTGGATACAATGTAATGCATCTATACAGAAACTGTAATCTCTCCAGAATAATGGGTCATTAATCAATCAGGGGTTTGTAGAGCGCGCTACTCACCTGTGAGGGTCTCAAGGCGCTGGGGGGGGGAGGGGTGCAACTCCGGCTCAGTCTAATAGGCAGGTCTTGAGGCACTTCCTGAAGGTGTGCAGAGTGGGGGAGAGTCTGATGTTGACTGGGAGCTCGTTCCAGGTCTTTGCTGCGACGTAGAAGGCTCTTCTGCCTGCTCTGGTTCTGTGGATGCCTGGGATCTCTGCCAGGGCGAGGTCGGCGGAGCCGAGGTATCTTTTGGGTAAATGGAAGGAGACTTTCATTGAGGTATTTGGGTCCGATGTGGTGGAGGGATTTCATCCATACAGTTGTTTCCTTACTGTCGGTCATGACAACCCCAGCCCAGTGTACACCGAGTAACTAAGCAGGTGTTTATAACGGTTGTAGCTACTAATAAACTTGTGTATGAAGCACCTTTGTGAAATCACTTTACATAGACTATATATGGAAGTGTAGTTCAACATAGCTGGAATTTGGGCCTGCAGATCACATCCATATTCCTGAAAATGAGTGCTTGGTTTAATAAGATAAGTTTCCAGAAATTATTATGTTATTAGTAGTAAATGTTCTCGTTGCGTTTCTGTTTTGAATGAGCTGGAGAACATTTGTGTTTTTCTTTGAACTGCAGGCTCCGAACCACTGCTGCTGGTAGCCATCCAGTTTGATTTGATTCTTGTCGGATTACGGAGCTTGAAAGAGGACATAGTAATGTCCACCGAGAAGAACCAGATCTTTTCTATTGACTACGACATAACCGAGCAGAAAATATTCTGGATGGACCTTAATGCTGAAAGCATCAAATGGGTTACAGTAGATGCAAAGAACAAAGGAACCCTGGTTAAAGGTATGTTCTCTCTTCCATATGGAACAGTTTATTTTTATTTTCAGCTTCTGTGTTTTGCCGATTAACCTCCTAAAATATCAAGGCAACAAATTGCTGGTGCTGTATGTTCATCACCCCATGTATTAAGATAATTAAGCTCTAGCTTGTGTTGGTTATTAGTTATTCAGGGGTTTCAAATAAGTTTATACTTTTACATTTACTCATGTTGTCTTCGAAAGGTAAGTATAAGATGACCGTTGTAATCCATCATGTAAAGATCTAATAAGCTTAAATACTAGTTTCACGTCACACAGGTGAACAATTGCACCATTCACCATGGCTCTTAGGCAAAAGGCCTTCTGTGCGGTCTATTCAACAGATGAAGGAAGCGGCAGAGGAGTCTGAAGCACATCCGCGGGTTGGTGGTGCAGTAATTGAGAATGCTCCGTTTCTGCCACTTTAAGTAAAGCCAGGTGTTACCACATGTCCAATTTCCAGTAGGATGAACACTAGGAGCCCTGGTAGTATGTATGGTGGTTAAATGACTGACCTTCGTAGTCTAAGGTGTATACAGTGGGTGATATAGTGCTATTCTCCCTATTCAGTACTCCACCATATAGTACTATGAGGAGAGAAAGGAGAAAATAGGAGGGCAGGGTTTGTGGGGGTGCTTGCTGCTTTGGAGTGCATGAGCTGGTAACCATTACATCTGGCCTCCCAGTAAAACTGAAAATCCAGGATAAATACTGTAAGAAATTGGGTTATTAGTTGAGAGGGTAGGAAGCCCCACTCAAATAATCAATACAATCCTTGTAAGGGTGAAACTAGAATAGTCTCTAACCTGTGCTTAACTTTCTGGTAGCTTGGCACAAAGCAGTCCGGCTTAACACAAGCAATGTGTAAAGTATTTATGCAGATCTTAAACAGTAAAAGTGAAAACATAACACAAGAAAAATACCAAACCAATTTAGAAAAATAAAATACATTTTAACCAGTAGAACTCGAGATGAGTCTTTAAAGTTCTAGGTGACAGTAGCGCCAAATAGCACAAAGCAACACTGTTATCTGGTCATGCTGGACTGGGTGAAGTCACAAGTTCAGGCCAACCTCAATTGAGTGGGTTGGATACAGGAACCATGTTAGTACTGGTGAAGTTGCAGTCTCACGTCTGCACAAAGAGTGCTGTTCATGTTGGCAGCGCGGAGTTTGTTAGCATGAGGAGCAGATCGGGCATCACGCAGAGTTGCTGCTGTAGTGTGAAAACCAGGTCACTGGAAATTCGCGTTGCTGGTGGATGCGGGCTCTCTGCACAAAGCGCAGGTACTGGTGCTTTGCATTGGCGGTCAATTCTTGGCACAAAGAGGTCACTTCATGGTAGCGAGGAGCCCAGATTTCTTTCTTTACCTTTTCTTCAGGAGGAGTACACTGATGCCAGCCAAGGGTCTAAGACCTGTGGGGCACCTCTTGGAGATCAGGACTTACTCCAGCTGAGGCCAGGGCAGGTCCAGTTGGTGCTGGGCAGTTGAGGGGAGGCATCGACGTTTGTGTCTAGGGCCAGACTGGGAACACAAAGCATCTCTGGCAGTTTTGCCAGACCAGCCCCTGCATGGTGCGTAGTGAGCAAGCCTGACCACTACAAGGGGAGTTTGGGAGGGAGGGGATGGAGGCATGTGTGAAGCACTGGGAGGCTGGAAACTAAAGTGAGGATTATTCTGGTTTGCGGCTTTTACCGGTGGACAATATTGCAGCACCACTGCAAAACTGTCCCCCAGTGACATAACTGGCCCCCACCCTTCCAGTCTCCCGGGGAAACGCGTGATGCCCAGTACAGACAGTCCGGCCCTCATTGTGTCCCAGTAACAAACAGGAGCCAGATGACCCTTGGCGGTACTTCTGATGAGCCTGGGTTAAAAGCAAGTGGGTCCATTCGTCCTTCAGTTAGCAGGGCTGTCCTTATTCTGAATCTTCCACAAGTCCAGGTATGTCCTGATGAGAGGTTCTGAAGGTGCCACATGCTTCCCCAGTGCCAGCAGGTGGGGGCGGGGGGTGCCCCCCTTAGTCTAACCATCCCCCTTTCCTGGGTTTGGATCCAAACTGTTTAGTATCACAAAGTGTAAGTAGGCCTAGGTGTAAGTTGTCAATGGCCAGGCAGGCAGACCATAGAAGTCCGGAATGCGGTGGGCAAGCCCAAGGCTATTCTTAAAAGCTCGGTAAGGCTTAGTACAACACCCCAGCACATCCTGTTCAGGAGAGCAACACCCTGCCCCACACCTAAGGCCCTTTTGTCCCTGTGTCTGGAAGGAATACTCCACCACTACAGGAGAGGCATTCACAGTCCTGTGGCCCTGGGCACTAGCATAAAGGCACATTTGGTTTAGGCAGAAAAATTCTGATGTTCTAAAAGTGTCATTTTCAGACTAGTAACTTAAAATCTGACTATCCTTTCAAAGGATTTTAGATTACAATGTATTTTTTTATGCAGTACTCCTGCAATGGTGCCGAAGCCCTTGGAGTGAAAATGGCAGTTCCGACTCCACGTTTAAAACGAGCAGTGTTGAGGGTGCAGTACCACAGGCTTGTCACTAGGTGTCCCTTGGGACCTCTTTTGACCACACATGGTACTGCAACCTGCAATATGACTAGACAAAGGATATGGTGCAGCGGTGAGAGCTGCCAACTGGTGAACTGGGGATCCCAGTCAAAGTCTGCTGTCAGGCTCAACTTCATGTGATAATGGGCTAATTGTTTAATTTTCCCGAGCCTATGGGGAGGTGCCCTATATAAATAAGAACGTATGTAAAGTAACAAAAAAACTAGCAAAACAGCAGTGGCGTTGGCGGGGTGGTGGGGATGAGGAGATTAAGGGATATGACAGAACTGAAGCAGTGTTGTGGGAGGGGTGAGGAACAGGAGAAAAAGCCACTTCAAGCAAATTATGCGACAGAAGTTTCACTGCACAAGTAACAGGACAGTTAAGGAGCAAAGAGGAAGGCCAACTAAAGAGGTTCTCCAAGTATAAATAACCTGAACAATAACACCTGTAAGAGGGGCCGTCCACATGATGGGATACACAATTCCAAAAGTAGGGACTATTAAGTGTATTCATCAATGAAAAGCCAGCATTTTTAAAGGACAGCAACAAAAATCAATGAAAGGTGGGCGTTTTTTCAAGCCCATATCCTAGATACAGCGTGTCTCTAAGGCAACGCAAATGCAGTCTGGGTGAGACCTGAAAATCATTCCAAGTTGACCACCACACATGCACGACAGCCATCCGGGAGGGAAGCATTAATAAAGCCAATAGATCTGCAACCCAGTGAAGTGGGCGAAGTGTAAACTTTGCCAATTCTTCTCTCTGGGTGCCTGTATAATTCAGTGAAAAAAGAGAAACTGTGTTGTGATTTGTAAGCCTGAACTGTCCTGCAGGGATTTTCATTTTAGTGGTTGCACATGAACAAGTTGGTAAATGAGGCAATATTCATTGGACATTGAATTGAAAAGAGCAATGACCATTTCAAGCATCCTTAATGTGAAGGCATGGATGGACTAACCTGCACACCTGTTACCACAGAGGTCACAGCGCACACTCCCGAAGCAAGTGTGATCATCAGCTTTGGCATGAACCTCTTGCTCCAATGTGAAGGATACATAAGGCTTAAAGCTCATAACTGCAAGCTAGGGAACTTCGATTTTGGGCCTATATAATTGCTCCATCCCCGAACGTAGAGGAAAATAGACACCCAAGACCCTGGGCTTCTCTCTTCCACCCACTTAGTTTTTTTTCTATTCACTGGGAAGTTTCTCTACCTTATTTGAAGGGTAGGATAAAATTGAATCTTTTGTCCCAGTGGGTGGCGCTGGCTACATCCCCAAAGGACACTTGCTCAAGCTACTTCGTGCCACATCTTTTGGTTGTAACATACCGGCCAAGTACTGTAGATTAGCTGTATAAAAGATCCATGCAATTAGCCGTGGAGGTAGACAGAAATATTTTTAGTCTAGCTGCCAAAGATAAAAATGGATTGACAACTGCATAGAACATGGAGGCCTTATGTAAGAATCTCGAGAGCTGGTAATAGGCGTTGGTAAGGTCATATGTCTGTAATTTTTTAGTGGTCTGAAAAATCTTATCTGCGCTCCATCTGTATCCGAAGAACCTTTGAAAACTATTTGTATTTGAAATGTATTAAAAGTGCGTTGCTTGGATTGAGCCATCAGCAGATATTATTTGTGTTCCTCAAACAGACATCTTTTTTTCCTTAAATAGAATTTTATCAAAAAGGAGCATAACATGAATAACATGAATACAATGAGTTCATATGACTTGAATCAAGAGAAATCAAACTTGTCAAATTAGCCCCCAATGGACTACAGAGTTACCCCAAAAATTCTTCATTTTATATCTATTCAATCAGGCCACCACACTTCAGTACATTATCTGCATAATTGATATACCATATACAGCCAGAATTCGCTAAGTTCAATACTATTGCCCTTTGTTTATATACTTCCAACAGCCACATGGTTCCTGACCTGTATATTACATAGTTCCCCCTATCACACACAATGCCACTCCAGGCGCCCCCAACACCCCTACATTTCAGTGCCTGGGGAAGGGGGGGGGGTGTCACACGGTGTCTAGGACTGATGGGATGGATTATAATACTTAGAACGCTTCTACCCTCCCAAATATGGAAAATGAAGGGCGATTCTGTTATTCCCATAAAACATTATATTATAATGGACACAGTTTATGACCTATACTAAACACCAATTGTCGAAAGCCGGCTAAAGCCAATTAACTAGCCTAATGAGTCTAGGATAGTCTGAATGTGAAATAGGCTATAATTCTGGGATAAGCCTGTCACTCCAGCCGAAGCTAGCTTTGATCCATGCTGTCATGGGTGACCAAATCTGCATCCCCTGCTTTCCAGCACCCCTTCCCTTACAGTTATAGAAGGTTCTCTCCAAGTTGAGAATGCTCAGCAGCCAAAAAAAACACTGTTGTACCATGGGTGGTCCACTATCTTTCCAAGCTATGGCTAGCAGAAGATGCGCAAACACATGGAGACTAGCTTAAAATAAAGCTTCCCCACGTCCCCTAACAGAGGTGGATCAAGCTCCAATAGCATCAATGATGAACTGATATTCAGCTTTGTTCTAAAAATCTTATTCCACAAATCCTCGATGCCCTCTTTATGTGCCTACAACTTCACACAGTTGTAGAACATCTGTACTATGTTAGCGGGTACCCACCCCCACATCTGGACATTCATCATCAGCCCTTTTGCCCCAGCTGCATAATTTGGCAGGTGTATAATCTAAATATAATTTTGAAATGCTGAGTTTTCAGGCTTGCAGTTAATCAGTCATCCCCACCTCAATTGATGCCCGACTATCTACATCCCTAATCCCCAGCTTTCCCCCCTCTAGCTTCCTGGGAATCAAGGTAATTCGCTGCCATATCATTTAGCACTAGATAGATTTGCTTGATCCTACCACCCTGGTGCATAATTGAATCCAGGATGGGACTCGTTTAACTGAAAGATGATCATTCCCCAGTTTGATTAAACTGACTCTAATCTGTATAAATGTAAATGATTTAATGGTTAATCCAAAATCTTGCTGCAGATCAGCAAAAGAGCATAATTGTTCGTTACTATATCAATCCTCCAACCAGATAATCCCTGTTTTTTCCCCACTGCTTGCAGGTCCCATCATGGAACACCGACAAAGATGGGGGAGTACCATAACGGAGTATAGCGGATATATTGTCTCATTCCAATTTTTTTTAACCCTGCTCCAAATCTTCCAGCTGCTCCCATGATTTTGAATGTAACTTTTTTTTATAATTAGGTTCGATGTGTCTTAAGTCAGTTATGGCTGAGGATATTGAGTATGCTCCCTGGTGCACCAGCCGGCTTGCACTAGACTGGCTGGGCCGGAGCAACGAGTGGAAGCTTGAGCGCACCACAGTTCCAAAGTGGCTCCTTCGAACATGGGAGTATTTAATCGTGCTGATCTCTGCATATTTCGGACGACCCCACCGGCATGCTACGAGATGAATGGGGCCAAAAATGGTTGGCAAGGGCATTGGTAATGTGAAAACTAGGGCGCCGAAAGGCATGTTGAGTGCACAGACTCCGGGAGTCCGCAGGCGCGGGACCATGGCCCGACCATGGTTTCCTATGCTGATGATACGCAGCTGGTGGTGGTCCTCTCTGATGACCATTCCCGGGGCGCCATGCAGTTCCGGAATGGGCTAGAAGCGGTCGCACGCTGGATGACCACCAACTGCCTTCAACCTAACGCCAATAAGTCAGAAGTGCTGTTGGTGGGGAACGACAAGGGGCTCTGGAGTACGCAGTGGTGGCCAGCGTCCTTGGGCAGAGCCCCCACTCCTAAGCCGGTGGTAAAGAACCTAGGGATCTGGTTCGACTCTACTCTTGGGTTTCAGGAGCACACCAAAAAGATCGCTGGTACTTGCTTTGGACTCTTACGGGGTCTGAGGCCTATATTGGGTTTCTTTGACCCAGCCACACGCCAGCTGATAGTACAGGCGACTATTTTGTCTAGACTAGACTATGCCAACTCTCTGATGCTAGGCGCCAACAAGGCGGAAGTGAATCGCCTTCAACAAGTTCAGAATGCAGACGCTAGAGTCCTGCTCAGGCTCCCTAGATCTTGCTCTATGACGGGTGCTTTGCAGCGCCTTCACTGGCTACCCGTTCCCAAGAGGATCGAATTCAAGGCACTTTGTCTGGCCTTCAAAATACTAAAACTCTCATCCCCTGAGATTCTATCTAATTTGTTGGTCCCCTATGTTCCCGCACACCTGCTGCGTTCCGCTGGACAATCTCTGGTCACGGTCCCCCGGGTGAAGCGCATCAGAACGGGGGGCTGGTCCTTTCGCTGTCTTGCCGCTAAATTGTGGAACTCTCTCCCTGTTCAGATTTGCCGCTTAGACTGTCTGCTACCCTTCCGTAGGGCCATCAAAACTTACTTATTTCCTACAGTCTAGCCCCTGCTCTCTACCGACACTATCAGCGCCGGGACGCCCCTTTGCTGGGGCAGCTGTGCGCTATACAAGTTTACCTAATAACTTCAGGCTCAGCAAGGCAGAGCAGCCGTCGGGGGCAGACGGGCTCGAAAATGGAAGTACCAGAAAATAAAGTAAAGCAGACTCCCCTCTGCCCACTCCTCCCCCCATTTATCTAGCCCCTGAATTGCTGATCTGCTCCGGAGGCCTCCAGGGGAAGTTAGGTTGTTGACCGAGCTTAAGAAGACTACACCTCTTTCTGTACCTGGTCAAGAGGGGCCCAAAGCGAAACCTGCATCCATTGAGCCCGCAGGTACTGGCGCAGCAAAAGCTCAGCCAGTGGGACCGATGATTTCAGACTTTGAGGTAACTCAAATTGTTGTCCCTATAATATCAGATAATACTGCTCCACTTAATGATCTGGAGGGCCAGCAAATCGGAGATGGTACTCTGGTACTGTCAAGTGTAGGAAGCTGGGCAGAAGTGCTGGAGAATGAGCATGATAGGGAACAACTGTTGCCCAGCTACATGATCGCTATAACCCACCCAGAGCCAAATTCAACTACTAGCCATTACAAACTACAAAGCAAAAGTGAGGTGGTGTGCTCCAAAACTGGTGGCTTGGACCCAGATGCAGCAGAGTATGTTTTTTCACTATCCGATGGAACAGAGTGATCTGAGGAGGACTCTGATCGCGTCTGACTCAAAAGGTAGCATTCTGAGCAGATCCAGTGATTCCTGTGGGAGCAATATCCCTTAAGCCTCGAAGAAGGAGCAAGGGGCAAACAGGGGCTTGAGCAGAGTTAAATTGGGATTATTCAAATGTAACAGCACATGTAGTCGGAGAAGATACAGGGGGTTCTCAGGGCCTCTTGAAAACAAACCCGCTGACTCCATCAGACTATTATGTCACATAAAGACGAGACACGTGCCGATAGCCAGAAGCCTGGGTAGCTACCCGAAAGCTACAAGGATCAGTGAGCAAAGTAGACGAAACATGCAACACAATTGCTGAAAGGACGGCTAATTTGAAACTGATGGCCACAGCTTGGGAAACTGATAATGCAGTCGCCAAGGGGCTCACTGAGGCTCACGAAGCTCAGCTAGTAGATATACAATGGAAGCTGGAAGACCACTAAAATTGCCAAAGAAGAAACAATCTGAGTCTAGGAGGTCCCAAAAGGAAAAGAAGGAAATGATGTAAGAGCATTCCAAATTTATTTTTAATTTTTTCCTGCAGAGTGCCCTTCCTGAGCTTAAGGGCTGGAATTTGCCTCAGGAGTTCCAAAGAGCGCACAGAATCCCGATGGTACTGAGCAAGGCGAATCACGATCTGGGGAAACTCAGAGCAGTGCTGGTATACTTCGGCGATTTTCCTGTTTAGGCAAGCAATCTCTGGAAAGGCGCGTCGACCTTTGTTCGGCCTGACTTTTGTCATGACTGTGGATCAGAGATGGCGGCTCAGGCAATTAATCGGGCCTTTTCAGGACAAGGGCACGCAGGAATTTTTTATCAACCTGGCAAAACAAGATTATATGGAACAATTAGACATGGGTGTTCACGTCGGAAATTAAAGCCAAAATTCTCGGAGGGCAAGAATGTGTAGGCATCGGGCTTTATTTTGATCTTTAGTTATTACCCTGAATCAATGAATGGGCCTTGAGACGTCTGACGCACTTGGGAACAAGAGAAATATAGACTATCATTTGTGGTATTGTTGGCATCAATGTTTTCTAGGTCTTTTATTTTGTTTATATTTTTTTGGTTGTTCTCACTTTTTCATTGACCTCGCTGTTTAATGGTGTTTGTTAAGGAGACTAGTTTCAGAGTACGATCTATTTTGTTGGAATGTGATTCGCTGATGCAATAGACCAGTTAGGGGATCTTCTAGAGCTAGTTAAAAATGATGTTTTAGATCCCTGGGAGGTGGAAGCATTAGACTCTGTAGGAACACTGGAGGAAGTTGGCAATGCCTTAAGATCATTGGCTTCAGATAAAGCGGCAGTCCTGGATCAGATACCCTTCTATTTTTGAGACATTTTTATTTAGAGCTAGCTAAGGATTTATTAGACACGCTTCTTGGGCCCAGCAGGGTAGGATACCACCAATTTCTTAAGGGGAGTGGTTACTAATATTGTAGTTTTCAAAAAAAAGGAAACCCTCCAAATAAACCAGGGTCCTACACCAATATCCCTGATCAACTCGGAAGCAAAATTATATTCAAAGATTTTTGCCACTCATATGGGGAGGATCATAGCCAAGGTAGTATCAGCCTGGAAGCATGGATTTATCCCTGGGTGCCGGACCTCAGACCGTGTCAGACAGGCTATCACATTATTCAATATAGCAGAGTCTACAGGTAAACCTTTGGCTATGATCCTCCTTGATGCCGAGAAGGCATTCAACAGTGTCTTGGGGTATCTTTAGGGAGTACTCAGTTGTAAGTGGTTTTAGTCAGGCCTAGTAAAAGCTTTAAGTGTTAGATCACCCTTTTGCTCAACATCAAAACATGGGCCTGGAATCAGATGAGATCCAGATTTTTGTGTGGTTCGAGGCAGGTTTACCCCGGTTCTCGCCATTTTTTGCCCTTTATATTGACGACCTAATAAATCGGCTGGTAAATCGGTTATCAAGCCAATGAGTGTGAATGGTTCTAGCGTACATGGACGACACAACCATGCCAACACCTGACTCACAGAGTGACCTGGTGGAAATAAAAGAAGGGTGGAAGAGTTTAGTCTACGCTCAGGGTATTCTTTAAATAAAGAGTACTCGGGTAGTCTGCACTAATATTGGCCGGATAGATAATCGAGTGAATAACGCCACCTATTTAGGGATAAAAATCTCTGCGGATGTTGGCCCCATCTATAAATTGAATTTGATCCAATCTTAGGGACAGCTAACCAAGATTTGAGGCAGATGAAAGGATTCTCACTTTGGCTGGCCGATGCCACGTACTGAAAATTTGCTTTCTACCGAAGGAGTTATATTTGTTCAGAACCATACCTTTGGAGCAGGAAATGCAGAGGTTCAAAAAAATTGGATACCATGTGTTCTAATTTCATCTGGCAGTATACTAGGGCGCGGCAGGCTTTACAGTAACTTTCTTCTGAGGGCCCGTGGGGGGTGGGCAGTACCCAACTTTAAATTGCATTACTGGTCAGGACTGTTGCAACATATGGGAGATTTGTTCTCAGCTAAGGGACACACTCGGGCACCTGGCTTTCTGACAGTGGACCCCCAGGTATCTGAGCTAGTGCTGGGCTGTAAAGTTAGGGGTTGAGACAGACCTCTATTGTTGAACTTCGTATTTTTTGACAAAATCTACTTTGCCACACTAATAAAACGGTTTAGACCTGTGTAGAGGGTTGTGGACCTTAAATTGCAGACTGGCCTCTTTTGATGTTGCAGTCAGTGTGTTGCACAGTAGGCAAGATCTTGATTGCTGTGGTGAACTGGAGACCTGTTTTAGGGTTTAGTAACAGAACTTGAAGTGGTCTGGAGCTTATTTATACAGTATTGCCTCAGCCTGTTACCTCATTCTGTGGATCTGATGGGTATTGCATTAAGTTGCTGTGTTGAAATGCGGATATTATAGTATCTTTTTTTTTCTTAAGTAACCCGCTTATTTATCCCCATTTTTTTTTCAAGGATAGGAGACTTTAAAACCCCCAGGAGTAGAGCTTATATGTTGGACTGTTTGGAGCAAATCTGTTTTAGGATTCTGTGAAGTGCATAGCCATTTTCTTCTCGAACAAATGTGCAACCACCCTTGTGCATAAAGTGGTGCAGATTCAGTACTATTCACTGAAATGGAGGACGGTCCCTGTGAAAGTTGTTAGTACAGGACTTTGGCCTACACCAGTCAAAACATACTATTAAGTTATTGGAGCAAATTTGTCAGTAAAGAACTTCTGAGAGGGGCGGCATTTACATGGGGGAGCTTGGCCCAAGGTCCCAATCTTAAGAGGGTTGCACAGCTGTCTGCATTAAGGTCCTAGACAGAAGCACCCTTCTCACTTGAATTCAGTAATACAATTTGAGGTGCTTTTAATCCTTTTTAGCATGCCGCAGGTGCAGTTTTTAGCACCGAATCAGCACTATACCATGCCCAGCCACACACCAACAACCCCTCAACCAGCAGTTTAGCACCATCTGACATGGTTGAGCTAAGCTGTGGGTGATTCAGGTGAGTTTGGAGAGGTGCTCAGATGTTTTTTCAGAAACCCGTCACTTCTCTGATATAGTCAGCCAGGGACTGACGTGTGAGCACAAAAGGGGCTGGCTTCTGCTTCATTTTTTTCACTAGCAGCAGTGAGGGCGCCAAATTTCTATCAGCTAAGGGCACTTTCCTAACAGTCTGGCTGTGCTCGCAGTGGGTCCAGAAGAGATAGTTAGAAGTTGTCACAACAAGTACAGACCTGCCAACTCGCACCGTGTGACACATCCGCTCCCATCACATGGTTACCTGGTGAAGAGCCGATATCACAAGGTGACAGGGAAAACGAGCTGAAAACCTCTGTAAATAGTGTATTTCCAGCTCATTTTCCAAGGCTTTGAACTGCTGATGTCCATTAAGGGGTGTGAAAGTACCCCAGGATTTAGGCGCCAACCTCAGCAAGTTTTTATTTTTGGAGCAGGGAGCTTGAGGGTGGGGAGGGGCAAAAGTGCATCTTGGGTATTTCTTGGCATGAGGCTCGCCTCCTCCAAGGCCCTGCCACCTCCTCACACAGTGACATTTTTGTTCAAGTTGGCAGGTATGCAAGTAACCTCTTTAAAAAAATGCTAGCTGATATAACTGATTCACTTTTTGAGGCATGCCTATGTCATGGTGCAAACACATGATCTGTACTTGCCTTTGATAAAAAGAAAAATCACATTCTGGATCCAACAACACAGTTGGGCACTGAGGGCAGGGGTTCACGTCTCTTACCATGCAGAGATCTTTTCTGTCCCAAAAGGGTGGAAGAAAAATGTGAATGACAGACCAATTGATGAAGAGGTCTGCTGAAAGGTCCTACAAGTATATTATACATATAATTTTAGTGAAAGGAAAAAAAGGTCTTGGCTAACATCAGATCTAACAAGCATTGGAAATGCAATAGGTCTCGCATTTTTTTAAGTTAGAGCTATTGGCATTGTAAATGGCAATGTCTGTTACCTACTAAGGGAGGATGGAGGGAGCAGTTGGTGTCGGAGTGCCAAAATGCTCTGTTGGAGAGTGACTGGCCAAAAGTAAACCAAACAAGCAGCGACTTTAAAAAAAAGAAAGCATGTGTGGACCGTGTAAGTGTGTAGCCATGAAGCATATTTTTAACAACTAAGCTTGGGGAATACTTGGATATTATTTTGTGCCAGGGAACAAAACAGAGCCCGATAGAGACCCGTTTCAAGGCCCCCTTTTAAAAACTGCCGGTGCTCAGCACCGGTGAGACCCGGCCCACTTAAAGCCCTGGGTTTTGCACTCTACTTGTGGAAATAATCGTAGGTATTGGTGCTTGGGTACCAACTCATGCACGTTTTCCATCCTAACCAGGTGGTTTTCCCATTAAATGATTCCTCCTTGGGAAATGTGAATAGAAAAGGATGGCAGCACAATTCAAACACACTACTGCAATTCCGGTGAAAACAGGTTTTTCTACCCACAATGGTATCATGAAAAAGCCCGGAAGACGGGCCCTTCAAGTATATGACCAAATGGTTGTGCAGTGGTTGCCTCTCAGACAGTGTGTTCTGGACTTGTAAAGTCTAAGTTGGGCAAAGGCGGGCGCATGTCCTGGTGCTGGTGCCGTGGGGAAGGTACTAAGTCAGTTTTCCCAGTGTCAAACACCAAGGAGTTAGCCACTGAAGTAAGCGTACTTCCTTAGACGGGTGGGAAATACACTATACAGTTGGACACACATGCTTGTATGGGTACCCACAATTTTGGAGATGTGCAAATAACCACTGCTTCTAAACTCTATATTTTGTTTCCATTTCAGAAATATATAGATTTCCTTGGTACCTATTTTTCACTCTTTTTATTTTACCAAATGAATTGCTATATCCCGGGACACAATGATAAACCATTGCAAGACGCAGCTCAGTTATTGGCTTTGGGTTCCTCGGGTTCTTAGTGAGCCTACAAGTCCTATATATCCCCACAACCAGAAGGATCCAGCGAATTGCTTTCAAAAATCTGTCATACTTAAAAGAAATTACAGGTGAAAACGGCAGAAATGGCAGTTTTGTTCAACTCAATTGGGGTTTTCAAAAGATTTTGTAATGTACCGCAAATTTATAGTGTGGACTTCTAAGTTGGGTGGGTACTACAAAGTAATTTGGCCGTCGCTCCAGTGTAGGTCTGGATTCTGGGGTGAATCTACCGAGTCATCTAGAAGTGCTATCAGATCAGAAAATAATGAAGAAATGTTGCGATTTCTTGCGGACGATAGGGGGACAGGAGGGGGGAGGATATTGATATAATTCAATAGTACAAAATAAAACAATTGAAAAACAAATGAGCATTTCTTCCTCAATTTGTGACGAGAAAATGCCCTCTTGGTTATCAGACGTGTATAAGTTTTCGGTTCTTTGTCTTCCCCAAAACAATCCGGTCTAAAGTGCATGCTTTACAGTTTACTGGTGCCACATTTCAATCAGCAGAAACTTCTTCCTCTAAAACTTCATATATGATTTATAGTCTACTTCACATCATGTTCTACTTCTTTATAGTTTTACCACTGCATTTGTTTTTCAGAGGTATTTGCTCGTGCAGTTGCATCCTGTGATTTCAGAAGCTGACCAAAGGGTTTGGAATCCGCTCTGTTCCTTCCGATTATTCAAGTGATAAAATTTTTTAATTTAAAGTAACCTGTGTTTCAATGGAAGCCATCAATCAACATGAGCAGTAGATCGGAAACCCCGATGCTTACTGTAGCCACTTCACAGGAGAGCAAACAAAGCTCTTTTACACTGCGGTGGCATCATGGAAGGAAGTGCCCGCTTTCAAGCTTTCACCACCTAGCTGCCATCTCCAAAGAACAGAGGGTATCGGTGTTACGGCAGGCGCTAATTAGCCACCTTCCTCTGGACTACAGACAGACCTTCAAGCAGTGCTGGAATGGCAGGGATTGTAGATTTACTCATGCCGCCATACTCTTCCTAATCTGTACCATGCTGTGGGTTTATATACCATGATTCAGCAGGTTCCGATGGGGAATGCAAAAAAATAAACCATCCCCCCGAATGGAGGGAGTGTAATGTGAAAGGGTAAAAAATGTCTCGATGCAGCTGTTCTGACGTGACAGCCAGCCACCAGGGGGCCTGTGTGCATCAACAGCCTGGCTTGGAATGAGAAATAAAGGGCACAGATCCCAAAACCAGCATGTTGGGTTTGCATCGTGTTGTATTTTGCATGAGTGTTTAGGTACGGGTCCAGGTCATCCTACACGGTGCGTAGTGTGTGCTAAAATCGAATCAAAACCTTTTTTCTGTCGCCAACGTGCAGCCATCATATATCAGCTGCCGGGTGCCGGATGGGAGAGCAGTGAGTAATCCGATGTTTTTCTAGGTGGGTGATTGAACGGACAGGCACAGGTGCAACGCAAGTGGCAGGGTGTCATTTTCGCGGTAGCTGAGGGGACTGCTGTGTTTTTTGTCAGCTGCATTTATCTCTGCCCATGGTTGAAATACAATGGGATCGGATTGCGAGAAAATAATTTCATGGTCTTTCTTTTCTGCCCTAGTGGCCATAAACCAACTCTGTGACGTGCGCTGCTTCGTGTACTTAGAAACCCGAACGCGGGAATCGAAAGAAACCAGTGGTGCGCGCGCACCACAGAGGAGCGGGGGGGCGCGAGGGAGCCTGCCGTCTGTGCCGCGCGCTGATGCGCGTCCTAGACACGGACGGGAATGGGCGGAGCAAAGGCGGGACATGCGCCCGCCTTTACCCAATTGCGTGCCGTTTTTTTTAAAAAAAACACACGCTACAGCCAATGTGGGCTTCCGAAAGCAAAACAACACGCACGAGCGTGTGGTTAGCTTTCTAAAGCCCTTTCTAGAGGTCTCTCGCTGCGCAAGCAGTTCTGCGCACTGCAACGCTAGGCACGAGACCTAAAAAGCATCGGCAAGCCAATAGGTCCGGCATTGTCTGCCAACATTTTGGCTTAATGTGGTTGTATGACGAAATATTGGAGGGAAAAATACAGAAATACAAAAATATAGCCAAAAAATATCAAGGCCAAAAATGTTGGCTTTCCTTACCTTGAATGTAAAGGACAAAATATCGACTATACAAATTTAGGAGGCCAAAATATAATCAGAAAATCTGTAAATATACTGAATTTTTAATATTGAGCAGTATAGGACCATAAAAATATATATTTTTTAAAACTTACCCTGGTCAAGAAAAAATGTTTAGTGGTCTTTTATCCTACCGGCAACCGGGATCCAGATCATCCTTCAGCCAGGATTTTAGTAGTCTTTTAGAGCCCTACCTGGAAAGATCTAATTTTACATTGTTGGGTGATTTTAACTTCCATCTGGACAAAATGTTATGTAAAGACACAAACTCTTCTGGAAACCCTGGGCTGCTGCGGATTCCCGCAGTTGGTTATGAGTCCCACCCACGTGGCGGGGCATATATTAGATGGCATATTTTCTAATGATCTACGGATCAAGGTGGGAGAGCCTATACTTCTCTCCTGGTCGATCATTTTGCCATTCCTTTTAATTTACAGACTTCGGTACCAGGAACTTTATTAGCTGATAAGAGAATAATGGAGGAAAAGAGAAATCTTAGCCTTATTAGTAAGGAGGCTCTCACTAATTATTTTAAGAACTTTCAGCGTCCCGGCACCTGGATGCAAATCTGGCAGTAGCTGAACTATCCAAAAGGCTGGTAGTAGCCATGGACACTTTAGCGCCCGTGAAAAACCACTATGCAGCGAGGAAAAAGCCCTCCGCTCCTTGGTTCTCTGATAGACTTGGAAAGTTGAGGCAATCGTGCTGCAAACAGGAGAGGCTATGGCGTACAGATTTGGCGCCAGCGGGTAGAGAGTTACACAAACAGCGCTTGAGGGAATATAAAGCGGCTATTTTGGAAGAAAAGGAATGTATTATTCAAAGATTACCGAATCGATCAAGTCACCTAGAGCTTTTAAATGACATCAACTCTTATATACCCCCCCGGTCACAGATCCATGGGATGTTTCACAGGAACTTTGTGACAGAATGGCAGATTTTTTCCGTACTAAAATCAGATATATATTCTTTGTTGGAGGATTCCAATTCTAAAACTGTCCTATCTGCTCTGCCTAACCCCACCTTAATGATTCGGTAATCATGGAGGAGGTACCTAGGCTACTCCCTTTCCCTCGCATGTTGCCAGATGTTACGGACCGGCTGCTAGGAGTTACATCGGGTTCTCCATTGGACGCATGCCCTCTGAAGGTGCTAAAATTAGGAAGAGAAGTTATTGTTCCCCACCTCACTTCTGTACTTAATGTAGCTATTTCCGAGGGGCAGTATCCTACCCCTTGGAAGACTGCGGTGGTTAAACCACTCTTAAAGCCTTCATTGGACCCAACGGAATTGAAAAATTATCGTCCTATTTCTGCTACCAGATTTTGGAAAAACATTTAAACTCTCACCTTAGTGCGTACCTAAAGGAACACCAGATACTTGATGGCTCAGCATGGCTTTAGAAGCCATCATAGCACGGAGACAGCATTAACTGTGGTATTTAATAACTTCCATACTCAGGTTGATGCAGGGCATACCACACTGCTGGTTCTTCTTGACCTTACTGCAGCTTTTGATACCCTATCTCCTTTGAGGCTGGTGGAACGTCTCAAGGAGATGGGGATCGGGGGCACGGCCCTTGGGCTTCTTGCATCTTTTCTCGGTGATCGGGCACAGATAGTGAAAATGGGCCAATTTCACTCCGCTCCAAATTCCTTGTTATGTGGAGTTCCGCAGGGCTCCTTCCTTGAGCCCGACACTTTTTAATATCTATGTTGCCCCGCTGGCTAAGGTCGTGAGATCCTTTGGGCTGGAGGTGTTGTCTTATGCTGACGACACACAAATAATGGTGTCCATTACCCACAGTATTAGGAAATCCGCCACAAATTTTAAAAATTGTATGCAGGCAGTTCCTCCTGGATGGTCAAAAACCATCTTAAATTCAATGGGGAAAAAACCGAGGTCCTGATATTTGGTAACCAACATGACATCTGGTCCAACGATTGGTGGCCTGATACGCTTGGCAGGTGTCCCTGCCCTGTATCCCATGGAAAAAACTTAGGGGTCATAGTGGACAACTCTCTTTCCCTGAGTTTGCAGATTAGTAGAACAGTGTCCACCTGTTTGGGATAATCAGGATCCTTAGGAAAATTTCCCAGTTCCTTTCGTTTGCCTCACGAAAACAGGCTGTGATTGCCTTAGTAATGTCCAGACTCGACTATTGTAATGCCCTCTATTTGGGCATTAACAAATGCCTGGTGTGACGTCTGCAGCTGGTTCAGAATGCTGCAGCCAGGCTGGTGATGGATCTTCCGAAATACCACTCAGTTTCGGCTTCCCTCATCAAGCTGCACTGGCTTCCTCTGGACCGTAGAATTCTTTTTAAGACCCTATGCCTGAGGTTTAAGAAGGCTAGATGGGGAGGAAGGTCTTTTTCCGCTGCTAGGCTGTGGAACTCCCTCCCTGACAATCTTTCTGGTCAGGTGTCTCACACTCTTCCGCAAGGCCTTGAAGACCTGGCTTTTTACACAGACATCAGTCTGAGCATGTTATTTTATGTCTGTATAACAGTCCCGCTGCAGCGCCTTGACGCCCTTGGGCTAAGTTAGCGCTTTATAAATTTAATATTCATTCATTCAATTAAATTCTGATTCATTTTTTTAATTGAAAGTTTCAAAGGAGAAGTGTGGAGCTTTTGTTCCCAATGTGATAAACTGTGAAGTTGATACAAGTCTTATCTGAAAGACACGTTAGTGACAGATTCCTTACCTTAGAATATCCCCAGTCGTCAGGCTGGATCCGGAAAGTTTTTTGCGTAGCAGTACCCTTGCGCGTCGGTAGGCGGCGTCGTGCGGCTCCGCGTCCGTCGTCTGCGTCGTGATTGCCGGGATGACGTCGTGGGCAGTACTTAGACGCCGCCCCTGCGCGCTGACGTCAGTTCTTCTTTTTCCGCACCAGTAAGCGCAGATCCGGGAAGAGCAGTGCCCTAGTCACTTTTTGACTATCTTTTTTGTGAATTTTTTCACTGTTTCTTCGAGTCTTCACGACTCCTAAGGTGTCGTAGGGATGCCCGGCTTTAAGCCCTGCGAGGAATGTGGTCGCATGATGTCGATCACGGACCCGCATCTCGAGTGTCTCTTTTGTCTCGGCCGAGACCACGACACGAAGTCGTGCCCTGACTGCCGGAAACTTAATCCGAAGGCTTTGCGAGAGCGGTCTCGAAAGCTCCTCGAGGTCCGGCAGTCGGCTCCGCACCAAGCCCCGGTCCCGGGAGAGGTCGAGGGGCCGGACGCAGAGTCCCCGCCGTTCGTCTGAATCCAAGTCTTCGCGCTCTTCCGGTAAGTCGAAGCACAAGAAGTCTAAGCGGCATCATTGCTCAAAGACTTCGCCTCGCCGGTCTCGCGACTCGGCTGAGGTCCCTCTCGGCACCGTACCCGCCCCCGCGGCCCCGGACGTGCCTGTCGAGTTACCCCCGCATTACCCGTCCTTCCCGGGTTCGGGGGCGACTCAGGCCCAAATACAGGAGTTCCTGTCGGCCATGGCCCGCCTCTTCGGGCCTCAAGGTCCCTCCGGTGCGCCTTCGGGCCCCGCGGGCCCTGATTGGGTTGCTCCGGCGTCGCCGTCGACTCCGGTCCCGGCGACGCCTGTCCCACCGGCCTTCATCCCGGCCTCGGCTCCGGCCCCGGCCTAGATCCCGGCTCCGGTGGTGCCGCAACCCCCATCGACGCCGGTTGACCTAACCACGCCTCCGCCGATGTCCCCGGTGCCGTTCCTGACGCCGTCCGGGGCTCCGGACGGTGTCGTTCCCCGGCTCTCTCCGGCTCCGGACATGGAGCCGGACCGGCGTCGCCCGACGCCGGTTCCGGCGCCGATGAGACCTTGGGTCCCTAATGTCCCTCCTCCTCCATATTATGAACCTGAGGAGGACCAGGAGAGCTGGGAGGGGTCTGAGGACCCTCTCACACAACAGTGCGAGTTTGACCCGGACTGGGTTGAGGAACTTGGGGATGCCAGTGGTCTGGACACCTCCCCTGACTCTGGCATGCTGTCGCCTCCCGTGGCTACGGAGGAGGGGGCTAATTTTGCAACGGTGTTGCGTAGAGCTGCTGGAGCCTTGAATCTCCAGTTGCCTACAGTGGCCGTCAGGACTAACCTCCTGACTGAAGTGCTTCAGCCGGCGGCCTCCTCTTCGGAGACTGTGCTGCCGTTCAATGATGCACTCACTGACGTTCTTTTGGGTGCCTGGTCCAAACCCACCACAGGGGCTCCTGTGGATAGGAACGTGGCCCGACGCCATCGCCCTGCTCCGGGCGACCCCCTGTTTCTCTCCCAACACCCCACCCCTGAGAGCTTGGTTGTCCAAGCCTCTGCCTCCCAAACCGCCTTCCCTACCGCCCCTCCGGATAGGGAATCCAAGCGCCTGGATCACTTTGGGAAGAAGGCTTTCTCTTCCTCCAGTGCTGGCTTGCGGTCCGTTAACACCGCTTGCCTCTTGGGCCGATACACCCACTTCCTGTGGGATTCGGTGGCGACTGTTTTGCCGCAGTGTTCTGAGGAGGTCCAGACACTGCTTACCCGCGCCATTGCGGAAGGGCGTGATGCGGCTAAATACACCATCCGCTGTGGCCTTGATACCACCGACTCGCTGGGCAGACCGCTTGCAACGACGGTGGCGCTGCGTCGCCACGCCTGGCTGAGAACCACTGGTTTTTCAGGGATGTCCAGAATACACTCATGGACATGCCCTTTGATGGAGTCGGTCTTTTTGGTTCGAAGGCAGACCATGCGCTGGAGCGTTACAAGGACTCGCGGGCTACTGCCAAGTCCCTGGGCCTTGCTGTTGTGCGCCCTCCGCTCACGTCTGCTTTTCGCCCCTTTCGTGGCCACGGAAGGGGCGCCCAGTCACGTCAACAGCCCGACAAACGGCCCGCGCAGCAAGCGCCTTCGCGAGGACGTGGATACCGCCGTGGCGGTTAGGGCAACCAGCGTGCGGGTCAGGCCACCACCTCCAACCCGTCCGCGGCCTCCAAGCCCTCCTAGTCCCTCCTTTCAGGTGCACAGCACGCCAGTCGGGGGCAGGGTCCGCCATCACCTTCACCACTGGCGTCCCATCACCTCGGACAGGTGGGTCTTGGACATTGTCCGAAGGGGCTACTCCCTCCCCTTCGAGACCACCCCCCCAGCCATGCCACCTCAATTCCACCGCATGTCAGGGGATCACTTGGTGCTTCTACAGAAGGAAGTCACGGCCCTCTTGGCCAAGAGGGCCATCGAGCATGTTCCGTCCCCAGAAGTAGGGCGTGGTTGCTACTCCCACTACTTTCTGGTGCCCAAAAAGGACCAGGACATGCGTCCTATCTTGGACCTCCGGAACGTCAATCGCTTCCTCCGGAAGGAAAAGTTCAAGATGCTCACCCTAGCTCAGGTCTTGACTGCCCTCGACCCTGGAGACTGGCTGGTAGCGTTGGACTTGCAGGACGCTTATTTCCACATCCCCGTCCTGCCGGCCCACCGGCGTTACCTACGGTTCACGGTAGGCCTCGAGCACTTTCAGTTCACCGTGCTCCCCTTTGGCCTTACCAGTGCCCCTCGGGTGTTCACGAAAGTGATGGCTGTGGTCGCAGCTCATCTGCGCCGGGCAGGGGTTTCAGTCTTCCCCTACCTCGACGACTGGCTGCTGAAGGCGGGCTCGTCCCAGGCAGTCTCCCACCTCCAGACTACGGCCGAACTCCTGCACTCGCTGGGGTTCTCCATCAATGTGCCGAAGTCGCATCTGGTTCCTTCTCCACAGCTCATTTTCATCGGAGCAGTTCTGGACACGACGCAGTTTCGGGCCTATCCTCCCGAACGGCGAGTCCGGGATATTCAGGCTATGATTCCGATCTTTCAGCCTTTATCCTGGGTTTCGGTACGGATGACCCTGAGGCCGCTGGGCCTCATGGCCTCCTGCATCCTGCTGGTCGATCATGCCAGATGGCATATGCGGGCTCTGCAGTGGGACCTGAAGTTCCAGTGGGCGCAGCACCAGGGCAACCTGTCCGATCACGTCCAGATCTCGGTGGGGACTGCAAAACAGTTGCAGTGGTGGCTCTCGAACCGGCAATGGGTCATGGGCAGATCCCTCTTCCTTCCCCAGCCAGAGCACACAGTTGTGACGGACGCGTCCCTTCTGGGATGGGGCGGTCACATGGGAGAGGCGGAGATCAGAGGCCTCTGGTCTCCGGCGGAGTCCCGGCTCCATATCAACCTTCTGGAGCTCCGGGCGATCCGACTTGCACTCAAGGCATTCCTTCCCTCTGTCAAAGGGAAGGTAGTGCAGGTGTTCACAGACAACACCACCGCCATGTGGTACTGAAACAAACAGGGCGGGGTGGGGTCGTGGACCCTCTGTCAGGAGGCTCTGCGCCTCTGGACTTGGCTGGAACATCAGGACATGTTCCTGATGGTTCAACACCTGGCAGGTTCCCTGAACGCCAGGGCGGACAAACTCAGCCGCAGGTGCATGATGGATCACGAATGGCATCTTCACTCGGAAGTGGCGCAAGGACTCTTTCAACAATGGGGAGAGCCTTTGTTAGATCTATTCGCCACCGAAGAGAACGCACAATGTCATCAGTTCTGTGCGTTGGAATTTCCAAGGCGGCACTCGCTCGGCGACGCTTTTCGTCGCGAGTGGAGTTGCGGTCTGTTGTACGCCTTTCCGCCTATACCACTTCTACCCAGAGTGTTGAAGATTCGGCACGACCGGGCCCAAGTCATCCTTGTGGCTCCGGACTGGGCTCGAAGAGTTTGGTATCCCGAGCTACTCAGTATGAGCGTAGATCCCCCGATCCGTCTGCCTCTTCGGGAGGATCTTCTGTCGCAGCAGCAGGGGACGGTCCTCCACCCGAACCTGTCCAGTCTACACCTGCTTGCGTGGAGATTGAGCGGCGGCAGTTGATTCCTTTCGACTTGCCTCCTGAAGTTTGTGATGTGATTCTGGCAGCCAGGCGTCCCTCCACTAAGGTGGTATACGCCTGCAGGTGGAACAAATTTGTGGCATGGTGCACAGCAAAGGCTGTGAATCCCCTTTCTGCCCCTCTTTCTGAGGTCCTTCTGTTCCTTCTTTCTCTGGCCCAACAGGGTTCTGCCCTGGGTACCATCAAGGGTTATCTTTGTGCTATCTCGGCCTTCCTCAGGCTCCCTGATCAGCCCTCCCTTTTCAAGTCCCCTGTTAACAGGTTCTTAAAAGGCATTACACACCTCTTCCCTCCTGTTCCGTTTGTGATGCCTCAGTGGGACTTGAACTTGGTTCTTACCTTTTTAATGTGCGCTCCTTTGAGCCTTTACATAACTGTCCTCTTCGTCTTCTAACTCTGAAGACAGCCTTTCTGGTGGCCATCACCTCCGCTCGGCGGGTGAGTGAGCTCCAGGCTCTATCATGCAAACCTCCCTTTCTGTCTGTCCATCCAGACAAGGTTGTTCTTAGGACGCGTCCGTCCTTCTTGCCAAAGGATGTTACTGCCTTCCACATTGGGCAGACCATCACTTTGCCTACCTTCTTTCCGCCTCCGCATCCTTCCAGAGCGGAAGAGAGGCTCCACCGTCTGGACCCAAAACGTGCGCTCTCCTTGTATATCGACCGCACAAAACGCTTCCGGGTGGATGACCAGCTCTTTGTTGGCGACGTGGGCGCCAAAAAAGGTCGGGCGGTGCACACACGAACCATCTCCCGCTGGGTTACCTTGTGCATCAAGGCCTGCTATTCTTTGGCTAAGAAGGAGCCTCCTGTTGGGCTGCGTGCCCATTCCACCAGGGCAACAGCTGCTACCACGGCTTTGGGCCGCGGTGTTCCACTGCCGGTTATCTGTCAGGCAGCTACGTGGGCCTCGCTGCACACGTTTACAAAGCATTACTGCCTTGACAGTCGGGTCCGGAGGGACGGCTTCTTTGGCCGTTCTGTCCTCCAGGACTTCCTTGTCTGATCTTTGTTCGCAGACCCACCACCGGGGTTGGTATTGCTGGGGTATCTATTCTAAGGTAAGGAATCTGTCACTAACGTGTCTCTTTCAGATGCACAAGTTACTAACTTGTGTAACGATATATCTGTAAGAGACAGTAGTTAGTGACAGATTCCTACCGCCCCACCCATCCTCCCCGTTCTGCGAACTGATTTCTAGGGTTAAGGACATCCCCTTCAGGGCCCTAGTATTTTTCAGACACCTATGTCAGCTTCTTGCATGGCTCTGCGTTCCTGGCGTGGAAAGTCGTGTACAGAACTGACGTCAGCGCGCAGGGGCGGCGTCTTAAGTACTGCCCGCGACGTCATCCCGGCGATCACGACGCCGACGACTGACGCGGAGCCGCACGACGCCGCCTACCGACGCGCAAGGGTACTGCTACGCAAAAAACTTTCCGGATCCAGCCTGACGCCTGGGGATATTCTAAGGTAAGGAATCTGTCACTAACTACTGTCTCTTACAGATATATCGTTACACAAGTTAGTAACTTATGCGTCAGTACTTCTTCTGACTGTGATTCTAATTTGTTTTCAGAATCATCTAATTCTGTTAATTCACCTGAAATTCCTGCTATTCCTGTTCATGATGATCCTTGCTCTGAGGGATTGGCACTTGAAAATTCTAAATCTGACGCTTGTTTGAAAAGGGTAGTTAAGTTACCCAAAAGATTAGAAGATTTTATTTTAGAGTAATTTGTTTTTGTTCTTGTTTCTGTTTTTCTTTTTCTTCCTTTCCTCTTTCTTTCAGGTCTTCTAAAAAAAAAAAGACATGTTGAGTGGAATTCTGAATATGTCATTTGCTTACATGTCTTTATTGGAATGTAGAATACTGTGTTGCTAAGTGACTTGTTAGAATGTGATAGGATTGATTTATGCTGTGCTTACTGGTGCTGGAGGTTCTCTGTTCTCCTCACTGGTGGGTTTTCATGTTTATTTCTTAATAAACATTTTACCTTTAATCATCGTGTGAGACCCATCCTTACACTTACCTTTAAAAAAATGCAATTTTACAACTTACTAACATGAGGTAAGGTAATTAAAATACATCAAATTAAATGTAAACAAATAATGAACATAATAAATACAATTATAAAATAAACATTAATACCAAATTAAGAAAGAATGAGAACTATATACCCAATATTAAAAATACACAAAATTAGTTTTTTTAAATTAAAATATTACTTAACATACATTCATGAAATTAATAAATATAATTGTTAAAATTAAATTACATAAATCTTGCATTCAAAACCAAAGATTCACATAAAAAAAATTAGAATTAAGGGCCAAATTTACTACTCCCTCACTTCAAAGAAGGAAACGGTAGGAAAATTGTTGGACTTTGCAGTGGTCAGATTTATTATACCCAACCTAAACAAAAGTAGGGAAATTACTAGACTTTTGATAGGTGCGGTTTACTATTTCCACAACCACATAAACCGTTTGGTACGTGTTGGACTTTGGAGGGGTCAAATTAACTATTCTCATTCCAACCTAAACAGTAGGGAAAGTGTTGGACTTGGAAAGGTTCAGATTTGCTATTCCCACTCCTACGTAAGTAACAGAAGGAAAAATATTAAACTTTGGGGGGACAGGTCTACTCTTCCTATTCCAACGGAAGCAACAGCCGGGTAATGTTTGACTTTGGCGGGATCAGATTTACTATTCACCCTCCAACCAGAGCAACAGTAGGGAAAGTGTTGGACTTTGGAGAATTCAAATTTATTATTCCCACTTCATCATAAGCAGCAGTAGGGAAAAAGTTGAAGAGTTGATGAAAATATATATGTATTTAAAATATTAATATAAAATACATGTTAGCAGGTATATAAAAATATATTTTTTATATTAGAAAAAGTATAAACCATGTAAGGAATAAAAATTAATACTTTATCATTTAAGAGAACTTTTAAAATATTTACCAATTAAAAACATTAGCAAATATATTTTTAAAACACTTGCTAACCCACTGCACAAAACAGCCAACACTCACGAAAACAAATTAAAATAATTGAAAATATTTAACATACATCAATTTAACAAATAAAGCTAACAATTAATAGAAAAACATATTACCATCAATTGATATATTTATTAGAATGAATTAAATCATAACCTAATCTAGTAAATGAACAATACCACCAAATTACCATTTTATTTAAAAGGGTCTATTAAAATATTGCAATATTACATTTACAATAAAATTTACACAATGAAAAATGGAAGAATAATTTACGCAATGAACAATGGCAAATGAAATAAAGTAAGTTTTTTTTACCCTATTTCCCTACAAACCCAATAGTTTGCAGATGAATACATTCAAATGAAATTAAAAACTCCTTAAGTATATTACCAAATAAATTATAAAAACTAATAACACTGAATCAGAAAATGCCTATTTTAAATAAAATATTATAAAGTAACAAACACAATAGTCTTACCTTCTGTATTTTGTTCCATGATATTTTAGGCAACACAATATTGACACTATTTGTGTCAAACAATATTTTTGAAACAATATTTTTGCAGAACACTATCTGTGCTTGTCGTGTTTTGTCATGGATTTAAAAAAAAAAACTTTATTGGCATTTACGATTCATTACAAGCATTTTTTTTAAACCAGGAAAAAAGTATCTTTGGGACGTAACTCCCTCCACCCCTTTTCCTATTCCCAAGGATAACAGGTAGAACCTAGATTGATCACATTCATCAATTGACGGTTGCACCTCATATTTCCATCCCATATTTTTTTGGGCCGATATAAACCCCAAAACTCCCTCCCTCTGTGTCAAGGTCTTTTGTGCCTATAATTACCTACAGTGTGCTGGGGTGGCTAGTGGCCCAAGGTATCCACCGGATCACTTGCCAGCCTCAATCGTTGTTTAGTATTTGGAGTTGGTCCCGTCGCCTACATTGTCAAACTCTCCGGTGCCTCAGGGGTCCCGGAGCCCTGTAAATCTGTTTTCATAGCTGCCCATGCCCGGAGATAATCTTTGAGTTTTTCGTCCCTTCGGACCTGTTTCATGCAGACCATCTTTGCAGTCGCTGATTCGCACACATCCCTCATCCACGCCTCAGTCCTTGGAGGAGGGGGGCTCAACCATGCTATGGCAATTCGTCTTTTTGCTAACACCAACCCCAGAAGGACGAATCTTCTGCTTAGTTTCTTATTTTTAGGGGTAGGTAGCAACCCCAGCAGTACTGTGCAAATCTGTGGGTACTGTCCATCCCATGGCGTCTTTCAACTTCGAAAGTATATCCTCCCAGTACCGGATTAAAACTGGGCATGTCCCCACAATGTGCAGAAATGCTGTCTGTGTCTCTGCAGTGGGGCATTCGCCTGAACGATCTGGATATATTCTGCATAGTGTTTTCGGGGTGAGGTAGGCTTGAAGCAAGTTGTATTGGACCAATTTAAATCGTGCATTCAAACTTGCCTTTCTCGCCCATTCCTGTTCCGTCCGGGGTTCTCCAATCACGTCATCCCACTTGGTTTGCACCGGAAGAGTCCCACCCGGCAGGTCACCTCGGAGCGCCCGGTATAAGTGAGATATAAAGTGCCATCCCTGAGCCATGTAGAGCATCACTTGCAATACTTTAGTACTAAGAGGTTCCTCAGGGAAGGATGGCTATACCTCTCGGGCCACCTTTGAGATCTTTTCATACGGCAGAAACTGCCCTTTCTCCAGCGTTATAAATCAACCATTTTCATACAGGTCTCCCATCATAAGGCAACCGCCCTCCTTCCGTCTCTTTACCGACATAGATTCTGCTATATGGGGGAAGGGCTTCACCACCCAGAGCGGCATGTCCGGGGCATGGGGCACACGTCGCCCCATCCTTCTGACCGCACTCACCCATACTTCTCCCACATGTTGTATAATGTAGGGGTAGGATGAAGGAACTCTTGTGCCAAGCATCAGGAGTTCCGGTAGAGAGCCATCACTGTGCGGGCCCGCCCAAGTCACTTTTCAGTTATGTTCATCTAGCCAGTGGATCGCATGCAGGATTTGGGAGGCCATATCATATTAGATAGGGTACCTCCAGCCCCCCATTTTCTCATGGTCAAATCAATCAATCAAGCATTTATAAAGCGCGCTACATACCCGTAAGGGTTCCAAGGCGCGAGGGGAGGGGGGCTGCAGCTAGTGGTCGAAGAGCCAGGTCTTGAGTAGTCTCCTGAAGGTCTGAGGGTCTTCCGTCTGCCGAAGGTGGAGAGGGAGGGAGTTCCATGTCTTGGCGGCGCGGTAGGAGAAGGACCTGCCTCCGGAGGCGGTCCTGTGGATGCGTGGGACGGCAGCCAGGGAGAGGTCGGCGGAGCGGAGTCTCCTGTTGGGTGCGTAGAATGATAGTCGGTTGTTGAGGTATGCCGGGCCGGTGTTGTGGAGTGCCTTGTGTGCGTGGGTGAGGATCTTGAAGGTGATTCTTTTGTCGACGGAGAGCCAGTGTAGGTTTCTCAGGTGGGGGGTGATGTGGTCTCGGCGGGGGATGTCGAGGATTAGGCGTGCAGAGGCGTTCTGGATTCTTTGGAGTCTGCTGAGGAGTTTGGCAGGTGCTCCGGCGTAGAGTGTGTTTCTGTAGTCGAGCCTGCTGCTGATGAGGGCGTGTGTGACGGTCTTTCGTGTGTCGGTAGGGATCCATCTGTAGATCTTGCGGAGGGTGTAGAAGCAGGTTGAGGAGACAGCGTTGATCTGGTTGGTCATGGAGAGTTTCGAGTCGAGGATGACTCCCAGGTTGCGTGCGTGGTTGGTAGGTGTAGGAGCGGCGCCCAGGGAGGTGGGCCACCAGGAGTCGTCCCAGGCTGAGGGGTTGGGTCCGAGGATGAGGATCTCTGTCTTGTCTGTGTTGAGTTTGAGCCGGCTTTCTTCCATCCAGTCGGCGACCGCCTTCATGCCGCGGTGGAGGTTGGCTTTGGCGGTGCGGGGTTCGTTGGTGAGGGAGAGGATCAGCTGGGTGTCGTCGGCGTAGGAAATAATGTTGAGGTCGTGGAGTCTGGCGATGCGTGCGAGCGGGGCCATGTAGACGTTGAAGAGCGTCGGGCTGAGGGATGATCCTTGTGGGACACCGCAGATCGTCTTGGTGACTCCGGAGCGGGGGGAGGCGCACTCTTTGGGTTCTGTCAGAGAGGAAGGAGGTGATCCAGTCCAGGGCCTTGTCGCGGATCCCTGCGTCGAAGAGGCGTGTGCGCAGTGTGTGATGGCAGACGGTGTCGAAGGCCGCGGAGAGGTCGAGGAGGAAGAGGGCCGCCGTCTCCCCGTTGTCGAGCAGGAGTCTGTAGTCTGTGGCGGCGATGAGGGCGGTCTCGGTGCTGTGGTTCTTGCGGAAGCCTGACTGGGAGGGGTCGAGGATGTTGTTGTCTTCCAGGTAGCGTGTGAGCTGGGTGTTGACTATCTTTTCGATGACCTTAGCTGGGAACGGAAGAAGGGAGATGGGCCGGAAGTTCTTAAGGTCGCTCGGGTCCGCCTTGGGTTTCTTTAGTAGGGCGTTGATCTCGGCGTGTTTCCAGCTCTCAGGGAAGGTCGCGGTCTTGAAAGAGAGGTTGATGATGTTGCATAGGTGGGGTGCGATGGAGCTGTCGGCCTTGATGATGTGGTGGGGGAGGGGGTCAGACGGGGCGCCTGAGTGGATGGAGCTCATTGTTTTGCTGGTGTCTTCAGTGGTTATGCTGGTCCAGACGGTGAGGTGGTCGTGGTTGGAAGGTATCGGTGGGGCCGGGGTGGTGAGGTTGGCGGGGTCCGTCTGTGGATTGAAGCTGTCGTGAATGTCTGTAATCTTGCGGTGGAAGAAGGCAGCGAGGGCGTCGCACAGGGCTTGTGATGGGGGTATGTCGTTGGTGCAGGAGCTGGGGTTTGAGAGTTCCTTTACGACGTTGAAGAGCTCCTTGCTATTGTGTGCGTTGTTGTCTAGGCGGTTCTTGAAGGCTGCTTTCTTGGTGGTCCTGATGAGGTGGTGGTAATTGCGGATGGCGTCTTTGAGGGCAGCGTGGCTGTCGGGTGTTTTCTCCTTGTGCCAGGTGTTTTCCAGTCTCCGGCAGGTGCGTTTGGAGGCTAGGAGCTCTGGGGTGAACCAGCTGGCTCTCTGACTGGTATCTCTGGAGGCGGGTTGTCTTGTTGGGGCTAAGGCGTTGGCGCAGTCTTCCATCCAGAGTCTGAGGGTGCGGGCCCCTTCCTCTGGGTCGGTGGGGTTGGTCGGGGGGTTGAGTGTGAGGTGTGTTTGCAGTAGTTCCTTGGTGATTTTGCTCCAGTGACGTCCCGGGATCTGTAGGGTGCGGTGGTGTGAGACGGGTTTCTGGAAGGTGAAGTGGACGCAGCGGTGGTCGGTCCAGGTGAGTTCGGAGGTGTGGCTGAAGACAACGTGGGGACTGGAGGAGAAGATGGCATCGAGCGTGTGTCCGGCGATGTGGGTAGGTGTCGTGACGATCTGCATCAGTCCGAGGGAGGTGAGGTTGTCGATCAGGGTGGAGGAGTTGCTGTCGTTGTTGTTTTCCAGGTGGTAGTTCAAGTCGCCGAGGAGGATGTAGTCCATGGAGGTCAATGCGTGTGCGCTGATGACGTCGGCGATGGAGTTGCAGAATTGGGGGCGGGGTCCTGGTGGTCGGTAGACGAGGGTGCCTCTCAGGGTGGTCTTGGGATCCGTGTGGATCTGGAAGTTCATGTGTTCGGCGGTGCTGAGGGTGTCGGCGGTGTTTGTGGAGACCCTGATGGTGTCCTTGTGGATGATGGCGATTCCTCCGCCGACGCCATTGGTGCGGTCCCTGCGGTTGATCTTGTATCCGTCGGGGATGGCCACTGCGATGTCTGGGGCGGAGGTTTCGTTCATCCAGGTCTCGGTCAGGAAGGCGATGTCAGGCGATGTGGAGTCGAGCAGGTCCCAGAGCTCGACGGCGTGTTTGCGTGCGGAGCGGGTGTTGAGCAGGATGCATCGGAGCTGGTTGGGTTCCGTAGTGGCGAGTGTCTCTGCGACTACGATGCAGGAGAAGCTGCAGTTCCGGCAGGTGAAGGGGCCATGGGTGCGCTTAGGGGCGGCCTTGTGGCAGCTGGAGGGTCGTCCGGGGTTGAGTGCGATGAGGGTGTTGGCGTCATACCGGACACGGGCTGCCTGGATGCTGCGTGGTCCAGGGGTCGTGGCGCTGGGCGCGGTCCAGGCGCGGACGGGCGCAGACGGGCTTGACTTAGGCGCGCCAGCGGCGCGCGGCCGCCATAAATGCGGGAGTGTGGTGGGCGTCACAGCTGGGAGGCGGGGGGAGCCGGAGGAGGCTGGCGAATCAGGAGCGGGGGGCGGGGCCGCGGGGGAGTCAGCGGCGGGAAAGAGAGCGGGGCGCGAGGGAAGGGGCGGGGGAACAGAGGCGGAGAGCGAGGCAAGGGCGGCGAGAACGGGCACAGCGACCGGGGCTACAGCGGGAAGAGCAGGCAGAGGCGGGAGAGCCGCTGGAACTGGCAGGCGGCAGCAGGTGGGTCACAGAAGGTCTCAACAGGAGGCAATCGGCGGCGGCGAGCTGCAGCAGGAGGTGGAGCGACCAACCAACTGGTCAAGGGTCCCACAAGTGAACACTAAAGCCGTCCATAGAACATAATTCCCTCTAGTTGGATGTCTGTAGTCCAGAGAGGACTTTGAGACATTCACCTGGAACCCCAAAGAGTCATTGGAATAGTAAAGTCTATCCCAAGAGACCGGACTTAGTGGTCCAGGATGTGGGACGTGAAAACCTGCTGGTAGGTTTGAACTCACAAACAAATGGGCAGCCGTGTTCCGTGCAGCTGTTTCCATTGCTTCACAGGAGCAACTGATTTTGTGAAGTGGCATACTAAACTGGTATTTCCAAATTGGAGTCTGAGGAAGAGACCCTTCTGAAGTGTCAAGTCTATCACCAGTACAGGGTTGAGTTTCTCGAAGGACTGTAATGACTTGCAGTTCAGAAGAAATAAACGCTTCTAAAAGACTGTTCAGACTGTCATAAATGCAGGTGTAAGCAAATGGCATCTGCAAGAATGAGGGCCACCATGGGGTCAATGCACTTGTGAACACAATCGGGTTGGTAGACTAGAGTATTAAGTTGCTGCCCCATAATTATGATTTTGAGAAACCGGATGTGCTGGGAACGTATGTAGAATCAGTCATTGTCATGAGAATCTGAAAAAGTAACAGAAGGATGCCATAGAGGGACACCGTTCAAACGGTAACAAGACCAACACTTACTGGCCCATTTAAGGCCCATAGTGGGTCTCAAATCTCCTGTTTCAGAGGAAAATAATGCAGAAAATCCAGCCTTCACCCCTATCTCTCCTCCCTCTAGGCCGTTTGGACAATGGCCATTTATTTTCTGCAGCAGAAACTCACTTCTGAAGTGCCAAAGAATGTGAATGGTTCCTTTGGGAATGAGGTTGTGATCAATCCAGAGTCTGGGGTGGGGATGTTCTTAAGAACAAGTTGCTAAAGCTCTATCTGGTAGAAACGCAATCTATCTGCAGATTCCTGGTTCAGGAAACTTTTCAGCAGTACCTCAACACGCCATCTGGTGCTGCAGTGTGGCTCTGCACTGATGCCGTTCCGCCCCGGAAATGACATGCAGAGCCTATACAAGCACCACCCCTGTGTGCGGACATCCATTGCTTTCAAGGCTGTCCGCTCCCTAAGACGCAGAGCTACAAGAGCAAATTAGTTAGGACCATTATGCAGATTCCCAGACTTGGGATCTTATTAAAGAATAGAGTTCACTTAAGGAATGGGAAGAAAGTGAGTGCTGGTGAGGGATCTGCATCTAACAGTCTCTACCAGAAAGTGTTACCGAAGGTAAGTAACTTTTTCTTTTGATCGGCTTCTAGCTGAAGATGCCTCACCTTTTGAATAGATACTAAAACAGCTCCTAATGGGAAGTGGGTCTGTGAACAGACTCAAACCAAAACATCCTGCAAGACTGAGCGGACAAGCTGCCCCTTTCTGCGAACTTGACCATCCGGACAATAGTGCTTCGTAAACGTAAGGATGGACACCCACGTCCTGCCTGGCAGATGTCTGACGGGGACACTGCATGCAAATGCAATGGTATCAGCTTTGTCCTTAGTGGAATGAACATGCAGTCCTTCCAGAGGTTGCTTCCTGGCCAGTGGGTAACACTTTAATACAAAGCACAATCCAGTAGATGAATCTCTTCTTCACTGCCTTGCCTTTTTTTTGCTCCAGAGAACACCATAAAGAGCTGGTTGCCCACCTGGTGTTATTTGGTATGATCAATGTAAAAGGTGAGCACTCTTTTGGGATCCCAGTGATGGAGTCTCTCCTTCTTGAAGGAGTGAGGCCGAGCATAGAATGCCAGCAGGGTGATAGTCTGACCAATGTGGAATGGCATTTTAACTTTGGGTAGAAACAATACCTGCATTGGCAGTACCTGTTCTTCTGGGATGAAGGTAGTGTATTGTGATTGACGCAGAGAACTTGAAGCTCACTCACACAACGTGCTGAGGTGATGGTGACGAACACAGCCTTCATAGTAAGGAGCCATAAATGACAGCTGTAAAGCGGCTCGAACAGAGTGCACATCAGATAAGTAAGGACCAGATTAGTGTTCCATTGGGGCATTACAAGGAGAGAAGTAGGAAATCTATGTTGTAGCCCTTTTAAAAATCTCATGAGAGCTGGTGACTTAAACAAAGAGGGCTGATCTGGCAATGGTAAGAAGGCCAAAAGGGCTGAATGACGACCCTCAACCATGCCCAAAGCAAAGCCTTGCCAGGCAATAACAAAACAAACATCAGATAAGATTGCCTGGAGTGTGGGTCAATCTGGCATGAGGTACATCAAACCAAAAATGTGTCCTTTGTCCTACCAACAGGCAAATACAGTTTGACGTATGCTTGGCTGCTAAGATAACATTAACCACCTCTGGAGGAAAGTCAGAGGTGTTCAGCTGTCGCAGCTCAATCTTCAAGCATGAAGGTAGATTGCGAAGGCCTGGGTGCAGATGCCTGCCCTGTTGCTGTGAGAGCAGATCCTCCTGGAAGGGCAGCCTATGCTCAAGCCCAGGCTTTCTGGATACCATACTCTCCATGCCAAATCCGGAGCCACTGGGATGATGTGGACCCCTTCTGTCCTGATCTTCTTGAACTTGGGGCAGGAGTGGCATCGGCAAACGCATACAAGAGCCCCACCAGAGGCTGAACAAGTCTGAGCGAGAGATGCCATGAGCACTTCAACATGCAGAAGTGTGGACATATTGTGTTCTCAGCTGTGGCAGGCAGATCGAGCCAAGGTTCTCCTCATTCACAGAAGAGACCATGTGCCGCCTTCACCTCCAGATGCAATTGCCACTTGTGATTCATTAGTTGTCAATGGCTGTGTTCATCTGCCCTGGCATTCAAATAGCCCGCCAGGTGGTTTACCATTACGAAGATCCCTTCGCGGTCCAGCCAGCTCTTGAGTCTCCTGGCACAGGGTCTGTGACACCACCCTGCCCTTTTTGTTGTAGTACCACATGGCAGTGTTGTCCGTGAACACCTGTCCCAGCTTCCCCTTGATGAACAGACAGAAGCATGTCTGTGCCAAGCAGATGGCCATCCACCCCGGAAGGCTGAAATGGAGCCAAGACTCTGCTGGACACCAGAGGCCTCTGATCTCCTCCTTGCCCAGATGGCACCCCCAACCCAGAAGCAACGCACTGGTCACCACTGTCAGCTCTGCGTGGGGAGGGAGGGGTCTGCCACTGACCAAATCACAGGCTAATCACTACCACTGCAAGTCTTCTGCAGTCTCCTCCGATATCTGAACATGGTCAGAGAGGTCCCCTTGATGTTGGGCCCACAGACTTCAATTCCCACTGCACAATCCGCATATGCCACCTGGCCTCCTCAACCAGCAGGAGGCCACTAGTCCCAACAGCCTCAGTCAATCTCATTGAAATCCAGGACCAAGGTTGAAAGAGTGGGATCATAGCTTGAATGTCCTGGAAGTTCACAGGGGAAAGAATGGCTCTGATGAAAGGGAGAATCTGAGGAGTCGGGTGAGACTTCGGCATGTTAGTAGTGAACCCCAAAGATGACAGAAGGTTCGCTGTAGTCTGGAGATGGTTGACTACTGCCTGGGGCAAGTTTCCCTTCAACAGCCTGTCATTGAGGTAGGTGAAAATTGGCACCCCCTGACCTCAAAGTGTGCTGCCATCACTTTTGTGAACACCCAAGGGGCACTGGTGAGTCCAAAGGGGTGCACCGCAAACTGAAAATGCTCCTGTCTCCCCCACAAACCCCAGGTAGCACTGGTGAGCTGGCAGGACAGGGATATGGAAATAGACATCCTGCGGGTCCAGCACTACCATCCAGTCTCAAGGACAGACGAAACCTGGGCCGGGGTGAGCATTTTGAGCTTCTTCCAGAGGAAGGTGTTGAGCGCACATGTCTAAAATAGACCACAGGCCTCAATCTTTCGTGGGCACCAGAAAGCAGGAATAAAAAACACAACCTACTTCTGGCACAGGCACCCTCTCAATAGCCCGTTGAGCAAAAGGGCTCGCACTTCCTAACACAAAATAGAGAGACGGTCCTCTTAAATTCACTGTGGGGGAGGTGCAGTAGGATAGAAAAGAAGGGTAAGGCATAGTCCCTGTCAACGATCTGTAGAACCCACCTGTCCAAAGCTAGCATCTGTGAACCTGGGTAAAATCAATGGTTTTTGCCTCCCACCAGGTGTTTGCTCTCGTAAGGGCATGCTAAAAAGGCTTGGCAATTGGGGCTGTGGTGGGGGTGCAGTTAACTGGCCGGCCCATTGACTTGGGCCACAACTGCAAAACTGCTGGGTTCCTTGTGAAGGCTAGGCAGACCGGCTATATGGGGCACCTCGGCCAAATCTGTGAAAGGAGCGGCGGAATTGGTGTGGCTGGAGAGGTGGGGTGGAAAACCCCAGACAGCAAGTGGTAGCCATGCTCTCCTTAAAATGCTGTAGAGCACAATCGCCCTTGTCCCTGAACAGGTGAGTCCATCATAGGGAATGTTCATCAAGGACGACGGGACAGTGTCTGAGAACCCTGTAGAGTACAGCCACGCATGGCTGGAAATGGCAACACTGGTCCCTATGGCCCGCCCTATGAAACGAGTTGTGAACTTGGTCACATCACAAACATCTTGAATCACCTGAGCAAGGACAAGGCAAAAGTGTTAGGGCACGCCTGGGAGGACTTGTGCCATCAAATCCCAAAGGGTGTGGGAATAGTGTCCCAACAGTTAGCATTAACAGATCTGTTGGAAGGAAAAATGTTTACCAAACTTTTCTACCTTATTAGATTCCCTGTCGTGGGGAGTGGTAGGAAACTTGTTGGGATTAGAGCGGCTTGTGGAGGCCTACATCAAGATTTCGGGTGAAGGATGTTGTGAAAGAAAAGCAGGGTTGCCTGGAGCAGGGAATGATGCCTGCCGATTGATGGGTGGGCCAAAACGAGGCTTGGGCCAAAACCCCCATTGAGGTATCCATCAGTGCTTCATTAAATGGAAGTAGGGGCTCCTTGAACTTTCAGGGAATCTTCCTGATGGTGAACTATCTGGCAGGCTCATTGAACACCAGGGCAGAGGAACTATGCTGTTGGCGCTTAGGGGATCACCCAGAGGTGGCAAGAGGTCTAGTATGCAAATGGGTAGAACCTTGGCTCGATCTGTTGGCTACTGCCAAGAACACGCATTGTCAGCACTTCTGCGCATTGAAGCTTCCAAAATGTCTCTTGCTCGCGGATGAGTTCCGCCTCAAGTGGAACTCTGGACTCCTGTATGCCTTTCCACCGATTGAAATTCCTGCCCAGAGTTCTCAAAAGATCAGGACTGACCTGCCCTATGTCATCCTAGTGGCTCGTGACTGGGCACTGAAAGTATGGCATCAAGAACTCCTGGGCTTTATCATCTGTCTGATCAGGCTGCCCCTCCATTAGTCTGCTGTCGCAGCAGGAGGTTCACCACTTCAGCCTAAGCAACCTCCATGTTCATGCATTGAGCCTGAGCAGCAACAGCTTAACACCTTCAACCTTCCTCCAGATGTAGTTGTCATCTTGCCAGCCAGCCATCCCTCATCAAACCGCATCAGCCTTAGGGTGGTCTTCCCCAAAATGTTTTGCCTTCTTCCCTCTTGTTTTGCTGATTTTCATTTTTGTTGGTTTTAGGACTATGTGCACTTTACCACTGCTAATCAGTGCTAAAGTGCTTGTGCTCCTTATAAAATGGTAAAATTAGCTTGCACCTGATTGGCATATTTAATTTACTGAAGTCCCTAGTAAAGTGGAATACTATATACCCCTAGCCAGTAAATTAAATGCTACTAGTGTTCCTGCAACACTTATTATGCCACCCACTTATGTAGCCCCTAAAAGCATGTCAGGCCTGCCATTGAAGCCTGTGTGCAGTTTTAAACTGCCAACTTGATTTGGGAAAATAACCCCTTTGCCAGGCCTAACGCTCCCTTTTTAATGTCACCCCTACAATAGGCCCTAAACTGCCAAGGCGGGAGAGTTCATTGTATTTAAAAAGTGGGACACATACTTTTACGTTTTACATGTCCTGGTATTGAAAAACTCACATTTGTTTTTCACTACTGTGAGGCCTACCTCTCCCATAGGATAACATTAGGTTACCTTATTACAGATAATAAGTTTTAACTTTAGTTCAGAGCTACAGGGACACAAAGCTCCAGCAACTTTTAAAGTGTACCTTAAACCAGCCTGAAATGAGTCCTGACTCTCCAAGTGGTGCTCCTCCCCCCGACCTAGACCCTTGGAAGCGGTGCTAAAGGTGCCCAACCAGCCAAAATTAAAAACTTTGGACTTAGAACATTTTCTGCCAAAAAGTGCTCTGATAAGAGGAGACTGGGACCTACCTGCTTGCTGATCTGTCCAAAGTGCATTGTCTGTTGGCATGACTTTGTTAGCTTCCTCTGTTCTGCTCCACAGCTGCAAATCCTGTTCAGCTGCCCCTCTGGAAGGATATTTTGGTCTCCTGGAGTCCTTGTTGGATACAACTTACAGCTTTGTCCCGCTGGAGATCTAAGACTTCAAAAAACGAAACTAAGTCCAAATGAAGAAATCTTCAATGCAACTCTGTCCAGTAGCTGCCCAATGGCGGCGGTGACTCCTCAGACACAGCTGGCTGCCTTGCCCCTATTAACTTTACCTTGTCAAACAATTTTCTGTGAAATTTCTTCAAAGTCTGAAGGTAAGCAAAGACCGGGTCCAATCCACTTCATGTGTCCGAACCGTGGTCCATCACGGTCAGCCATAACTTTCGACTTTGCCCCAATCTTGAGTGGCTAGATGCCCGTGGTTGGCACTTTGATCTTTTAGTGTCTTGATTACACTAAAATATTCAAAGAATTGTAACTCCGGTTCCACTGATTGCATTTTTGTAGTTTTGGTATCAAATATTACATTTTACCCATACTATGTTCATGTGGGATTTTTCTTCTGTTTTTTCACTTTATTATTCTTGGTGATACATAAAATCTTTACAAATTACCTCTAAATTAAGCTGGACTGCTTTGGTACCGAGCTACCAGAGAGTTAAGCACGGGTTAATTTAGTGACTTTGTGGTTCTCCCCTACAAGGATTGTAGTAGCTGTTGCTTGAGTAGGGTTTCACCCCCTCTACCAACAACCCAATTTCTCACTACGTTTGTAGCCCTCTGACATGCCCTGTAAGTAATTTCCTATTCCTTGATTTAAGCTTTTTCACTGCCATCTCCACACACCAGTTATTTGGGCATCGTTCCTTTTTATACTGTAGATCCAAGATTTATTAATTTTGCACAGTTAATAAAAACCATTGCAATGGAAATGCCTCCGATACATCTTTGCATCATCATACTGTAGATTGTTGTTTCTGCATGCTGTAACTGCCCTGCACTGCATAGTGCTGTCTGCTGCTATGCCAATGCAAAAAACGTCCTTGCCTTCCCTCCCAAGGACCGGTCCATAGCCATAAAATAACTGCGCACGTCCACTCCTATGACTCTGCAGGTATCTTGCCTGGACTACCACAGTTTTATTAACACCCTCCCCCCGTATTAAATGTTAAACCTCCCATTCTTCCTGTCTGTTAGACAATATGGTTAAACTGATAATACTTACTACGAAGTTCTAGTTTGTATTTGAAGGCGGTGGATTGGGTGAACCGATATTCTGCTGTTGTCACTGCTAGTCAAACCAGCCTTTCTCCCGGCAGCCACCACCTTCCCGCGCTGTCTAGACTGACTTATCTTATAGCATCATCGATTAACAACATGCTACTGTTCAATATCACAAGTCTATTCTTTAGTCTACCCCTACCATTGTCTGATCAGGGTATTTAGTGCTCTTAAGTTAATTCTGACAGACTTTAGCTAAACAAATATTCACACCCAACGTTTTTTAATAATCTGTTCCGTTTCCCACGGTTTCCATGACCCACTCGCATCAGCATCTACTTGGTCTGGAGGTCGTGTTCTGGCCGAGTGTTGAATCTTACTCCGCAGAAGCTGCTTTTTGAGGAGGCTTGTTTTGGGAGATTTCATCTTGGTGCATTTTCCCTCATTCCTGGTCATTACCAGTTTCCCGGCTCGTTAACAGATGCGATTTCCTACCCACTGTAGTTTTCAATCCTAGAGGGTACAAATGCACACTGGCAGCCCTCGACACTGAACCGGTGCAGCACCGAGGCTGGGGTTACACATCCTGTCTCGCGCGCATTTTAAACCTCTCCGAAGAGGTTGCCACCTGTCTGCCTGCGTACACTGTAGTTAGCTGTGGCTGGGTTGTTCCAAATAACAATGGTCTACGATTTAACAGCTGTCTCACTATTTTGAAAACTTGCCACTTTCAGGATGTTTAAGTGAAATATCAAGCAAGTGAGAATGGTATCTGAACTCGCAAATTCACTCATCAACTTCTTCATTCCCCTCAGTGAGTTGAGCACCCACTTCAGAGATCTGCCACTATCCTGTTTGTCACTCATACCTTAACTATACATGTTCTCTGACGTATGAAAGCTTGTAGCAGTCTGTCCTGCTGGCAATTGAAGATTGCTCTTCTGAAAGTGAGAAGCTTACTTTGTTACAAGCCAATCTGCACCAATTCTGTGAGGAAGCCAAACTTACACTACTGCTGCCTGTTGTGTCTCCTGTGATGGGGAAAAGCTTGCACTGCTGCTGTTTTACCAGCATTCCTCCAGTAAAGGAGGGGTGCTTGCACCATTTCTTCCCTAGGTGTACCTTTTCTATGAAAAAGGGATGTTTCAAATGCAGAATGAAGGTGTTTCCACTACTTCTGAATTAAAAAATGGAGATGTAGAATGCACTTGTGTAGGATGCCCAAAGAGCAGTTGCTTTTCCACAGTATTTGATAAGATGTCGAAACATGTTGGCGGAAAACAGTCTGTTCTACCCTCTGTCTATAATCTTGTGGCAGGGAGACACCAGTAATAACCATTTTAGCTCACCCGCACAAAATTGTAATATAGGTTCGATTGTTTAACAAAGGGAGAACAGAATTGTTAATATAAGCTGCATAACCCCACCAAAACTATGGGACCCATATCTAGAAGACTGTACAACCCGTAAACAGAGGTACGTTTGGATGTTTACTGCCTGGTATGGAACCTACTGATGTACTGCACCATACTAGGTCATCGTCGTATGAGAACGTGAATGCATGGTCATTCTATTAGAGGTTTGGCTCTCTTCCAGGTGTATTGTGCTTCTTGGGTTTGTTCAGTGTACACAACAGTCCTTTAAGTCCTCTCACTCCCTATTTCCTGAGTTAGCTACCTATGTTGTACCAGTCCTGTATGCGCGACACTTGTGTGATGTTCCTCCTGCTACTGTCACTTGCCTCTTTACTTATTCTTTGTATTAAGGAAAGCTGCACTGTTTGACCCATGTTGTACCCTTTTGTGTTGTGAGGCTGTGTTAATCTTTCCACTAGACAAAAGACACAGCAATTTGTATTTCCAATGCTCATTTTAGAGCAGGACGTGAAAGAGAGTAAACCCGAACAGTAGATCAGAGTTTACTGTTTTGAAATAAACTGGAGAATTGTTAAAGATTTTAAAACCTACCTGACAAGAGGCTCCATTTCATGCATGACCTCTTCTGCTAGTTCTGGCATTTTAGCCAACATCACTTTGCATTCTGGGGCTTTGAACCCTTAAAGAGTTATGGTAAAAACGCAAGTGCCACAAATTAACATGCTGTTGGCTGAAAAGGGAATGGCTGCTGTGTTATAGTGCACTTGAGTGAAATGCCAATTTTTTTTTTTTTACTGTCTGCCCTTTTATTTCTCGCCTGCCGGAGGCACGTGTGCTGTCTGCTGGGAGTTTTTTTTTTTTTTTACTATAATGGGGATGGAGCCTGACCATTACTTACCATTTTTTGGCATCATTGTCACTCTTACTTGCTGCCTCTTCATTGGCTAGCGTGTCAGGCATCACTTCCTGTTTTCTTCTGTGGAGCACGGACCAAGAAGCACAGATTGATTCATCTTGGTGCCTGTCCACTGCTCACACTGTGCTTGAGGTAATCTTTCTTCTTCCCCTCCTACTCCCCCTTGTCCGTGGTGCTTCTTCCTCAACCCCACCCACCCCTGCTCTGTTTTTTTTTTCATTCACTATACAGAATTTACCTACCATTCTTAAAATGCCCTCATAAACTCGCCCATCGTGTCATTTCGCATACTTGTTGCTATGCCTATGCTCTACCTTCTCCTGACACCCGTATGGTGCTTCATTAATCAAGAGACGTTGCTGTTTCCTTAACATCTGTAGCATGCAACTCATACGTCCGGCACATTTCATTTCTTTGCAATAATTGTATGTCTTCTAACATCCTAAATTCTTGATGAGTGCAGATTAACGCTTGTTAGAAAAAAATATATATGGCAAGTTCCTTACATTTTAATTTGTAACACTAAATGGATATTTTGAACCTTGTCTTATCACAAAGTAAACATTTTTGTTATTTTTTTTTTTTTTAATTTAACGTATTTGCCTGCCTTGAACATCGCAACAAGCTTAGTACAACCATATCTGAAAGTGGTAGTACAATTTAAGCAGGAGAAAGGTAACACTTGTGTGCATGCTACACAGTACCACACAATGCCATGCCACACAATTCCACTCAACATAATTCCACTCCACACAATTCAACTCCATGACGCACAATTCCACTCCGCCACGCCACACAATACATTTTCCACGCCACAGTGCCACTTCATGCCACACAGTGCCGTTCCACACCACAGAATACTCAACTCTGCTACAAAATGCCATTCTACTCCATGCCACTGCACTCAATGCCACACCACTTCTCTCCATTCAGTGCCACTTCACACCACGCAGTACCACTTCTCTCCACTTAATCCCACTCAACTCCACGCCTCATAATACCACTCAATTCACTGCCACACAGTATCACTACTCCACACAATGCCACTCCACACGGCGGGGCACAATTCCACTCCACACAATGCTACTCAGTTCCACTCCTCTCCACTTAGTGCCACTCCATGCCACACAATGCTATTCCACTTCACACAGTGCCACTCCACACAATTCCATGTGACACAATGCCATTCCACTCAATGCCTTGCCACTCTACGTCACAAAATGGCTTACCACTCCAATCAATGCCACTCTTACCCACTCAGTGTCGCATAATGCCACTCTACTCAATGCCACTCCACACAGTGCCACACAATTCCACTCCACACAATACTGCACAATTGCACTCTGACAAAGCCATACAGTTCCACTACACACCAAGCCTCACATTTCCAATCCTCACATTTCCAATCCTCACATTTCCACTCCACACAATTCTACTCCATGGCATAAAATGCCACACAAGGCCACTACAGTCACACTGCTCCACACAATTCCACTCCACACAATTCCACTCCACACAATGCCACACAGTGCCACGCCACACAATGCCACGCCAAGCCACACAATTCCACTCCATGCAATTCCACATCACACAATGCCAATCCATGAAATGTCAGTCCATGTCACACAATGCCACACAATTCTATTCCATGCCACTCCACCAAAACCAATACATCTCACATATGTGACACCCATTTGGCTTGCCAATGCTGGTTTCTTCAGGCAAAAACCGACCAGTGGGTGAGAGGGCAGGAAGAGGATTGCAAATGCAGATAGGAACACCTCGCAGTTAAATGGGCTAATATAAACACACTGCTTGGGGGGAGGTGGGGGGGGACGGCATGCTAAAAAAAGGCAGTTTCCCAATACAGTGCAAATCCGCAAAGACAGAGGATGAACAATATGCTGGCACCCCTCTTCCTGAGCGCCTGCCTATGTTCCTGGCTTGAAATGATGCTAATGATCCTGCCCCACGAGGGCTGCCAGTTTACTCCATCACCTTTAATTTCTGTTTTGCTTCCATAACGAGTTCCCTTGCGTTTGTACCTTTTTAGTGCAATCCTTAAATATAGTAATGGTATGATTCTCGAATTTTGGCTTGTCTGACATGTTATAGTATACGGCCAGTCTGTGATTAAAGAATCTGTCTAGCATCTTTCGGGGGATGCTACATGTATGGATGGGCCTGTGAACCAGAGCCATGTGCACCCTCTCCATAGTGAACAATGTTGAGAGTCCTTGTCACGGCACAAGTCGAGTGTACAGGTGGGTAGATGGCGTCTACCCACTCTTTACAGAGTAGATGTTGTCCACTCTGCCAAGAAGTTGGGCCCCACAGAAATATGCTGAACTTGTCCCGGTGTAATTTACAGACACGAACACTTTCAGCAGCACCTCCACATTGTCTGCTTGTATTCAGAGTAGAAACATGCAGGCGAGGGGGCTTTATTTTAAATTCCAGGTGAGCCTGAAACAAAGGCAGAGGTTAAGGGGCCATCAGGCTCTGTTATTATTGAGTAGCTTAACATCGGGAACCTCACAACTAAATGCAAATACAATGGAGTGGAAACAAAGGCTCACAGCTCATTACTTCACAGGTACTTAAGAGAGGCATACTTTTGACTTTGTTCAGTACCTGTATATAAGACGTATGCATGAATGTTAGATCTGTTGGTCTGTCCTAGTATTTACACTAATTTAAATACCACTATTTTGTTTTGTAGCACTGCTGTTTCCAATGCAGGGTGTCGGACATCACACGTACACACTATAGAGGGGGCGGGGTAGGGGTTATTTTTAAGGAGAAATGGAACTTCACCGCGATGGACATTGATGATGTTGGCATGGAACTCCTGGGGTTTTCACTAAAGGATCATAAAGGACATCTGCTTACTGGCATAGTATGTTACAGACCTCCTGGTTCAGCTAGCCCCCAACAACAGGCATTAATCGACATTTTTAGTAATATGGCACTTACTCATACAAGACTGCTCATTCTAGGGGATTTTAACCTATGGCCTAATGGGAATTTAGGCCCAGCTTTTAAAAATCTTCTCCAATCTTGTGAGAACTTGAACTTGCAACAAATGGTAATGGAACCAACACATCAGAGAGGACATGCACTAGATCTAATTTTTTCTGCAAAAAAATGTTGTAGGACTGAAAGGCATCCTACCCTTATGTTGGACTGACCATTACCTCATTAAGTTTCTGGTATTTAACCCTAGAATGAATAACTCCACTACCTTTATGGAAAATACCCGTTGAGGCAGGGACTGGAACAAACTTTTGAAAGCAGCAAAACAACCCCCTGTGTTCCCTGTTAAAAACCCTTTTGATGTAAACAAACAGGTGGATGAAAACTATCAAACTTTGCGAACAGATAGGTAATACTTGATCAGATCGCCCCAATGAAAAAACGAAAAAAATCACACAGGCTGTCCGCTCCCTGGTACAATGAAAAGCTAAAAAACTTAAAGGGCTGCAAATGGGCAGAACGAAAGTGGAGAAAATTATATGCAGATGAGGATAAAACTGCCTTGAAAGTGGCAATAGGTAACTACAAAAAAGAAATCTCCAAAGTAAAAGCGGAGTATTATGCCGACATAATTTTGAAAGCATCAAATTGTGCTAGAAGTATATTTAAAATGGTAAACTACCTCTCCAATCCTGACTGCACAAAGAATAAGATCAATGCCTCACAGGATCTTTGTGACAGCTTAGCGACCTTCTTTGAGGAGAAAATCAATAAAATCATTGATGGTCTAAAAATGGGTGATGCAGACAAAATAGAGGATCAAATCAGAATGACTAAGATGCCACCACTGGCTCAGAAGGAGGGGTGGGTAGGAAAGGATAAATCAGGCACTTTAGATTATTTTGAGACACCCTCAGAGGAAGATTTTAACAGATTGGCTTTGAGTGTCTCCTCAGGCTCTCCAATGGATCCCTTACCACACAGGGTATGGAAAGAACTAAGAGCAGATCTCTTTCCACTACTCCGACAGATTTGCTGTCAATCCCTGAGTAGTGGGGTGGTACCGGCCTGCTGGAAACAGCCGATAGTGACACCGCTTCTGAAGAAAGCTATGCTTGACCCAGTGTGCCCAAAAAACTATAGACCCTTCTCTCTTCTACCCTATCTTGTGAAAATCAGAGCGCCTGGTTAGTAAAACACTTTCTCAATTTTTGGAAACTAATAGGCTTGAAGATGTGCAATTTGGGTTCTGTCCAGGACATGGAACAGAGACTGCCCTGTTGACAGTCCTGGACGAACTTCGAATGCGAGCAGACAGAGGACAATCAGTTATATTAATCCTATTGGACCTGTCTGCCGCATTCGATACAGTAAACAATAAAATTCTCTTGACGAGGCTTAAAGAAGTTGGAGTAGAGGGCATGACTCTGAAATGGTTTCAATCAAACCTGTCGAACAGACAACAGGCAGTAGCCCTACCCCCCTATCAATCAAAAATTTGTTAACATGCAGCATGGCGTCCCTCCGGGATCAGCGATCAGCCCGATATTGTTTAACATCTATATGAGCCCTCTAATTTCTGTCATTAAGTCAACCAATGTTAACCTGGTGAACTATGCGGATGATACACAACTCATCTTGTCATTGGAGGGGAATCCATCATCCCTGGAAAACTTTCATGCGTGTATGCAGGAAACTGCAAGATGGCTTAAGAATAACTCCTTGCAGTTCAACTGTGACAAAACAGATTTTATGCTGTGCGGCAAAGAAAGTTCCGCTTCCGCTCCCGGCCAATTTCTGGCCTATCCCTGCAGATAAGCCACTGATACCCTCTGAGACAGTGCGCAATCTGGGGATAGTATTTGACGAGAAGTTGAGTCTAGAAACTCAAGTGAACAAAACGGTCGGGACCAGTTTCTCCCTTATCAGAGCGCTACGGAAGATACTTTCAATGCTACAAACTCCAACTAGAGCACTGGTAGTGAGAAGTGTCATTCTGAGCCGGTTGGATTACTGTAATGCCCTGCTGTTGGGGGCCCCAAATTTTCTGATTGGGGGACTTCAGAGAATTCAAATAATAGCTGCTAAGCTAGCCCTAATGAGATCACGCCGATCGTCAGCCTCTTTGGCTCTTAAAGAGCTTCACTGGCTCCCAGTGTTAGAGGACACAATTTAAATCGCTCTGCATTGTATTCAAGGCTCTGCATGGACTCGGGCCCAAACCTCTGCAGAACAAATTTGAATGGTATGCTCCGACCAGAAGCCTTCGATCATCAGCTAAGCTGGTAAAAGTGCTTAGGTTTAAAAGAACAAAGCTGGGAGGAAGAGCTTTTAGCTCTGCAGCCTCTCGGCTCTGGAATGAACTTCCGCCCAGTCTTGGACAGATGGAAGACTTTTTGCAGTTCAGGAAAAGGCTAAAAACCTGGCTTGTCCCAAAAGTGTAGTCTAGACATTTATCATTTAGCGAGTGCTATCCTCACAGTAACATATGTGAATAGTAGGGCTAGTGTAAATCAGCGCCAGGATACCGGTGGGGTGATAGTGCGCTTTATAAGTTCGAATAACATTAACATACATTGACAGAATCATGTATGTGAATCCGTGTACAGGATGTGTTACATAAGATAGTGAGGGTCACAAGGTGTAGATGTCACGTCCTTCATAGCTCACTGTGCTATATTAGAAGGGTTACCATGTATGAACTGCAAGTAACAAAAGGATCTGTTAAGCGCAGGAACCCACTTAAACATCTACTAAAATCTGTCATCTGCGTATCACATGTGCCCTTTTGTTTCAGTTTAATCTAGCACAAACTAAACCCAAAGGTATTGGAACGCTTTACATGAACACCAATTACATTACACAAGGACAAATTCATTTTTGGTAGCCCCGGGAAGATAGTGATTTGTCCTGAATCACAGGATGTTGAGCCGATGCAGAGACGCGAACCTGGCTTTCCAGTTCCAAAGTCTGCTGCTCTAGCTGTTACGCCACATCCTGTGCTTTGCAGGAGACAACCCTCTATGCTACTTTGATTCAAAACTGGAACTAGACAAAGCACAGATCTTTCCAGCAAGTGCATTAACCTCCAGAGCTATCTTACCATTATTATTCTGAGATTTACTGGGCACACAAAGATCTATGCAGGAGGTGCCTAACCCCATAAGATATTTTAAAATGCAGACTTTGCAACCAATTAAGCAGAACAGATTTACTGCCACGTTTCTCCTTGTTGCTAATTTCTTTGTGGCCGAGTTAAAAAAATAAAAATAAAAATAAAAGTTGAAGCCCAGATTTTGCATCTGGGTTGCATCACTTTTTTTGGCACAACTCTAACGCAAATTCTCACTTGTTAAATATTGTAATGTGCTCAAATGTACTCCTGTTATACCTCTCATACGTGTGGTCTTAAGATCTTTTGTCCCTTCTTGTGATGTAACTTCCTGTGAGGTCATGGATTGTGATGCCACATGCGATGTCACACACACCATGATGTCACTTGCATACTGCCTAACTTGGTTAGTCCCCCCCACACACTTTTTTTTCAGGACTTGTGCCCTGGTTCTTGTGGTTTGAGTTCTTGATGGATCTATCCTTAGAATTTTTTGTGTGAGATCCTCAGCCTGCTCAGAACCTGAAATTCGCAAAAAAAATAAAATTCTAGAACGAACATTTGCATAGTCTGCATGATCTTTAAAGGCTTTAATTTGTGTTCGTAATGGTTACTGCGTCCTTCAGCGATTTGACTTCTGGGCAAAGTGTTTTTATCTTGTCTTCATCTGTTGGAACTGCTTCAGCAATTTTGTTTTATTAGTAGATCCACTCATATTGTCATTGTGTCGATCTTTGTCTCCATTCGCTTTTCGAGCTCTATATTGCAGCCAATACATCTATTAATGAGGGTACTTTGTCTGATTCAGTTTGCTCTGTACTTGTTTGGCAGCTATTTGCCTGGTATTTCTCGGCGATACGATCGGCAATGTTGCATAGTTCGTAATGGCATTGCTTTGCGTCTTTTTGTTTATCCCTGCCCTTGATTGTTGCCTCTTTGGTATCTTAGCTTTGTTCAGTCAGGGTCCTTGTAGAGGTCTCTGCCAAAAGGGTTGGAGGACTAGCTCCATTCGTGTTGCTATAAAGCGCAGAGCGAGGTTTATGAGCAAATACAAATTCCTTGTTGAGCGCAGTGTGTGCGTATCTGCTCAACTACATTTTTTTGTAGGGGTCCGGTGTTTTCAATTTTTCAACCTTTAGTATTGGGTAGTCATCCCACCAAAAATTGTTGACTTAATGGCTATTCAGTCACACGGATTGGTTGTGCAAGTCACTTTAATGTTAGATTTGTGAGGTGCTGGTGCTGTTTAGCAAGTGAACTCCTCAATTACCATTTGCTCCCTCATTCAGGCACCGTTTCTTCCCTTTGTGTCGCATGCACACTGGCCAGGCCATGTCCTATATTGGTACAGTTTGATGATGCAATGTTACGCCACTTTTTCCGTTCACTATTTCCGGATTTGGCTTGCATACTGCAGTGTCTATGTGGGCAACATTTCTTAAACTCTCTCGAGGGCAGCAGGCCCCTGGTACATGGCAGCTTCAGGCTCCATCATCTCCTGACTCTAGGTCGAGAAACAAAGCCACTTGTCCGTTATCCTTTCACCTCTGCACTGTTATGGCCAGCTTTCAGCTTGTAGACGGGACTAGCTATGCCTCCAGGCCCACAGGTTCTGCTCAGTGTAGTACCGCTGGACTCCCTTAGTGTTTCTGCTTGCTATGGCGCTCCTCTGAGAACGACACCAGCTATGTCATGGCAGTCGCATCCACCCACCTGGTACCCAAGTACGTGCCAGGACAAGATGCTGGGTACCCTCATCATGCTCCTTCTGGTCTTGGCACCTCTTCAGAACACGAACAGCAGCCTCCTCCGCGTTCCGGGATCAGTTACTCTTGTTCTGCAACCCAATCTGGCTGTGCACCTCCAATGATTCTTCATAAGGGGGTACTTCCTCTTACCAGCTGCCGCTGGTACTGCATGCTGCCTCTCCTGTTGGTGCCTGTGATTTCTCTAGCACTGATCATGGAGGAGGGGAGGTTGCAGCTATCCATTTATTAGTTTTATGTTGTCGCAGAAAATTTCTCATTCAGTCAGATTTTGTGCTACTCTATTTCTTTAGCGTTGTCAGTCTTATTTCTCAATTAAACGGGGAACATAACCCAATGTATGATTTTTGCAGGGGGATCGAGAGCTCTGTAAGAACACACTTCGTGTTCCATCTTGCCAAGCCACACCCCACCATGAATACTACTTAAATGTAGTATATTTATCCCACACATCACCCCCATCATCCACCACCGAGACCATATTGCCTCCTTTTAGACAAGGCCTCAAGCCATAGGGAGGAGTAGAGCGCCCACAGGAGCTGAGTCACCTACCACTGGTACCGCAGGAAATAGTTTGTTCATGATTATTAAGACTCTCTTCCACAAACTGTGGTTCCACCCAGAAGCTTGGTCTGAGTGCTGACGTCGGGTGCAGACTTTAGCTGGTTTATTTGGAACCAGTGGTGCCAGGAGCGAATAAGGGCACAAGGACAGAGTGAGGTCTCACCAAGGGTTATAGCCTAGCAGCAAACTGCTTTGCACCAGGAGAGTGCCTTCTTCGTTAGTGTGTATGTTTATGGTCGTGACAGCCACTATCTCCATCGTGAGGAGAGTATACTTGCTTCTGTGAGTGCTTGTGTTTAAGTCCACTTCTGGGACTTTAAAAGTTATTGCCCTCTGCAGTAGTTGTACACATCACGTAGAAAGCACACAATCCGTATTGCAAAATGTAATTGTGCAGGCTGTACTCTTCATGATACTTATACAGCTACCTCCGGGATCATGACTACAGAGCTGCTGAACCTCAATTGCAGCACTAAACTGATTGCTCCCACCCATCAGAATGCCTGATTAATAGTGTAGTTGAACAGATCCAACTTTCCTGGTCCAGGGAGCTTCCAGGCTGTTGATGAAGATAAAGGGCCTTCTCTTTGGCTTTTGGACCATCCACAAAGGCAGAATGGGCTCAGGCAGCAAGGCTGACCTGACAGGTTGTGAATGAAGATGGGGTGTATGCCACAAGCACCAGACTGATGCACGCACATGGCTTGGGTCTACATGCATAGGTCCAGCAACCAGTCCTGAGGCACAAGGCATCTACAGCATGGTACCATCTGCACAATTGCTTAAATGAAAATCAGCAACCACCAAGTATACTGACATACTAGCAGCCCACCTGGACACAGTTCAGTGTTCGGGCATTATCTGCCTTAAAAGAAAATGGGGAAAAGCTAGAAGTTTTGGGCAATGGTTACCACCTCTATCTTTCCTCTGTGGAAGGGCTTGTCATTTAATCTTATATCTAATTATCTTAATCTAATATTTTTATTCAGATGCTTGTCATAGGAGGATCATCTCCCTGCTTAAAGAATGAGCATGAGTGGTAATGTGGCTTAATGTAGCATCTGAGTGAGGATATTGTGCTGCATAACAATTGAGTTTTCACAAGCACTAAACTATCTTTCAAAGACTGAAAACGTAAGTCTATCTGTGCTTCCAACTGAGATGTTTAATTTTATTTTAGGCATAAAGTCTGACTGTCTAGCTGTGGATTGGATTGGGAGAAATCTATACTGGACTGATGGCACAGCAGGAGCGATACTGGCTACCCAGATGAATGCAATCTGGAAGGGAGTCCTTGAATCCACAGTGGTCCTAGATGAGGAGCTCGACCAGCCTCGGTCACTGGTCCTGCAGCCGCTCAGTGGGTAAGTCTAAGTAAAGACTGTGCCAGATGAAGTTGCATATTAATGATTTCCGAACATCATAGTTACAGTACTTATCTTGCTACTAAGTATTAAATGAAATGAAAATTACTTATAGAATGCTCTACTACCCTGGGGTGTCTAGGCGCTATAGCTCTGGAAACAGATCACAGTCCAAAACAGACAACTTCAGCGATGAGAGAAGAACAAGAGAACAGTTCTGTTTTTTTAAAGATGTGGGGGCATAGAGTTCCACAGCTTAGCAGTACAAGTGATGAAGCTCCTGCCCCCCCATTTAGATCTTTCGACTTTGGGTACTACTAGATTTCGAGCTGACAATGATCTAAGTGTTCTACTGGGGGTATACCATTGGAAGTGTTGTTTCAGATACTTAGGCCCCACATCGTGCAGCGCTTTAAAGGCGATGCATAGAGCCTTGAAATCTGTTCACTTTTTAATGGGCAGCCAGTGTAGCTGGAAGAGGCCCTGGTAGACGGATTGGAACTTGAGAATTCCTAGCAGTAGTCGTGCCGGAGCATTCTGAAGAATTTGTAGTTTTTGTAGGCCTCTTTTCTTGATAGGAAACAAGGCATTTCGATCTATTTTGGAAATAAGAGTGGAGACTACATTTTTCTGTAGATCGCACAGGATGAATGGAAGAATTTTCATTAGTGTCCTAAGCATGAAGAAAGACGAAAAAGTGATAGTATTGATATGCTCATCAAAAGAAAGATTACAATCAAAGAGCCTCTAGGCTTATTGGCCTTGGAGACAGGGTAGGGGGGCGCTCCAAGATCCTGTCGCCACCATCAGGGAGAGCAAAAAGACTTATTCCTGCCAAACAGTAACACCCCTGTTTTACCCTGGTTCAGGTTGAGATAGTTACAGGACATCTAGCTCCCAATCTGCAGCATGCAGTCATGGAATCTGGAGGCAGTGTTGGCAGGATTACTGGCCTCTGACACCACAATCTGGGTGTCATAAGCATTGGACACTACTGCAAAGCCAAAAGATTTAATCAACTCGGCCAAGAGGGTCAAGTAAAGATTGAAAAGAGTAGGGCTCAACAAAGATCCCTGCAGGACCCCACATGGTAGAGAAAGCGGGAGAGTTGAACTCATCCAGGGCGACAAACTGCTCTCGGTCTGAGTGGAAGGATTTCAGAAGCTGGAGAGCCCTAACCCATGATAACTAGAGGATAGACTGTAAATAGGTTGGCTATGATTGACCATGTCGAATGCTGCGGAGAGATCTAATAAAATTAGGGTAGCATTCCCACCTACATCCAGGGTTTGTCTAATTCTTCAGAGGCACCAGTAAGGGCCAATTCAGTGCTATGTTGGGTTCTGAAGTCAAGTTAGGTGTCATCCAGAAGACCGTTGTCCCTGATGAAAGCAAATAATTCAGTATTAATAGCCTATAATGGCCTTCCCTACAATCTTCGCTGGGAAGGGAAGGTGAGAGATGGGGCAGTAATTATTAGAATCATTGGCATCCAAGGTAGGTTTCTTTAAGAGGGTTGGATGGAGGCTCTTTTCCACTCTTTCAGAAGGTAGCCAGTCTCAAACATCTGATTAAAGATGTCTGTAAGGTACTTGGATACAGTTTCAGGAGCAAGGTGAAGGATTCTGGTGGGGATATGGGTCAAATGGAGAACTTGACTAAGGACTGAACAGATGCTATAGATGAAAAGGAAAAGGAAAAGGAGATAAAAAACAGCATTGTCCGATGGGAGGATCCATTTGTACATGCTAGAGAGAGCGACTGTACAATTGTCTTGCCGGTCCATGTTAATGGAAGGAATAGTTGCGCTTAATTCCTGCGTGGCTCAGGTGTCCCGTTCTTCCAGAGGAGAGGTGAATGAAGAGCTGGAAGTGAGCGAGGTGTAGATGGCCTCAACCTTAGTCTTAAAGAACGAGGCTAGAGCGTTGCAAAACATTTGGTCACAGATGTTTTTGGGATTGGGGACCTTGTTTTACCACATCAAAAAGTTCCTTAGAGTTTAAGGAAGACTGAATTTTTTATGTAAAATAGCTCGATTTTGCTTTCACAATCATTTCCTTGTAGACTGATATGGCCAGTTTGTATGAGCCTTTATATAAGGGATCGTAGTTGGTATGCCATTTCCTTTCCAATCTAAGACAGGTTTATTTTTGTACCCTAAGTTTGTCATCAAACCAGGGTTCTGAGGGGGAGGCTTTGATTTTTATATGCTTTGTTTGGGGCAAGACGATTTAGTGGTATTAATCCACCGATGGAGGCAGTATCGAGATCCAAGCTCATCTCTGGCATAGGTTGAGCTGAAGAGGTATTTAATGTATCAGAGTTAATTTTCTGCCAAGGACAGCATGTCATACAAGAAGATTGAAGGCAGCTGTTTGTTTTTTTGTTTTTTTTGGGCAGCCAACTTTAGATGAAACAATTAGTGTTTTCAAGTGCTGTAAACACAATGTACAAGTGTTAATTATCTGAAACTTTACTATCAAGAGTATTGGGCACACTCTTGTATACCCCCTTACCTTGAAACACACTACCTCCTCATTTCCTTTTCCCACCTCCTCATTGAGGTGGTCACATCTTGAGCGTTTCATTGGAGGCATTTCTGGTTGACCACAATTGAGATCCAAATATTCAAGATAATGAGATATCAAGTGTCCATGCTCCTCTTGGTGTGGGACAAAGGGATAACATTCCTATGTTTTTTTGATGGAGGAAATTAAATAACCCAATCATATGACTTTTATTCAGCAAATCACCATAAAACTGTATTCATATAAAAACAGCGATTTACAATTAAAACAAAGAATACAAGCGCAGTTCAGATAGACTAAATTTACAGTATAAAAATAGTTGTCATTAAGTACATCCAAAAATATTCTAGCATTAGGCAGAAAGTTAGACCACAAAAATTAGGCCTGAACCGAGATCACAATTCAGACTACGCTTAAATATCTAGTTTTCCCAATTCTGAGTATTACAAATGAAACTGGTTGCAGCAAAACAGATGAGCAAATAACCCAATCATTACTTCATACAAAAACCTTGTGCATCACAAATCAGTTCTTTGCTCTGATAGCCAGAATTGAGATGTATGGACTCTTTTTAAATGCTTCAAAGCATAGGATTTTCTTAATGTTACTGAGATGTCATGAAATTCCAGGATGTTCTATACGCAACACACTTAGACCCACCTGTCCACACTCAAACTAGTCTTCCACCTGTTTTATGTTTCGTAACGAAACCCAGTTTTGGACCAGAGTTTGTGTACGCTGGCAAACTCCACCCCTAGTCCAATGATTTATTTTTAAATTTTAGCTTGGTAGTCGGATCATGCCCCTTTTTCAGTTCGAACTGTTCTTTTTGTGATGGTAAACAAATATAAAATATAATAACCAAATACTTCAAGTAGAACAAGACCTAATGCAGATGAAGGAAACAAAAGAAAATGAGAAGATGTAAACAAAAAATGCTTGAAAAATGGCTGGAATAGTGGGAGAAAGCTTTGAACAGAAAACACAGCAATCATGACCATTCAATAACATTGCTGTATTACATGACGTGCTAAGACTAGTGCCTTGTCTCTGCATCTTCATGGGGGCTTTGTTTTATAACAAATTCATCCTACATACTCAATTGATAGGAAAGTCCTTCATTACCATGTTCCAGTCGACTGTTCACAAGTTCAAATCCTTCTGAGCCTGCTGTAAGAGTCTGTTACTGTAGCAAGTTTGCTTTTTCTTGGTCATCCCAGATTTTCACCTTTTTCCGGGCCCGATTTACCCTGAATTTAGGACTCTGTGTGCTTTACCACTGCTAAATACTAAATAATATTGAAGTGCTTGTGCTTCTCCTCTAAAACCCGTGCTGCACATTGGCACTACCTATTTTGCCTGTTTAACTTCTCTGCAAGTCTGTTGTAAATTGTACCTAAAGTGCACGTAGGGCATGGAAATTTAAATGTCCTATGTCAACTGTGTGCATTTACACCACCCACATTTGACAAACCTATTCCTGGCAGGAACACCGCTGCACTCTGGTTAGGCTGTAATTGAAATGCACTGCAACGACACATGGCAGGGAAAAATGCTTTTGCCTGGTTAAAAAAAGCCTATTTTTTACATATAAGAATCGCCCTTAAATTGTGCCTTACAGGGTGTGCTAATGTATAAAAAATAAGCTGCATTGCATCTTGGGGATAGGTAAATATAACCTTAAAGTTATTTGACTCTCTAGGCCTGGCTACACTATTCTCTAGTAGGCCAAGGTGAGGTTAAAATCTTATTTTCCACTTCGTTTTAGCGAAGGGCTTGAAGAATGCTTCAAAGTGACAGAAAAAAAGACTGATTCCCGACTACAAGAGGGCCTAGCTGACTGGCCAGGTCTCCTGCAGGGTCTAGTCCTCTTTAGAGACCTGGTGCTCAGATGCCTGCCCTGAGGAGCTAGGGGGCTGCAGGACTGACAAGAAGCTTTGCCAGTATTTTGGGACCAAGTCTGTGAGGTAAACCATTAGACAGGAACAATCTGCGGGGGATAACTTACCTCCATTGGGGTTGGCCTAAAATTGTGCCTATGTCCCAGTCCACAGCAAACTGTTTATCAGTAGTGCTTGACTTTTTCTAGGTGATTTAAAAAGTTAAAAATCCATATCTCGGTTCCCCTTGTAATGATCTGGGCTCCCTCCACTGGAGATGCAGGGGTTGGATTTCTAACCCCCTGGTGAAAGGACTTCGTTAAATGCACCAAAACTAGTTAGAAATCCAGTTGGACCGCAGCCCAGACACAACCCACTAAACCAATACTGCGAAGGAAGCGTTTTCTTGAAATGAAATGATTCAGACCCTTTAGATAAGTTCAGGGACAGCAGTGGAACTCCAAGCGCTCGTTTGTTAATGAATCACACACTCAAGGTTCACTAGAAATGGAATATGCATTTTGAAATATTCATTTTAAAATACCTAATCTAGTGCCCACAACATTGAATTGTAACATGGAAGATAAAAATTCAAGGAGCGAAGCATTTCATAAATAGTGAAAACAGAATAAATTTGAGCCATGATCATTGAATTTTGCAGCGTTAACACCCTCACTTTGCTGTCTCTAGATGCTATGCTAGTTCTAGCAGAATCTGTAAATAAGCCTCTTCGAGTTTCAGAGGTAGGGTGCATATGTGGTTAGGGACAACAAGGTCTGTTGCCTGCTACTCCAAACATGAGGGCAAGGACATTGTGTCTGCCCTAGAACAAAGTGTTAACTTGGATCAACAAAGGACAAATTCTGTTTGCAATATATGGTTTTAATTGCATATGGCTGCTAGAACAGTGAACTCCATAGAACTGAAAACTGAACTCTAATTTGCTGCTCGCGACAACTCCTTTTATACATAAAACCCATAAGGACTCGCACATTAATTTATTGCAAAATAAGCTATTAAAATGTTTCCCTGCCTATACAAATCTTATCTACACATTTCTATATATGGCATGTCATCTATGCTTCTCTGCTCGTGGTTCCCCCTAATTGGACTACCTTGCCCTTCAGAACATAGTAACCTTTAACATAGTTGATTCCTCTGGTGTTTACTATCCTCAATGGTTCTCGGGCCTGCCTTATCTTACTTCCTGCAATACTGGCTTAAATTGCTCTCTGACCTCATACTTCTCCATAACATGTGCTTATGCTAAGGCTGGGTGGGGGTTGTCATGCTGATGTAATGCTTTTTGAAGTTCCATGTCTACATTCCCCCCTCCAGTTGACCTACCAACTACCTTCTCTGACTCTCTCGCTAATGGGCAGTAACTAGTAAATGTTACCAGCAGCGTCCTTAACCTGGGTAAGGGACCTGACGGTGAACACTCCTCCTAGATTGGTGCTTGCTTACCCTTTGCAACATGCTAGCACTAATTGAAAAACACAGTACATCAAAAGCAGTACCACAATAATTGGCAACAGGGCCTTGAACAGTCCTGACGTCCACGGTGGCAACCAATTGAACCACTCAGAAGGAGCACCCCCTTAGTCTCTCATCATCCTCTACAGGATGGTCAGTGTTCATATTTCCTCTGTTAAAGTTCCATTGTCCATCATTTGCAGGAACAAACATGCAGCATGATGTCACAACCTTGGCGCACACCCCTCCCTCCATGGCCGTTAGAAGGTCCAGCACACAACGTGCTGCATCGCTAGCACTCTCATAGCTCGTAGTTCTTCCTTGACTGCATTGAACCATTGTTCAGTGGCATTAATAATCTTCATTAGTTCCCAGCTTGTTATTCCGTGCCATTGCCTTTGCTTGGACAAATGGCAGCACATTTCCCAAAAAAGGTTGAGCATCGTTAAACAGTCTGAATTCTTGGGGTATTTCCTTACAAGAGGGGGGTTCCAAAATACTCTGCAGACCACTTCCATCGATGATGGTGTAAAAGAGTGGATGGATGGCTCAGGGGGTGGTCACATAGTGTGGTAATTATTGAGGCTGGTACCACCAAGGTTGGGGTGTATAGAGTGACCAAGGAGCATAGTCAGCTCCAATCAGGAGGAAGTTGGCTGTATAGCAATTCTCCACACTGTCCATAGAAGTCGATTAGACCGGAGGTGCCCCTCTGCATGTCGGTGTTCTATATTGATATTGCAGTTGAGGTTCCTTCCAACCTCAATGGAGCCATTCCATTGGAAACAAAGTAAATGACATTAGTTTCATCATTGATCTGGGACTGGTAGTTCTATCTAGCCTAAGGCGGCAGGGCACATTTTAATCCCACTTGGCACTTGCACATGGTCTTACGATCATTACGCGTGCAGCTCCATAATATTGGCCTACAGGCAAATGACCTCTTAGTTCCAGCATCCATTGGCATATACTGGCCCATTGACCTCCAATGTTGACCTTTCTGCAAAGTCAGGGGCATGGGGTTGGCTAAATAGTTGTGGGATGCAGAGGGTGACTTAGTTGTCCCCAAGAATATCTGCTTTGCCCCAGATATTGGTCTCAATGCAAGCGGTTTCATCACTATCCATCTATTGGCCAGATTCTTTTTTAGTTGTCTCCTACTCTGTGGGCACTTCCTTGAGGTTTGTTGTGATATACAACTCTTTGGCGCTATTCTGAAATGGTGTGGTGTGATGGGCCTAATACTGTGGGGCTGTATCTGTGCTCATATTCTACATAGAAAGAGGTGTAGGAGGCATAGTGTGGTGTCTGCTGGTACTTCTTTTGAGGTCTGTAACCTGCCTGATACAGTAGCGTGAGGGAACACACAAAGCAGCTATCATTGTATCTCCACCCATGTCATGCATATGTGGATACCACATGTTATCTAGTTGCTTTGAATGGAGGGCATAGGTGTGGAAGGCGACATTTTCGAAACCTATGATCTCTGTGGCGGCATTGCGTGTCTGAACTGATTGTCTCATCGTGTTAATGGGAAACAAACATGCAAAGTGCAAAAACAATAAAGCACAACTGTCCATTCCGTAGTGATATCATTGGTCATCTTCCTCAATGCCCCCCCTGTCTTTCGGCCCCCTCCTTTGGGAGTGTGATTCTGCGCCGCGTCTAGCCAGACGTCGGTCAAGTGTATCCATGGTCTCTTGTTTGTCACTTTGATTGCTGCTGGTGTGGTCTGTGTGATCGTTAAGGGGGCCCTCAAAAATGTGGATTCTTCCACTTGCAGACGAAGTTGCAGATGTAGACTTGTTGGCCGTGTCACTGGTGGCTCTAGCAGTTCGTTGGTGCACTTCCCCTTCCACAATAAGTTTACAGAAGTTAGCGGCCTTTGTTAGCTCAGACAAATACAACCCCATCTCATTCTCAAATACTTATGCAGTTTTCTGTGCATCAGTCATTCTGCGGGGCAATGTCAGGGACATAGACATGGGGCGCCCTTGACAATCTTGTGTGGTTAGGTGAAGGTCGCTACCAGTCTGTCCTGAGGGCGTACAGGGCAAGGGGGAGGCAGGACAGCCACTTCTGTAGAGTGGCACACAGTTTGCTTATTTTGTTCAACAACCCATTCATGTGTTCCACAATTCTGTTGGACTGTGGGTGATAAACGGAGGACAATTTATGCCTTATTCCTAGGGATGAACAAATATGTTGGAATGGGGTAATTTCAAAATGTGTGCCGTTGTCTGAGGGGATGGCCTCCGGCACGCCCCACCTAGGCATCACCTCTCTCAATCGGAATGTTGCAGCTGCTTTGTCAGCATTGTGTACTCAAGGTCCTGCTTCTATCCACCTGGAGAAGGGGCAGACAGCTTCCAAGAGGTACCGGTAGCTATTTCACCTGTCAATCATGTCCAGAAAGTGTATGTGCAAATTCTTGAATGGGCCCATGGGTCGTGGGATGGTGGATGTTATGAGCTTTAGTGGGCTTGGGGCTGTACTGTTGGCATACTCGGCATTGTGCTATGGACATAGTAATCATTTCTGATAGCTGGGGTGTGGACCAATCAGCCTGGAGTGTGGCTAGAATGTACTCCTTGGCCATGTGTGCAGGGAGGTGTAGCTGCTCTAAAGCGGTGTATAAGGCCTGTGCCATCACTGGCTTCCCTGTGGCCTCCTGTCTGTAGATGAAATCCAATGATGTTTGAACGTATCTCCGCTGTGTTCAAGGCTCTCTCGTTGGGTGGGGCCTGTTCCTGCAATTCCTGCAGATGTAGCCTGGCTATTTTTGTATGGTGGTGGTAGGTCATGGTCTTTGGTCTGTCTGCATGTCAACTCTGTCTGGAAGTCCGGGGTTGTGCTTATGGTGGCTTTAGCTGCCCAGTCTGCCAAAGCATTGCCCCTCGATATGAGGTCCTGTTCGTTAGTATAAGCTGCACATTTGATAATCGCCACTTTGGAGAGTAATGCCATGGCCTTAATTAGCTGTGCTAATAGATCCTTGTGTGTAACGGGTGACCCGTCTGACTTGAGGAACCCTATCCTTTTCCATTTGTGGATACTGGAGTGTATCGTGGTAGTCATGTATACCGAATCCGAATAGATGGTAGACGCCTGTCCCTCTACTTGTTTGTGTGCCTCGATCAAGCCTACTAGTTCTGCTGCTTGTGCTGAGTAATGAGAGGGTAATGGTATCTGCATTAGTATACTTATGGTGTCTGAAGACCCTTGTTGCTCCGCTATTACCACCGCTCTGACTTCGTACTTCTCCGTAACATGTGCTTCTGCAACGTGTTTCTCCTTTAACATAGTTGATTCCTCTGCTGTTTACTATCTTCAGTGGTTCTTGGGCCTGTCTCATCCTGCTTCCTACAATACTGGTTTAAATTGCTCTCTGACCTCATACTTCTCCATAACGTGTGCTTCTCTTAAGGCTGTGTGGGAGTTGTCACGCTTATGTAATCTTTTGAAGTTCTATGTCTACAACAGTCTCGGTACTAGTAAGTGAAGGCTAAATGCTGCAGAGCCTTGGAGGAGTATTGCTAGAGCTGCCTTCGATCAAGGTGGAATCTAGTGCTGTGCTGCCCACCTTGATCTTTGCCAGCGTGAAGTTCCTCACCTACCTATGGCCTGAAACCTGTTGTAATAGGATTTGACCACTGATTTTATCTTATATTTTCTAAGTAAAACGGGGATAGAGACACTAAGGAACATTTAAAGACTAAACTAACATGGCGCAAAATAAGTCTTCTATAGTCGGATAATTACAATTTGGAAAACAAGTCGGCCTGCACAGTGAGCAGCTATATTTGCATTACCTGAGGCTTTCAAAAACATCACCCTGTCTATTAAAACGAAATAGAAGAATCTGAAATAAAAATAGAAAGTTTTGAACCCAAAGTATAAAGGAAATTGAAGAATCTAAACGTACGTCTCCAAGCATGTCGCACTTTCTATGAAAGATATAGAAACCTCTGAAGAGACAAGTGATGAAAATAGAGCTGGGAGAGAGAAACATGATGGAAATAATAGAATCTGAAACGGAACGGTCATGGTGTTTACGACCTTCCCGTAATAACTCTTAAATTAAACTAACCGAGGGCATCTGAGTGTTATTGCAGCTACTTGTTGAACATTTCTAAACTAAACATTCACAGAAAAATGTAATCATTATGAAAGTGTTTTTCAGAAGTTTATCACTGCTTGATGACTCCTCTGCAGAACAGAAGAATATGCTAGACTTGCATTTGATGGAATTACAGCTTGGTTCATATTCAATAACCCTTTCATATCGAAATAAAAAGGTCTCTGCATTGACCAACACAATGGTCATGACACCCTTAACCAATCGTGGTGATCTTGGTGTATTTTGGTCATTATATATTTCTCTAATATTTTAAATTGGTTAGGTAATTTTGTGTTTAAAATAGTTGGTACTGCTTGAACTTAGCACACACTTCTCTGGAGATTGCCCCCTGCTTGTGCCATGGTCAACAGGGGTTGAGCAGATTCTCTCAGAACAGGGTTAAGTTAACCACAGTAGGTTTGAGTTGGGAGGAGTGCCCCCCCGCCCCAATTAATAACCTCTACCTCTCCTATTTGATTTTGTGAGCTGCTAAAATTTTTATTGAATTACACTCTTTCATAACTACTTCCAAAGTGAGGGGGCGAGTCAACTTTCTCCGTAACCGGAAATTAAGGTAAACGATCAGCTCCGTCTCTCGAGATTTTTGCACTTGTTTGGTTTTGCCCTCTGCCATGTTGCAAAACAAGTTGGTGAGTCGAATTGCTAGCAGACACAAAATGATCCACATTCCTAATCAAGCTTTTATTATGAACCACTATGTTGCCACATGCAAAAGTCTGTCCCTCAGATATTAGGGGTGTAGAGGAGAACCACTTGAGTGAGGTAAGAGTTAGTGACACTAATTTCAGAGCAGAAGTACTTCACTGCAGCTGATCTGACTGCCACTCCATGCAAATTTGCAGATTAGCTGTGCAGAAGCCAAAGTACAGAGACAATATTGTCTACACCTGAAATTAGGTACCTTCTATGTTCATTGCAAGAGTAACATAGAATTGCCTCAATTGGTCGAAAAGGTATCTAAGCATAGGAGCTCACAGTCCAAACTGTTCACAGGCTCGGGATGGAGATCTCCCACTCTCCTTTTGTGATATGTTGGTGTGCTGTGAACCAGAATGAGGCTCACGCTGTGCATGAGAACAAATAAAAGGTCATGCTACTGTCCTTGTTCATGTTGCCTTTAAATTAGAATCTCTCCTCATCTGCTATTACAAGTGGATGTCCCCATCCATGCTGATTGTCTTCGAGCATGTCATCAGGCCGAGCGCACCTCCAGCCGTGGGTAGCATCTCACCCACCTCCAGCCATGGGTAGCATCTCACCCGCCTCCTGTGTTCCTTAGTGGCAACAGGCTTGCTGCACACCTCACTTCTCCAGTGTTCCTCAACTCTTTATGGTGCGCTCCTCATGTCGTTACAACAGGGGCCAGGAACAACTCACCAGGCAACTCATTTGTCCACGCAGACCAGGGCAGTCAGCTGGAATTCTTTGAAAACTCAGTCTGGTGGACAGCCACTAAATTGAAGTCCTTGCTGTTGGATTTGAAGCCTCGCCTTCCTCGATTTTGCCCCTTTAAAATATCTCCTGTGAGTCTGAGCTTGTAGTAAAGTGTCTTCTTTGAAGAGCTAAACGTTATCTTCTGAACCTTGCTCAGCAAGGGAATGGCTTCTCTTTGCTAAACTATTGGATATATAGGAAGCAACAAGATGTGATTGTTTTCTTTCACACTTGCATCATTCTTTTGCAAAAATCCCTCAAACCATCTGTATTCTTTTGAATCGTAGTTCTTTTTGATGCATTGTTTGGCTTTGCTGAAGCTTCATATTTCTGTCATCGCTGTAAGTGGGACCTCTGGCTACGGCTGATCAAACCTATCCTTTCCAAACACTGAAGTTCTCTCTTCGGCACTAGTTATGAGTCCCCTCACCCTCAAGTTCTGAAAGCTTTTACCACGATACTAGTAGCCTATTCTTGCTTCGTTTGCAGTATTTCAACCTGGGTCCTCAGCCTCCTTCCTTTGATATCAGAAAATTGGGAAGCACAACTCCCTGCTTCCAAATACTAGTACATTACATTTCCCAGCAGCAGAACTCTGGGTGTTCAAAGGCTTGAAATTACTTTTGTTTGTGCAGATTATGGACAGTACCAAATTCTGAAATACTCTACTTTTTTTGATATCAGATGGTTGAAAGTACTTCGTCTTGGTGTGTGGTATTGACCCCCCCCTTTTTAGGTCGAAGCCTACCTGACAGCACAGCTGTCGGGTTTGCTAAAGACATCTTGGGGACATTTGGAAAGCTTCCCTGGGAATGCATTCCACCCATTGCTCATCATTGGCTTTGTGGTTTGTAACTCACATTTGCTTGCTTTCTATTTGCTGGCTTTATTTGCTTTCAGATGTCTGCTTTAGTTCGTCCCTCGCGAAGCGCAATTCTTTATTTATGGTCTCCTTCAGAGTGCTCCCTTTCTGTAAACAGGCTTTTTAATCTTGTTCTCATCTAGTCAGATTTGCTGTACATTCAAAGACCGAGGTCACATATCAGGCTGTTTTCCAAAGGAGCTTGGTGTTTACTTCTCTCACTTTGAAGTCTGAGAAAGATTTGTGTGACAATCTTGCTGTGAAAGGCTTTATTTTTCTAGCACACAACAAAGTTTAAATGTCTAATGAACTGTGCAGCCATTTCAGAATATATCAGAATTAGGAAAGCACAAAACGCACATTTTTGGTAATTCTGAAGTGTGGGGAAACAAATATTTTAATACGATTAAAACAAATACATTAGGTGATGACATTTCCACACTATTTGTGTGCTGTATACTTTTATCAGTAAAACTGCTGGTCTGTGTGATGGCCATTTCAACAGAAAATTTTGTCTATAATGGGAGTGCACTACCACACCATGCATACTCCACTTTACGCCACTCCACTTTGCACCAATCCATGCCACTGCACTCCACTCTGCGCCTCTGCACCCCTCCACGCCAATGCACTCTAGTCTGCTGTGCTCCACTCTGCACACTAGTCTGCTCTTTACCACTCTAATCTACCCTAATGCATTCTACGATGCTCCAGTCTGACACTCTGCCACCTTATGCCACTCTATGCTACTCCATGCCAGTCTCCTCTATGGCGCAAACTTTGAGCTATGCTGGTGTACAATATGGCTAAAACACATTGGCAAAGCCAATAGCTCTTGCATAGGTGAGACATATTGGATATGTAAATGCTTGTTCAATCTGCCCAGTGCCCTCCTCATCTGGCAGTTAGCACTACAGTGTGTGTTCCTCAGGTTGCAATGTCAATGCTGCTTATAGCGAGCAAGGAAAGTGAGCAATTATACATTAAGGAAATGGTTTCCATCATAGTTCGCACTTGACTATACACTCTTTTGTCCTTAATTAATGGATGTTTTCGCAAAACCTTGGATTCAATTCTAAGTATGAATGTATATAGTGCAGTGGTGCTTACCAGCTCCTGCTTTGAGTCTGAGTCAGCAGCTAGAGTGAGGAGGGGCTGGTTTCTTTCCGCCTCTTTGCTTGCTTAACTCTCAATATTAGTGTCTAGAGCAGGGGTCTTCAACCTTTCCTGTAACACGAGCTACTTATGTTCAATTAAAATTATCCCGAGCTACTAAGTTGCTAGCATTATTAGGGTTGTAATAGTGACCACATCAGCAAGATTACATTTGTGGCCACCCTATGAAACCTTTCCAGCAATGATCAACTGTGTATCAAGCAGGCTTGTCAGTTGTAATGTAAAAAAAGCCTTTGAAGAAGGGAGGCTAACATGGCGTCTGCTAGCTGAGCAGCCGCGCGTGTCCGTGCTATCTTCCCTCACCACCATCAGCGCGATGTTACCGGGCGCTTGAGCTGTGGTTTTTTTTGCAGAGACTGTGAAGACTCTTCTGGAGGCTGAAGGAGTGGTTGCTGAGCTCCAGAGTTTAGCGGGGAGAGAGGCGAATGCTTGTGGAGTCCTTGGGTGCTCCCCGCCCACCCTGCTTTCCGCGCTGGTGCACTGCCGCCCTGGAGCTGAGGCGCGGCCGCAGAGCGGCGGCTCGCGGGCTACTACGGGTCTGCAGCGGCAGCGCCAGTATCGGTCGCTTTTTCGGCGCAGCAGGTGCTGGTCGAACTGGGGCTGTCTGCGGAGCCATTCCCACGGAGCCGATAGCTCCGGTTTCTTCGACTCTCACCCGGCTCAAAGTAGTCTTCGGACAGCAAGGGGGACGTATTTCCTGGCCAAATCTTGGAGTCCCCAAATTTAAATATAGAAAACTACCCGCATTCAGGAGGCAAGGATTTGCCATCCAGCGCAGGAGACGGTGGGGTCCCCAAGAACCCTAAGAGCCCAGAAAATCGAGGTAAACCTGGTGTAAAACAAGCAGGAAAAAAAGGTAGGAAACGCGGAGGGTGTCTACCTGGTAATAAAAAGGGGAAAACCAAGGAAAAGGAAAGTGGGGTGCCAGGAAGTCAGTTGAGGGGCAGGCTTTGGAAGGAGCAGCAGTTAAAAGCACCCCTAGCACCTCCAGGGCGTCCAGTGATTGTTCTGCGTTTCAAACCTACCAGGTTAAGGGTAGGAGCATAAAGGGGGGGAGAAATAAAACCATCTCTATACATAGTAAAGTTAAGGTTACCCCCTTCATTGAGGTCCTTCTTCAGGGTTCAACCAGAGGTACTGATTATTACTAAGCAGGGAGGGGACCGCAGAGAGGACGTTGATGTATGTTCTTTTGGTCCTACGGTCTGCTTATCAGGCGAATCCTGGGATAACATGGAGTCCACAGGAGCCTCATTTACTGAGAATGGGATACCCACTGAAATTACAGAATCGCGGCCTGAATTAGGGCTAGGGGGGGAGATAGAACTATGCCTTCAGAGTGCAGTCACCAGTCAATCTATTGACTGAAATGGACCAGGACTTCGGTTGCAGGAGCAGACTGGGCCCCCACTAGTTTCGATGGAAGCTCTGTTTGCCTCATTAAAGGAGGATATCAAGCAAGGCTTTGCGGTATCAGCAGCTAATCAAGGAGAAATAAGGAACTCATGTGAGATCCTAGAAAAAAAGGTGGATCTCTTAAATGCTAGAACCGAATCCCTAGAGCACTCTGTAGATGCGCTAAAGGCCAATTTAGGGTCTGCAGAGGCCAAAATTCAGGACTTAGAGGGGAGGTTGTTCTGCGAGAGAGAATGGAGACGCTTGAAAACAACTCCCGCAGGAATAATCTTCGCGTTATGAACGTCCCAGAGGGAAAAGAAGGGTCAGACCTTAAGACCTTCATTGTTAAATTGATCAAGGAAGTTCTGCCACTTGAAGAGTCTACCGAGTTCCTGGAAAAGGACATACAAAGAGTTCATAGGGACCCCTTTCGCCTAAATCCAAATAGGACAAAACCAAGGAAGATTCTTATCAATTTCCTCACTTATGCAGTAAAAGAAAAAATCTTGAATTTGGCTTTGAAAACAAAAACACTAAAGCGAGGATTTTTCTTTTGAAGTTCGCTCGGATTTATCGAGAGACACTCTAGAAAGGCAGTGGGAACTCGGTAGAAGGATGGATAATTTCAAGAAAATCGGAGCAGTAGTACAACTCAAATTTCCGGCTTTCTTAAAAGTTATGTATAATAACAAAATGCATAACATTAGGTCAGTTCAGGAGGCAGACGAATTGCTGGATACTATCAGCAAAGGGGTCCCATAGGCTCTTATGGATAATTTGGGTGGTTTTCCCCTAAGGGAGGTGCAGGATTGTGAAACATAGTGTAGTGCTGAGTAGAGCTTCACATTGCTTATAATGTAATTATCGGATCACATCATCGGAAGGTCTGTTTGGCAGAGTAAAAAGTTTTAGATCCTGCATAAATAAGCCAGGGAAGAGTAAATGTGCAAAGATGGGAAAAAAAAAAAACTGCAAATCTTAGAGGTCCTTCGGGCCTCTTAAGTTGTGCAAGAAACACAATTTTTTTACTTTTTGTTTTTTGATACATAACACTTTTATTTTTGATTAGGAGAATTTTTTTTTTTTTTGTAGGGTAACACATATTCGGGATAGGGATAGAGGGGTAGATCACGGACGCCATATCTGGACAACGTCCAGTCAAATGGGGGAATGGTTCTCCAAGGGAGGGGGTGGGAGGGGGGTAGGGGAGCACAGGGGGATAAAAAATAAAATTACCTAATTCGTCTTAGATTTTTTAGACTTGTTGGGTCTGTTAACCTTAGCTAGGATGGAGTTGGCCGGAATGCAAAAATCCAGGTGCTGTCTCCGCCTCGGTCTAGGGAGGGCTCGGAGTGCTAAGCCTCAAATAACATGACTATACTTCAGATATTGTCCTGGAATGTAAATGGCCTGCGTGTGAGGTCACGTGGAGCAAAAATCCTACAATATCTGAGAGATTCCCCAGCGCAGGTCATTGTCATCCAGGAGACCCATCTTCTTGAGGCAGAGATGAAAGAAATACTTAGATCTCAGAAATGGGTGGAGTCTTTTATCTGTACTGACCATACGGCCAATATTAGAGGGGTGTTGATTCTCTTCAAAAAGCAAGCTAAAGTCCAGATTTTACAATATAAGGGTGATCCAGGGGGGAGGTGGCTGATATTGAAGATTACTTTAAGGGGTATCCTTTTCACGCGAAGTGGCTATTACGGCCCGACCCAGGATGACCCTTGTCTCAATTTTTTTTTCGCACCTATTGGATTTCTCAGAGCCAGTGATTTGGGCAGGAGATTTTAATATTGTCCTTGATCCTAAACTAGATAAATCCCCAAATAGTAGAGCGATGGCCCCTTCAAGATCTAGGGCGTCTCTCTTGACAATAATGTCCCAATTGGGCCTCAGTGATATTTGGAGGGAAAGGTCAGGTCAACAACTGGGGGTATCTTATAGGAATTTTAAATATAAACATAAGTTACGAATTGACTATAGCCTGATCAGTTATAATCTCAGGGATAGAGTTAAAGATATAAAATACCTGCCATCACACTTGTCGGACCACTCTGGTATTGTATTGGCCCTTGACTGTATACAGACACAGCAGGCTAGAGCATGGTCCTTTGATCGATCATTACTACTTGAAGAAGATGAGTCAAGTTTCCTCTCCAGGGAAACAAATTTATTCCTAGAGACCAATTTGGGAACAGCCGATATCACTATAGTTTGGGTCACACTCAAAGCTTTTCTGAGGGGTATCATAACTAGTAGGTAGAGTTATAGGCGTAAAAAATATAGAGATGAGACTTTAGCTTTGGAGGTAGAAATGAGGGAAGTGGAGTCAAAAATGAATAGCCAGGTGGGAGTTGGCCAGAAGGAAGATCTGGATAAATTTAAAAAATTGAAGGAACAGCTGGAGGGTATTCTTCAAAGGAGGCTCATGCGTAGATGGGAGGCAAGCAAGATCGCCCACTTTGAGTATGGGGAAGGAGCAGGAAAGTTACTTGCGTGGAAAATCAAAGCCGACCAGCTCCGGAACCATATAAAAGAAATTACTGGGGGGAATGGTGCAGTCTCCACATCTTCGGACGAAGGTATTGGTGAGGCCTTCTTGGAATATTTTCAAGAGATGTATAAAGAGACCTCCATAGAAAATAAATCTAAAGCAAAAGCATGGTTGGAGAGAACTACTTTAACACCCATTAGCTCCAAGCAACAGATAGACCTGGAACAGACCATTACGCAGGAGGAAGTGAGGAAGGCTATGGCGGACGGTAAAAGGGGCAAAGCTGCTGGTCCCGACGGACTACCAGTTGAACTATATAGATCTCTAGGGGAGGGCATGATTCCAATAATAACCCAACTATTTAATAAAATATTTTTGGAAGGAACTAGCCCACCTGCATCATGGAATGATGCTACAGTAGTCCTGATTTTGAAACCGGGCAAAAATCCTACCAGCTGTGGGTCATACCGGCCCATATCGCTTTTAAACGCCGATTACAAAGTCTTTACCTCTATTTTAGCAACTAGGTTGGGGCTGGTGGCGAAGGACATCCTTCACCCCGACCAAAAAGGGTTTGGGAAAGGGAGGCAATTGGCAGACCTCACATACGATCTGGTCGGTGCAATAGATATCGCTTCCACCTATTCACTTCCTCTTGCAGCTTTAACCCTGGATTCCACCAAGGCTTTTGACATGGTAAATTGGAGCTACCTGTCGGAAGTTATGGTGAAATTTAATCTGGGAGATAAGTTTTTCCGTACGATACAGTTGCTATATCAAGCGCCATCGGCCAACCTTTTGGTTAACGGTAGTCTTACTAAGGCATTTAGTATAACTAGGGGGACTAGACGGGGCTGCCCCCTCTCCCCCCTGTTGTTTGATATGTACATAGAGCCGTTTGCGCAGAGGCTCAGAGAAGATCCTGATATTGAGTCTTTCAGACACGGGGATTGGGAGAGGAGGGTGGCACTGTATGCGGACGACATTCTGGTACTCTCAGCAGACTTGGACACATCTCTTCCGGCAGTCATTAGATTGGCGGAGGAATTTGGACAGGGTATGAGATAAATGCTGGGAAAACTGAGATTATGACATGGAACATCATGGGTACTTCACATCAGATAAGCCACAGCATGCGTTATCTAGGGGTTAGAATCGTCAGATATAGATAAAATAGCAGAAACCAACTTAGTAAGAGTCCTTCGGGAATGCCATAAACAAATGAAGTCATGGGCCCACCTTCCTTTATCCATCCTGGGGAGGGTGAATTTGGTTAAAATGACGATACTACCCAAGACCACATTCCTCTTTAATACAATTCCCCTTCACTTCGATAAACACATTATAGATAAATTCCAGCAAGAAATAAATTCCTTTATCTGGGCATATAGATCTACCAGAATAGCCTGGAAAAAATTAAAGCGTAGGAGTGAGAAAGTAGGTCTTGCGTTACCTGACCTACAGTATTACGCTTGGGCGTTTCAACTTTCACATTCTCGGATGCTATTAAAAATGCCTACTTGCATTGGGGGAGGTGACATGTTATTGGCTGTTAAAAGGGGCGGGTCTACCGGAGGAGGGCTTCATGTTTAAATTTGGTGACCAAAAAGTTTTTAAGAAAGTCAAACTTAAGGTCCTTAAGGGATTTGCCAGAATATGGGCAAGGTTAAAAAATTTGGTAGGTCTTAATTACTTCTCAAATTTAGCGCCACTTTGGGACTCACCGGGCTCGCCGGAATGCCTTCGGGACAGGCTGGCGCTGCCACTTAAAGATGCAGGATTAAAAGTATGGGGAGATCTTGCTAGCAATGAAACACTCATCTTATGGGAAGATCTAAAGAGAAGAGTCGGTAGCGGTCTCTCAAGATTTAAGTATATCCAGCTACAAAGCTGGGTACTGTCCCAGATCAGACAGAAAAAATCTATTGGTGGGGGAAGCAGCCTAGAGCATCAGCTAGTCAAGAGGCCAGTAGGGAAGAAGGTTTCACACTGGTATTGGGCTATAGAAGAGGCGGTGGATGGGGAATTTTAAGCTTGCTAACGAGCTATGGAGTGAACAGATGCCAAATGCACAGTGCGATCTCCTATGGCAGGATTAGTTTAAAAATCTTTTCAGTTTAGTTAAACCTGCATGGTTGAAGAGGAACCATCTATTCACTGTGCATAGAGCATACCTATCCCCCCTCAGGCTATCAAAAATCCTAAAAGGGTCTCAAGTCCACTGTAAAGTGTGGGTTGGCAGAAGCCTCAGACTTACACATGTTTAAAGACTGCCCCCCCATTGGCGCATTTTGGGAAGAAATACAGACAACGATGGAGTGTATCTTGAGTACCAATTCAAATGGACCGGACTTTAATAATTTTTGGCCTTAACAGCTACATTGTAGGTCCAGCCAGATCTTTTATTCTATTCGATCTTACTGGCAAGGAGACAAATATGTAAACATTGGGTGGACCCTGTCCCTCCTAAACACTCGGATTGGTTGACCTCACTATATGAAACATCTAAGATGGACTTGGCTAGAGCTTGTAGCAAGAAAAAAATTGCATATTGGGACCTGCTGCTTCAATGGAAATAACCTAAGAAGCAACCGTAAACTTTATCCATGCTTTGTTATTCTTATTTTATTTGTTATAATGAAGGGCGGGTCCGATGATTATGCCTTTTGGATACTCCTTGGACTATGCTGGGTCTCCCCCGAGTTATCGAAAGAGTCCATCTGGTCTTTACAGATCAAGCTGGAGTGAAACCTATCCTTTTTTTTTTTGAGGGGTAGTAGCATTCTCGGTCTGGAAATATACCCCTACAGGCTGAAGGTACCGAGAGATTCCATCAAAAGAGCCTGTCATCTCAGGTCGTTGAGTAGGGGTATGAACAGACGGTTTGTTTACTATGGTTAAAGGCGAATGAGGACAACAAAAAAAATGTAAAAAAAGCCTTTGTCAGTCTGGAAATCCCTTACGTAGGTAATACAGATGCAATTCTCATGGCACCAAGGTAATACGTTTCTCCAACGCCACATGATTTATCATTCAAATGTTAGCTTTATAAATATTTTGGAAATTAAAACAGTTTTCTCCAAACAATCTTATGAGTTCTGACGATACTCCCATATTTGTCTCAAATACACACTTTTCAATGTTATAAATGTATTCAGCTAAGTAAAAACATCTAATTTATTAGGCTGGGCTGCACACAGCTACCAGTAGCTCAAAAGCTACTGGTTGGAGAAGCCTGGTCCAGAGGTAATCACATGATCAACCGCGTCACACTGAAAACTCAAAACACCTTGAATTCTTAGGGTGTTAACTGGCATTATTTAAAGTAGCTCAGCCTTAGATTGCACTTGAAACAACGAAACGGCTTTAATTTTTGCTGGAGTGAGCTCGCAGTTCTTAATGGAATTAGTATACAAAATGGTAGCACCGATTGGGTTGGCCATGATGCAGTTGGCTCATCAGGCGCGCAGGGCAGCTTAGGTTAGTCACCGCTGCCTGCCCTGGGATCGCCCGTAAGTTAACCCACCACGTTGGCATAATTCTTGTATGAAATAAACCTGCAGCAAAATGTTTTCCCACAAACAAGTCTCATGTGGTTATTTATTGCTGTGCATGCTGTTTCCATGTTGGGGTGAGTTGCCTATATTGGCACTATGAAAGTTTATGGGCCAGATCACAAAACCTCGTTGACTGGTGCAGTTTCGAGTTCGAGGCGGTAAATGAAGGCAGTAAAAAACACCTTTTACCGCTGTACTACAAAAGCAGGTTTCTGGAGTTAGTAATGTGACAATGTTAATATTTGAGTGGCCTTTTGTTGTGATGAGTCCAGTTTTTTTGTCCTGCGTTATTGCAGCGTGATGGTGTTGTATTGTGGTTGTGCTGCGGTCTACTTTGACGATTTTGTTGGGTGGTGCAGTTTTAGATTTTAATTATATTGTTTTGTGTAAGTCATTATGTTCTATTTACTTTAGTGATGTCAAGACATGTTGCTACATTTTCAGCTAAAAGCAGCACACATTTAAAACCCTGCGACAACCAATTTACCACTAATGTGGTAAAAAAGCACTACTCCAGCGCTTTAATTGTTTGACACCAGTCAGCCAAAAACTGAGACCATGTCTTAAATTAGGGCTTTCAGTTCTCACTATGCCCTATATCTTTCATACATTCAGTTGTTGACAAAGCATCTTTTCATGATTTTGAAGCGGGGGCAACGTTCTATCAAAACAGGGCAAGCATGGGCTAGAAATCAAAATCAATCCTTGCAAAAATGGTCCGCAAAATATTTGGTTTTGGCAGCCCAACCCTCTCAAAGAAGCATGCTGTCCTGCAGCCTAACTGGCAAATGCTTGCCTTTTAGGCCAGTCCAGGCCTAAAATGATGGGAAAGGACCAAATTTGTTGACCAGCATGAGTAACTTTTGATGCAGTAAATTCCCTTTAGCGGATCTGCAGAAGCTCCCATGTTTGCTAGATGAAATTTTTTGGTTGCTCTTAGCAAGAGGCAATCCTCTCGTGACTTCAGAGACATACTAGTGTCATACATACACTCCTATTTGAAGGGGTGTTTGAGGCAGCATCAGTTGCTTGATATATGGAACAAGATGAGCATTGCTGCAGATAAAAATGAACAATCAGGCTTATTACTGAATCATGGTTGCGGTGAGGATTTCTTGGTATAGGTACAGAAGACTGCCCATGCATTCAGTGCATGTGCACCGCATATGCCTGGATCAGCGCAGAGATGTTTGGTACCATTACGTCTGTGTAGCATGTTCTGATCAAGTAAATGGCTACATCAGTGTTTTCTATAAGACACTTAAAAGTTGCAGCTGCTTTCCCATTTCTGTGTCCAATATCCAATACCATGACACCGTTTGAAGATCAATGACTTCTCGTTGGCAGGTGCCATTTTGAAAGGTTGCTTTAAAACATCTAATGTAAAACGTGCTTGAATCCACAGATTGATGTACTGGTCAGAAATCGGCTCCCCTCCTCAGATAGAACAGGCGGGCATGGATGGCACAAATAGAAAAGTGCTTATTAAGGAAAAGCTTGGCTGGCCAACTGGATTGTCTCTCGACCTCCTGAGCTGGAAAATCTTTTGGTCTGATGACAAATTTCACAGCATTGGTTCTGCCAATCTGGATGGCAGTGATATTAAGGTAAAGCACATTATTCTATCTTCTACCTCTTAATTTCTGTTGGCCTATTTATAAATGTTTTCATTTGGCATTCATTTCTTTTTCTTTCTGTAAAGGTGATTCAGATGCAAAAGATTCAGAGTCCTTTCTCATTGACTGTATTTGAAGATGAGGTTTACTGGTCTGAAATGAAAACAAGAACAGTGCAAAGGATGGACAAGACAACCGGCAAAAATCCCAGGGCCCTCATCAAACGCCATGGCCAACCATATGGTCTAAAGGTAGTGTTTTGCTTTTCTTTTTTGACTTCAGTTTTTTCACTTTGTTAGATTACAATCGCTACGAAATCGCCAATATTTAGAAGATGTGTAATGAAATTTTCTGTATTGGAAAGTAGTAAAATCAAATTAAAAATTACATAAGGTTGTTTTCAAAAGAGATTTGCATAGGTAACGAGAATAAAGCGGCGGGATTTGCGGATACAACGCAACTCCACTGAATTTAAAAAAAAATAATAATAATTTTTGGTCCTGGTTGGTCCCTGTGAGACCAATCCAAGAGGTCTAGGGGGTCAGGGTGTTTCTACCCTGCCCCTTCTTTTTTACATTTTGTTCTGTGACTCTGGTCAACAGTCACAAGATGGCTGTCAACATTTCCTGGTTTGAAGTGTTGGCAGCCAATCAAATTTCAGTAGGGTTTCAGTAGGATTTTAGGCTTCCAGATAGCTATATTTTTACAACTGAAAACTCAAACTACTGAATGGCTTTACACCAAATCACAAAAAACAAGTTTTCTGGACCAACATCTAGCTTTCTACTAAATTTGGTGTAATTCTGTTCTGCTGTTCGGGCTGTAGTCCTGTTCAAAAAATGAAAAATCCTCAGACATAACATGGGAAAACGCATTTTGGTATCCCCTTTATTCTTGGCCCCCGCTTGACGGATCAGCCTGAAACTTTCAACACAGCAGCTGAACCAAAAAGTGGAAGATTTGTGAAAATGTTGTGAAAATTCGTCAAGCGGCACCAAAGTTATTGGCAAAACAGAAATCACTTTTCCTATGGAAGCTTTGGTCCTAACTATAACTACCTATAAGCGACCACCATTATGTAATATTAATATACATGTTGGAGATCTGTGATTATATCTATCTATCACTGGCGGTGTGTATGTGTGTGTAATGTATATATGTGTGTGTGTACTGAAAAAAACAAAGGTTACATGGACGTTATAGTTGGGCTCAGATTTCACTTGTGCAAAACCAGTGAAATTCCGCAGTTAGTTACCTGATCTAACTAAGACTTATGTCATTTGAGATGTCATCAGTGATGTCACTGACCATATCATGAGTGATGTAATATGTGAGGTCATAAGCAGTGCATCACGGGGGCGTGAGTTGTAGTTAGGTCAGGTAACTATGTGCTGAATTTCTCTGATTTTGAACGAGTGAAATGTCAGCCTAACTATGTCCCTGTAACCTTTGGGTTTTTTCAGTGAATTTCTAAGGTTTTTCAAATTCTGTTTCCTAATTATAACATACCTGTAACCTTTGGTTTTTTTAAAGAGAATTTCTGTTTTTTTAACTAGTAGTCGCGTTTGCAGAGTGGTGGAGAAAGGGGGTAGGGCCTCCGACCAGCTCTCAGGAATCCTGCTGTCTGGCTTCTGGGCCCCCAAGGACCCTCGGCATCCAAATGGGACTTTATCCCCCAACCAGCAGTGAGCCCGGAGGCATGTTTGCACAGAAGTGGCGAAAGGGGATATTGCCTCTGAAGACCTCTCAGCAATCCAGATGTCTGGGACTTACTGGAGGTAACAGAAGGGGTTCCTGGCCACCAAACACATTCTGGAGCCAAGGGGTGAAGGAAGTGACCCGATTAGGGCCACCCGAGTCACTCGTGACCACCTCTCAGCCTTCCTAACAAATGAAGAGTCGGTCAGACAGAGAATACAAACCAAAGTATTTATTAGTAATACACTCGAGTGGAGTCCGATCTGACCAGCCTCCTTCGATTGCTGCAGAGGGACTGACTTCTACCCCCAGGACAACGTATATTGTACATTTTCAGAATCACTAAAGACACGCCCAGACTGGAATTTTCCAGTTGGTAGCTGGTGAACGAAGAAGACACAAAGATGAGTTGCAATCCCAGGACCGGGTACATGCTGTCTCAGCGTCAGGGTTACACTGCCCGTACCCGCTGCTCTAGGGTGGGAGCAGGCCTATCTAGTTCGAAAGGTATGTGATGGCAAAAACAGTCTATTCATTAGTACAGTGAAACTCAACCTTGGAGGAATACAAAAAAAAATATTGCAGCTGCTTTCTGTTGAGGCAGACAGAGTGAGACAGAAATTAGGTTCGATCATGACTCAAAATGGCGACTGAATACAAAATGGTGCAGCAAATGTTAACTTTACATAGAGCAATACACTGGCAGAGTGAATGCATAACATTTACATTTCAACAGACCCTCCTTTTAGCATGAGCTAACCAATTTGTGTTTGAGAGAATGGACGGTGCAGCATAGCGTGTATACAACAAATAAACTTCAAAGTTCAGAGCACTCCATGTATTCGGCATCAAAGGAAGAGGAGTCTTCAAATATACCCTTGTCTATCTGCATAAAGCTATCTATCTCTTTCGGAGTCATAATCACAGCATTAGTGTCCTGGATGGGCGCCTTCTGCTTTGGGGTAAGTTGTGTGATACAATGGGTGCAACAGGCTGGGAGGCATTGTATACAGAGGCAACAGGTGAGAAAAATACCAGCGACTACCGCTAGGAAAGCAAGGATCTTCCAACCCAGGACGCAAATATGCCCCAAAACCATCCAGAGTGTCCAGGTACCATTCTCTTGGTGTATGTCGGATGAAAGTCTATGCAACTTCTGTATGGCAGCATATACGTTGGGGGCGTGGTCTGGGATGTATGCACAACAGCTACTGCCAATGACGCGACAGGCCCCTCCCCGGTCAGCAAGGATGACGTCTAACACCATCCAGTTTTGTAAAGCAACAAGCCTCGTAGCCTGAAGCTCAGCTGTGATATTCCTCAGAACCCCAGCTGTCGTATTAATGACCCCTTCTACAACTCTGGTGAGTTGATGGATATTAAGGCTGTTGGACATGGGGCCCCAAAAGGGTACAATACCTTTCATGGCGTCTGTGAACTGTTGCAAAGTGGTATCTGTCTGATCTATGTCCTCTGTATTAATAACCCTTCTAACTCAGGGCAGGTATGCACTCCTACTCTGCAATCGATGATCCTTATGGTAATTGGACGGTGCTATATACACTGGGGAAGAAGAAAAGAGATGGCATACACCTGACCACCCCCTAGAAAGCCAAACATAAACTTGGGCGCCACAAACAAAATAGACATTATATGGTGGGAGCAAAGGCGGGCTACTAGTCGTGCTCAACGTATATGTGTAATTGCAATTACTCTTCCCCACTTTCACCTTTCCAATTCCCTGAACACAGAAACCAGCTGTTGTATTGACTACTGGCACTGGCATCGCTTTATCCTTTGTAATATTGCGTGTTTGGAAAGATCGAAAAAATTCAGTAGCATTGAACCCCTGGAAATCTAACATTTCATCTCAAAGCCATGTTTCGTTCTTTGCCTGCTCATATACATTCATGCAAGCTGTTGGAGACAATGTACCAGGGGTCTCCTGTTCTCCTAACCTCGGGGAAATATACCCTTGATGGTAACGTATATATTCTAACACAGTGCGGGAGTCAGTAGATGTCCTATTCATAGCAGAGTAATGAAAATGATAATGCACCATAGTAAACGGTGCAAACCACCCCTCACAACTTCCTAGAAAGGATAATGGCCGACAACAAAACATCACTTCTATGTGTAACTGAGGGGAGCAGTCCACAGATCCAGCAATTAGTAGCATTGGAAGTATCATGGGCCTGATGCAACATTTGTAAAAATACATTGTCTACATAAGTTTTCCGATGTACTCCTTTGTGAGGGGCCAAAGTAACAAACGCGTGTTCAGGGGGAACGGGTGTTGTCCCAATCAAAGAACATGCAGGATACTTTTCCTCTAAACCAAGATATCCCAAACACAAATATCAACACAATTGCAATTATGGATACGAAAACTATTTTACTTTTAGTGAACCAACCCTGCTCTGGGCGTGGAGGTGCAAATGGATGTTCTTCCTCGGTAATGGGCCGACAGAATGGATACATTGTAAACAAGGGAAAAAAGGAATGCAATGGAACTAATGACAAAAAGGGGGGCAAATGTTCCCAGTGTCCGTCTGAGCCTCACTGGTAGACTCCTATTCATCAACATTGGCGCTCTTGAGCACCGGCGGTGGAGCTGCTTAGTCTTAGCTCGGATCCGTATCCCACGTTTCAGGGTAATGTACTTCCCTCCTGGGGAGCACACTCCGCTTACTCTGTACAATGTCTGAACAATGCACCAATCTCGCCTTTCCCTAAACTACTGTTGCCTGACTTGTCGAGTCCATCCCTGCTAATCTGACTTTTCCTTTGGTGCACTGTTCCTCCGTTGGGGGCGCAAATTGTACCTAGCTACTCCAGGCATAGAGGGGTCAGACACAGAGGGGCCAGTGTAAGAGGACTCTGGAATTGCCTTAATCTCCTGGGGCACTGCCGCATTTAGGATCTCATCGTTCTCAGCCTCTGTTTGGGCCCACTTGAGTTGGGCATCCGAAAAGGGAATGAACCGCGGGACTTTCTCACACTTGAAGTCCCCGATGCCCTCACGGACTCACTGATCGTAGGGTAAGGGTAGAGGCACTTTGCGGCAATGCTGGCAATGAATCCAATTCTTTCGGCCGGTGACCTTCACGGCGGTGTGGGTGGAAAGGAGCACCTGGACTGGCCCCTTCCACCTCGGCTCCAGACTCTTCTTTCTCTGGAAATTGCAGACCAACAGTCACCAGGCCGAATGTCGTGGCCTGGCCCCTCCGGTACTGGTGGAAGGGATTCCTGGATCTGTTGTTGAATAGAACGCAGACTTTTAGTTAACTCATACAAATAATCCACCAATAGAGGATATTCAATTTCTGAGAATCGACGAGGTCGCGGGACGCCCCAAACACAACCTCGTAGGGTGACAATCCTGTCCTAGAATAGGCTGTCGTTTTTGTGGACTAAAGGGCTAATGGTCAATCAATCAATCAATCACGGCATTTATAGAGCGCGCTACTCACCCGGGAGGGTCTCAAGGCGCTGGGGGAGGGGGTAAGTTACTGCTCGAACAGCCAGGTCTTGAGCTGCTTCCTGAAGGCGAGATGGTCCTGGGTTCGCCGAAGGTGAGTGGGGAGGGAGTTCCAGGTCTTGGCCGCCAGGTAGGAGAAGGATCTTCCTCCGGCGGTGGTTCTGCGGATGCGTGGTACGGTGGCGAGGGCGTGGCTGGTTGATCGTAGCTGGCGTGTGGGCGTGTAGAAGGACATGCGGTCGTTGAGGTACTTTGGGCCCAGGTCGTGGAGGGCCTTGTGTGCGTGGGTGAGGAGTCTGAACGTGATTCTCTTGCTGACGGGGAGCCAGTGCAGGTCTTTCAGGTGTACGGTGATGTGGCTGTGTCGGGGGATGTCCAGGATGAGTCGTGCGGAGGCGTTCTGGATGCGCTGGAGTCTCTTTTGAAGTTTGGCTGTGGTTCCGGCGTAGAGGGTGTTCCCATAGTCCAGTCGGCTGGTGACGAGTGCCTGGGTGACGGTCTTCCTGGTTTCAGTGGGGATCCATCTGAAGATCTTGCGGAGCATGCGCAGGGTGTTGAAGCATGAAGATGAGACGGCGTTGACTTGTCTGGTCATCGATAGGGAGGAGTCCAGGATGAAGCCCAGGTTGCGTGCGTGGTCCGTTGGCTTGGGTGCGGTGCCCAGGGCCGGGGGCCACCAGGAGTCGTCCCAGGCGGAGGGTGATGAGCCCAGGATGAGGACTTCCGTCTTGTCTGAGTTCAGTTTAAGGCGGCTGTTCCTCATCCAGTCGGCGACGTCTCTCATCCCGTCGTGCAGGTTGGCTCTGGCGGTGGTGGGGTCGTTGGTGAGGGAGAGGATCAGCTGGGTGTCGTCGGCGTAGGAGATGATGTTGAGGTTGTGTCGGCGTGCGATGGCTGCGAGGGGGCTCATGTAGACGTTGAAGAGGGTCGGGCTGAGTGAGGATCCTTGTGGAACGCCGCAGATGACTTCGGTGGCTTCGGATCTGAACGGGGAATGGTAAAGCATCTGGCCACTGCAACCCTGTGATCTCCTGTGTAGGAAGGTGGAATCTGACTGCATGGTTGCCCCCACTTTTTTCCTGGTGTTTTGCTGGTTTTCGACTTAGTTTGGCTGGGATCCTGCTATTCAGGACCCCAGCCTATCTGCTTTCCCCTTAAATTGATTGTATGTACTTTAGGTACACTCCAGATTGGATTCTGGGGTACCCTTGTGAGTCCCTAGTATATGGTATACTATGTACCCAGGGCATAGGTACCCCAGAGGCCTACCAGGGGCTGAAGCATGTATTGTGCCACCCCTGGGAAGCCTTTTAAAATGACACAACAGGTCTGCTACAGCAGCATGTGTGAAGGTGGTGTATCCACCCCTTACTGAGATATAGGTTCCCTATATCTCTCCATATCACTGCACATGTAAACCTATCAGTCACCCCTATGGCAGGCCTTAACAATCCTGAAGGCAGGGTGCTGGGTTTCATGTGAGAGGGTGCCCATGCATGAGCAGAGCCCCTCTGCAGCTTTCGGAATCTTTATTCCGGGGTTTTGTGATGCAGCCAGACCATATACTCTTGTGCATTATAACCAAACGGTAAATGCTAACTTTGGAATGGCTGCATGGAAACATGTCATGTTTGGTGTCAAACACCTTGGAATTATACCCCTACACCAGTAACTGGTGTGGGAGTATGATCCCACCCTTCTAGAGGGAGAGACATGACAGCACCGGTATACCCGGTATCAGCTAACAGAGCCCTGGCATCACAAAATGGATGCTGCAGCCACAGACACGAGTCTGCCCTCCTGCTGCTGGACGAAACTCCGGCAGGGGAGGCCTGGACAATAGGTTTCCTGTCACAGGCAGGTGTGACCACCTCCCAGACAGGCTTTAGTGTATTGGGGCTGGGTGGGTGCACTCTCAGAGTGCTTTGAAGTCTGCACTGGGGGCACATTTGGTGTCCCTGTGCATAGTCCAGCTCAAACCGGTTGCAGGGGCACACAGCCCCTGCTCTGGCGCGAAACTGGACAAAGGAAATGGGTGTAGCCATCCCTCTTTCCTGACACCACCATAGGTGGGTCCCCAGAGTTTGTCCCACCCCCTTCCCTGGGTATAAAGTAGGAAACCCTGACTACAGGACTTTAGATTACACCTGGACTAAACTCTGATACCAGAAACCAAGTACTTCGACGATCTACACTACGCTGGATGACTGAAGAATCTCCCTTGGAGTAAAGGAGTTACTCCCCTGCAAGGCAGGCACCTTTAACGCAACTGACCGGTTGGCATCTCCAAGCTCCGACGGACTCCGAAGAATATTGCCATACAGGAGGTGGGTTTTCCAAAGTCTCTGAGGTCGATCTGTGCCCACAGCAGGTCTGAGGCCCGTATCCCTCGTGGAGACCGGGCAACCCGAACCCCTGGACACCGCAACCATTTGCAGAAGCATCAGCTTTCTGGCGACCTCTGAGGCTGAGCTTTGGGTTACTTATAGCCCTGACCCCGAGCAGTAATTGCACCGAAGATTGCAGGCCTACACTCAACGAGTGTTCCGTGGGCTGCCATTTTGTGATTCCTCTCAAGGTCCCTTCGCGATCCCTGGTCCGTTGACCTGTGGGTCCCCAAGAAGGCAACTCTAACTTTTATTGGGTTTTCCTGGTTGCTCCAGACGTGCCCGGACTCTCCATTGCTTGGGGAGTCCCCATGACCTTGCTGGTCCGCACAGAAGCATCTTTTCTCTTCCTGCGTGGGTTGCTGTTGCCAAGGCTTGTTGTCAATCCGATCACCGACACCCCAGCACTCGACATCCTTCATGGGACAGCTCGAATCCGGCTCCTGGTTGTCGCCGACGTCTCTGGGACCCCGTGGCTGCAGAGTCCAGCTTCACCTCTTCGCACCTGAAGCACCCAACATCGGTGGGCATTCGATTGCTCCGCTCCTGGTCACCGGCTAGTGACCCAGACTCTGACCCCTCTGCTTTCAGGTTCTTCACATCTTCGATCCAGGCTTGGATCACACCGGACACTTTTCTCCATCACGGCAGCAGCACTTTGCAGCAGATCGGCATTGAAAACGACGACGATTCCCGACACCTTTTGACACCTATGCACCCGGCTTCCCTGGGTGAGGTAACTGGAGTACTCCGGTGCTCCCGTGGGTGTTGGCCCTAGAACCCCTTAAGTCTAAAGGGGTTTGCACAAAGTCCTCTCCTAAGTGTCCTTTATCTTTAAAATTCCAACCGCGACTTTCCGCATTGAATCCTACGGCGCTCGCGGCTGTGTTCTCACGCTGCACACGTCCCCCGTGGGTCTCCTGTGTCACTACCGTGGGTGGTTCCTTGGGGTCCCAGCAATTCTACGTGCTCTAGGCACTGTCTAGTCAAGTCGTGGTTCTTATACCACTTTCTTAGTATATGGTTTGGTCTCCCTCTGGAGCCCACTGTGTATTGTGCTATTTACTGTCGTTTTATTACTGTGTATCTTGAACTCTAATCTCATAAAGGGATTAGTAGTTAGTGTTTAGAAATAAATACATATATTTTATATACATCTTGTGTGGTTCTCCTTTCATTTAGTTATTCTAGAGGTTATAATCTGGTAAACCAAGCTGCTTTACACTCCAAGACTTAGCCTGAAGGCTGCTCTCCATAGCTACCACTAGGATAGCTTTCAATAAAGGTTGTCTTTAAACCTATCATCAATAAGGGTCGTTTGGACTGGTGCAAGGTGCCCACTATAACTAGTGGACAGAGTATGCCAGGCCAACTTCTCACATCCTGAATCTTTGCCAGTTTCAGTGTAAGAGTACCATTGTACTTCTCAACCAAACCTGTGGACTGGGGGTGATTTGCAGCGTGAAATTTTTGTCTGATATGCAGTCCCTCACAAACTAACTCGATAACCTTCGCGTTGAAGTGACTTCCGTTGTCACTCCAAATCAAACGGGGCAAGCCGAAGCGAGGAAAGAACTCCTTCAGGAGCACTTTTGCAGTCGCTATGGTTGTATTTTCTTTGGTAGGGTAAGCCTCAACCCACTTACTGAATGCACAGACAACCACCAACACATTTCAAATTGACTCGATCCATTTCTATATAATCAAGCTGGAGGACCTCAAAGGGAAAGGTGGGAGGAGCAAAATTACCAGGGGGCGTGGGGGTACCTTTTCCAGGATTGTGCATCATACACACCATACAATATTTAACTAAATGGGTGGCAAATACCTTTCGCACTAATGTGAGCTGGCCCGTGCGCCATGGTGACTACAGGAAGAACATATGCATCTGGCAGCATCCATCTCTGTTTCCCTGACTTGTCAGTCCAACACCCATCCTCATCCAAACGTGCTGTGCTTTCCTGCCATATCGCTAATTCCTCAATAGTTGCCTCACTTGGTATCTCCTTGACATTTTCCAGCGTATCCTCAAACATGGTGACCTCGCGCACCCAGCTAGCGGGACCCGCTACAAACATCTTTTTCATCTTCGTTCGGGCTGTCTCCTGCACTATCTGATCTGCAAAGGCGTTCCCCTTACCCACATTATCAGTAATTTTCCTGTGTGCGCTACACTTTATGGTCGCTAATCTCTTGGGGAGCGTCAAAGCAGACAAAGCCTATGTATAAGGGGGCCGTGTTGGATCTTCATCCCATGGGAAGTGAGAAACCCTCTCTGCCCAGAGCCGTCCAAAATGATGGGCGACTCCGAAGGCATACTGACTGTCGGTATAGATATTGACAGCCAGTCCCTCACTCAACTCACAGGCTCGAATAAGGACAACCAGCTCTGCAGCTTGAGCTGATTGATGGGGAACTTGTGACGTCTCAACTATTGTTTGTAGTGTCGTGATTGAATATGCAGCTGTTGTAGTGCCATCTGGTAACTTGACACAAGAGCCATCGACATACAGTTCCCCTTGGGGGTCAGATAAGGGAACGTCAGTCAAGTCTACCCGTCCTTTTGTCTCCTCCGTGCGGAAGATACAATCATGTATATCAATTTCCTCACTCTCGGAAGGGAGGGGTAGCAAAGTGGCTGGGTTCAGAGTGGCACATCTTTTAATCGTGACATGCGGTGCAAAGAGTTAGCTCATAACCGGTCAGACGTGCACTGGTGAGGTGCTGTCTTGGTTTTATTCAAAAGGGAATCCACAGCATGGGGAACCATAACTGTGAGGTCAGTATAAAGTTCGAGCCCAGCCGAATGTCTTATTGAGACGGCCACAGCCGCGACCTCTTACACAGCTCGGGAGGGCTCTTGCGACGGGGTCAAGAAGTGCAGAAAAATAAGCACACAGCCGTTGCTTACCTCCAAAGGCCTGTGTTAAAACCGAGCACGCAACCAGCCGCTTCGTGTACGTACAGCACGAACGGCATTGCATAATCTGGCGTACCAAGCACAGGCACAGAGCAAAGCACAACTTTTAATTGCTAAAGACTGCTGACATTCAGGCATCCAAGGCAATGGTTCATGCTCCTCTTTAGTGGTTAGTGCCAGCAGGGGCTTTGTTAGTAACGAGTAGTTAGGGGTCCAGTGCTGACAATAGGAAGTAATGCCAAGAAAAGCGCGTACATCCTTTTGAGTTTGAGGAATAGGCATTTTAACAATGGTACTGATGCGTTCAGGAGTCAATCTCCTACCCTTCTTTGACAGTAGGTGACCTAAGTAGGTGACCTCCTGTCGACAATACTGAAATTTGGCAAGGGACACTTTATGTCCGTGGTGTGCCAAATGCAGCAACAATTTAACAGTACTGTCTTTGCAACCCTTTTCAGTGTCAGAAGTGATGAGAAGGTCGTCTACATATTGAAGCAATACGTTACTTGAGGGAAGCGTAAGGGAGAACAATTGGGCTTTTAAGGCTTGGCTATATATATTAGGACTCTCAGTATAGCCCTGAGGGGCTCGACAATCTAAAGCTTCTGCCAGCTAGTGTAAAACCGAACAAGTGCCTGCTGTCTGGATGGATTGGGATACTAAAGAATGAGTTTTTCAAATCAATGCAAAAACAGTTGATGGACAGAATGCAGAACAATGTCATACATTCACCCCAGTACAGAGATCTGGGCCTAAATCCATCGTTCTTTTGCTCACCATGCCTTTCCAGTTTGAACCCAGCCATATGCAAATCAGTCTTGACCCTGTGCCTCATGGGAACAGTCCAGCCCGAACTGCCAAGCCAGGTCCTCCCTGGACTGGAAACAAGCATCCTAGGACCGGTTTCGGGGTTTCACCCCTCTTCAGCCAGGATAGCTTGATTCCAGTGGCATGGAGAGTACGGGACCCACGTCTGGGCATACCCGTCCCATTCGGGGTGACAAATGCAAAAACAGTTGATGGACAGAATGCAGAACAATGTCATACATTCACCCCAGTACAGAGATCTGGGCCTAAATCCATCGTTCTTTTGCTCACCATGCCTTTCCAGTTTGAACCCAGCCATATGCAAATCAGTCTTGACCCTGTGCCTCATGGGAACAGTCCAGCCCGAACTGCCAAGCCAGGTCCTCCCTGGACTGGAAACAAGCATCCTAGGACAGAAAAGAATTTAGCAGAAGAAGGAATCATTGTTAAATGAGCAGTAATGTCAGGGACCACCGGGAACTGAGGAACCACTATTTTATTAACTTCGCAAGTCAATCACAAAATGATAAACATCTGGATGATCATCAGAGGAGCCTGAATGTGGCCTCTTAAGAATGGGAAGAATGGGGCTATTACTCACATTCGCGGTCGTCTCTTCGACAACCCCCTGTCTGAATCAGATCCTGTATAAACCGCAACAAAGCTCTCTCCCCTGCTTGTGGTATTTTGTACTGAGGAATACGAGGCAAAACGGCATTGTCCTTAACTTTGATCGAAACTGGGGGAATCTGCAATAGTCCTACGTCCGTGTCACCTGTTGCCCACAACGTGGGCGGCACATCCTTAAATTCAGCAGGGTGGGGTGCATCTTTGGACACACTGCTTAGAGCTGACCACATTCGGTCCCATTGTCATGTAAACTTCCGGAGAACAATAAATCGTTGCATGCAACTTCTTTAATAAATCTGAGCCCATCAAATTCTCTCCGCAAGTAGATGTTAACAAAAATGGCGAATCCACAGTAAAAGGACCTATAGTCAATGTGAGGTTTGGAAGTGGGGCTCCGAACCGGTACACCAGAAAATCCTACCGAAACATTATTATGGCCAGACAGCCCCCGGGGACCAGTGAACGGGAAGTGGAGGTATTCATAGCACCTGTATCCACCAACAATTCCTTGGCTAAGCCATGCAAATCTGCAGTAGCGTAAGGGCCACGCTGATCTACAGGTATCTGACCTGGTCCCTCACCCTGTCCCTGGCTGTCCTAGCTGTGAGACAGTCCCGTCACCTCGTCTGTCATAGTCATCGTGGTAGTACTGTTTGCCCATAGGGTCATCAAAGTAGTTCTGATCAGTGCAACACTTTGTCGTCCCAACTGCCTGAACCCTGTCCTGGCCACTGTCTCCGTGACCCCGTCCACAAGACCCTCGCCCCCTCCAGACCGCCACCTTTTGCAAAAGCACAGGATACTCGCTGCGCCATTGTCCCTCCTCTTTACAGTACGCACACAGATTCGGTCCTACAGGCGTAGTGTTCCTGCTAGCACGCGGAAGCTGCCGGTCCGGACTACCACGTCCCCATCCCTTCCCTCAAGAAGCCTGTTGCAACAACACCTTCGTCTTCAATTCCTTATGCTTTTTCTCCACCTTCTCCTCCTCATTTTCCCTGTGTTCATAATACTGTGCCAACCTCAATATTACAGAAGGGGAGCAGGTGGTCCAAGTGCTCTCCAACGCCTGCAACTGAGTCGTGATCTCAGGAAGCCGGTTCGTAACAAATCTGTTAACGAACAATCGGTCACCTCCCTCCACCGACCAGTCCTGTCCGCTAAAATCCCAAAACACACCTTCAAATAGAGTGAAAAAATCAGACATCTTTCTTCTGACAACATGCCGTTAACTTGTCCCAATCTACCCTTCTCTGTGGGATAAGAGTGCATATATGTAATAATTCGACCAGGCAAAGCTAGTATCTCTGCCTTAGGCTTCTCACCAGGCTTCCTCTCCTGGTTCCATGCTTTAATCTGATCCCAAGTACCACCCAATTACACAGCGTGGTCCTGTGTGTGCTTCTGCCTCCAAATATCAATGGGCACCAATAAACCAAAGATCATTTCAATGTTTTCGCAAGCGTCATCACTGTCGAGGAAGCAGCCTCTGTCAATTCCTTATAATATGCAGTAGGATTCTTCCTAGAGTCAGGTAGCGGAGTCTTAAGGGACAAAACCTCACTCCTTTTCCATGGAGTATAAACCCATTGTTCCTGGAACCGGGCCTCTACCCTGGGTCGAGTAACAGTTATGCTGATCCCGTAGCTTTGGTATTTCAGGGTGATATATAGGGTGGATTTCCCTCATCGGGATTTGGGACACGGTCTTTGGGCTCTTCTCAAGCAGCCTACCTTGATAAGCGACCAGCGTCGTGACATTATTAAAAACCTTGCTAGGTGCCATATCAGCAGCATATACATGGTCCCTAATATCATAATCTGGGGTGCTACATCATTGAAACACTGTTCCCACAGTCCAATCAAAGTAGTTGACATGTGCTTAAGGGCATGCTGCTGCACAAACAGCTCATAATCTCTCATCACACTCCACACATCTTCCACACTGTAAATGGGGTGACTAGCCCACTGAGCGGCCTAATTGGCTACTGCCCTATTCTCTTCATCTCCCACATCAGATCGTATCAATATCCGCCCCAGTCCCTACCTAGCAGTCGCCCAGTCGTGCTCTCCTATTCTGCGTACGGGCGTTCCGCTACTCCGTAATGTCTGGGAATGGGGGAACCAGGAAGGAGTAGTAACAGAAGGAGCAGGCACCAATGTCGCTAGTCACTGTCGTGGGTGTGAGGGCTGGCGAGAGATGCTGAAACAATAGGCGTAGCAGGGAGACTGGCAGTTATAGTAGCCGCAGAAGGTGAAGCCAAAGAAAGGGCAGGAGGTGCCGTGGCCAAAACATGTTGATCAATAGTAGAAGAAACAGAGGCAGCAGAGACCAAAGAAACAGATGACTGAGGCTGTGGGATAGCAGGATAATTTTTCGGTGGGGCGTATGGGGGTGGAGCTCGAGCATTTAACAATTCCTCTACAAATATCAGTTTCTTCTCTGGCAACATAAGACTTTTCACATTGTAATCAAAATGTTCTATCAGCACACTATTCCTTTTTCTATTTTCTCTCTATCATGCGCAACTGCTTTTCTGAGTTAGTCTGCATTCTCCCCTTCCGGGCCTCTTTCTATGCTTTCATTCGTCTGTTTAGCTTCCTTTTGCCATGTCCTGAGGGAATCGAACCTAGACTGCCAACTTCTTTTCGCAAACAATTTATCCTGTAGAAAATTAATTTTCTGTTCATCAAAAGTGCCCGTCAACGGCCACTTCAACTCAGCGTTGTCCCTCGTATATTTGTGCCATAACGTACTAAACATAATAGGGCCAAGGCCATGTTTTACATACATGTCAATTTGGAGTGCCTTCTGGAGGCGCTGGCTGACTTTCTTCCAATCGAGCATCAGCAGAACGACAGCCCAAACAAAACACCTTGCTAAGACACGGCATTTTCAAAGAAAACGGGTTCACTATTTATGCCGAGCAGATATTTCCAAATATCTTACCAAAATTGGTCCTCAGACCTCATCAAATGTAAACCAAAGTGGTACCATGTTCACAAAGAACTCAAACAAATTCAACCACTTGTCCAAAGACTGTCCTCCGACCATGCCAAATACAAATCAAAATGGCGCCTGATCCACAAAGAACCAAAACAAACTCACCTGGTGCACACAGGTTAAGCGAAGTTATTCTCCACTGCTGACTCTTCGGACCAAACGGGCAGATCCAAGGGTTTCGCCGTTCAGGACCCCAGTCGGGATGACCATTGGACGAGGCACAGCCCGATCAGACAGGCGGGGCAGCTGCGAGTACAAGACCCTCTCGTGCAGGGATCCCCGGTCCGCCCGTCTGACCCGATGTGGCCCGACCTCATCACTCAAGGATGGGCCACCCGATGGGGTCCCTGTTCGGGTGCCAACTAATGGAAGTGACCCGATTAGGGCCACCCGAGTCACTCGTGACCACCTCTCAGCCTTCCTAACAAATGAAGAGTCGGTCAGACAGAGAATACAAACCAAAGTATTTATTAGTAATACTTTCGAGTGGAGTCTGGTCTGACCAGCCTCCTTGGATTGCTGCAAAGGGACTGACTTCTACCCCCAGGACAACGTATATTGTACATTTTCAGAATCACTAAAGACAGGCCCAGACTGGAATTTTCCAGTTGGTAGCTGGTGAACAAAGACACACACAAAGATGAGTTGCAATCCCAGGACCGACTACATGCTATCTCAGCGTCAAGGTTACTCTGCCCATACCCGCCGCTCTAAGGGTGGGAGCAGGCCTATCTAGTGCGAAAGGTATGTGATGGCAAAAACAGTCTATTCATTAGTACAGCGAAACTCAACCTTGGAGGAATACAAAAAAAATATTGCAGCTGCTTTCTGCAGACAGAAATTAGCTTCGATCATGACTCAAAATGGCGGCTGAATACAAAATGGTGCAGCGGATGCTAACTTTACATAGAGCAATACACTGGCAGAGTGAATGCATAACATTTACATTTCAACTAACCGTGGGTGGAGTTCGCAGAGTTTCGCGTAGCGCAACTCCGTGAAGTGGAAAAAAACTCCGCCGCGCTATGCGGTGCTCCGCAAGCGGCGGAGTGCGATAGAAAAATGCAGTTTGCAGTGATTTTCAGTGCCGGATGCTTGTCTGCACTGTGCAATCATTGCGAACGGCACCATGCACAGCGGAAGCGGGCGCTGCTTTCCTTTCTGCCGCTCGAGTAGATTTTTACTCAAGCGGCAGCTTTCTCAACGCAAACAGGCAGTTTCTCACCGCAAGCGGTCGCGAGCATACGCGACCACTCGCAATGAGAAACCTGGCCCCCCGCGTTGAGATCTCACCGGGAGGTTTATTTTCCGCGCTCGCCAACTTGACGTTGACGAGCGCGGAGAACAACTCCGCTACGCGGGGCGGAGTTTTTTGGATCTCCGCGTAACGCAGAGTTCTGAAAACTCCGCAAGCGGAGTTCACCGCCCAGGCTTAATTTCAACAGGGGACTTCATCCCCCAACCTGCAGTGTGCCAGGAGGTGTTTGAAGAGTAGTGGAGAAAGGGGGCGGGGCCTCCGACTTGCCAGTACTGCATTGCTTTTTTGTTTTTTTGTCACGTGGCCTCCCTTCCCTGGGCCGATTTGGTCCCGGGGACTCATCCCCCCCAGGCCAGGCATTTTTTTAATGGGGCGAGGCCACGCGGCCCCCCTCCACGGGCCAATTTCGGCCTCGGGGACTCCAGGCCCAAGCTTTTTTTTTTAAATTGACTTTTTAAAATTAAAGGGAGGGAGGCCAAGCGGTCCCCTCCCAGGCCGATTTCGGCCCCGGGGACCCCATTCTCCAGGGCCTAGCCTTTTTAAAATTGTTTTTTAAAAACACAAATGATTAGAGGGGGCCACTGCGGCCCACACCCCAGGCTGATTTTGACCCCGGGAACCCCAGCCACCGGGGCATGGTCTGTAGTGTGGGTGCCCTGGTCCCACCCAGAGCACCCACTTTGTACAGTTGGGGACCACGTGGGAGCTTCAAGGCCCCCGCGGTCCCTGCCTCTCCCTGCCTCCTGCAGGAGCCGGCATTGCTTTGACGCAGAGGGAGCAGCTGACATGCAGCTCCCCTGTGTCAAAGCAATTGTGCTTCGCATTGAGCAAGCAAGAGCAAAATGCAGTTTGCTATGGCTTGGCGGGAGCGGTAAACCTTCTGCCAAGCCATAGGAACAGTGTGGTCCCGGGGGGTGGGCGCCCTGGGACATAGCAGGGGCCGACCCTGGGGGGTGGCGTTCCCCAGAGCCATGTATGCCTTCAGGAGGGAGGGCCGCGCGGCATCCCTCCGTTCTTTAGTTTAGCCCCATGGTGGTGATGGTCCCTAGGGCTGTGGGGGGGAGGGGCCATGCGGCCCCCTGCATTTGATTTGACAAAAGCCCCAGGGAGGTGTTCGTACCTGGGGCTGCGGGGGAGGCATTTATTTAAAAAGGCCTGGGTAGATGGTAGTCCCCAGGGCATTAGTAAGCCCCAAGAGGGGGGGCCCTTGAGCCCCTCTTCTATAATATGCAATGCCCCCCTGCCGAGTAGTAACAATGCGCGGGAGCTTGCGCTTTGTTTCTTTCCAATTTTGCCTCAGATCTGCTGTCCACCTGCGAATTGACAGCAAAATTGCGTTAAATGGTTTTCACATAAGACAGGGTCCCTGTGGGACCCCCCCACCATATCTGGGGGTCAGGGTAGTCCTACCCTGCCCTCTTTATTTTTAACATTTGTTTTGGGACTCTGCTTCAAGCAGAGTCCCAAGATGGCTGCCAACACTTGGTTGTTGGCAGCCAATCAAATTTCCGTGGGATCCGTGAGTCCACTGCAAGGACTTGAGTCCCCAGATATCTATTTTTTAAACTGAAATCTCTGAAACTGCTGAACAGATGTACACCAAATTACAACAAGCATTTGCAATGCAATAGGTCTCGCATTTACGCGAGTTTAAGCTATTTGCATTGTAAATGACAATGCTTTTTATTTGTTTCAAAAACTAGAACGTAAATAAAATGCATTGTCATTTACAATGCCAATAGCTCAAACTCTTGTAAATGCAAGACCTGTTGCATTGCAAATGCTTGTTTTTCTGGTGCAAATATGTATTCTTGTTTGGCAATAAATAAATAATTTCCCAAACTGATCCGCACGAGGTTTCACCATACCGTGAAAAAAGAAAATACTTGCTGTGCCCAAACTATTACCGCAATTAAATTCAGCACAGTAAATGGCATGTTAAGAGTTTACGGTGGACCAGCATTTCCAAGTAAGAAGACCCTCGTTGCAACTTTAACAGCCATGCTTCCTCCCAGACCCGATACTTAAGTAGCTATTTACCTACACTGATTAATAGCCCATTTCACTGTAGCATGGTTTTATCTGCTGTGTAGTAAGTTTCATGTAAGGGGCTGAGCTTAATGTGCATATTTACTTTAATGTTTTGGGGAGAGGCACGCACATGTGATGAATGGCTTGTAATGCTACCCATATGACTAACACCGTAAGTAGGTTACGCAGTCACTGTGCCGATTATCAGTGTTCACTATTCTGCACTCGCGTGACGTCGTCCCCAGCATTTCTAACAAGAAAGACTCCTGAAACCTGGGTTTCCGAAGCGGAAGGAAGTATGAAGCAGGCACGTGTGCCATGAAAACAGCAGAGCTAGCCAGGGAGTGTGGGGAACCGACTCTTCCTCGGGGAGGATGGGAAGTGAGCGCGCGCTTCACATGCCAGGAACATGTGTAAATAGCTGCAGGGTTCTCTAACTGCGGAAATACCCTGTAAACAAAGGAAAGTTCATCTCGTCCCTAATGAAAAATACATCCAACAGTGATGCTTCTTTGTGGCACCTGAGCCCTGCTTGGAACAAACAATACGTGGCAAGAATACTTTATTCTTTGTAAGCTTTAAAAAGTTGACAAGCTTCTGGAAGGGAGAGGTGGGGGCTGCAAGAAGGGTCAAAACAAACGAGTGCCAATTATGCGCAGATGTTTTTGGTAGGGCTCATTAATCAAAACATTGTTAAACATTGAGGATTATGTGTTTCATACATAGGACGATGCAAAACTCACGACGTAGGGCTGACACTTACTTGTTTTGCTCAAAACACAAACAAGGCGAGGCTAAACTGCTTGGAGGCGGTTTTGTAAGCAAGCTTGGCGGTCAGTCTTCCCTATTTGTGAAAGAGACGTTCCTTTTAGCCAAAAATGGTGTAGATTTCTCTGTTAATTCGTCCCCTTCTGAACTTTCGCCCCACTCTGCGTGCCGATCCATAGAAAAGCAAAAATCCCTTGTTTTACGCCCCCATTAGGTGTTTCAAAATGGTAATTGTTTTAGAAGACCAAGCCAGTTAGATAACACGATGTCCCTGCCCCGCCCCCATGGACACGCTGGCCGGAGACGAAAGGCAGCTGGAGTGTGTGACCCTCGACACGTCCGAGTCCTGCAGCGGAAGCAGCTTCGAGCTCCTCTGAAAGCAGATACTTGAGCTTGTGGTTTTGCCAATAAAATAGTGCTCACCCAGTAGGTAAAGCATGCAGTGTAACGAGCTAAGTAAAAGATCCAGTCCTTATGGGCGGTAACAAATGACGACAAGGCGGGACTAACAAGCCTCATAATGAATTGAAAGCCAGCATTTTCGAAGGACAATCAAACAAGCCAATAACAAATGAGTGGAGAGTGGGCGGGGCTTTCACTGCATACCCTAATACAGCATGCCTTGCAGAGCGAGCTGTACATGCGCGCTGCTGCTAGGCTCAACCTAAAAAGCATGCGTTCCAGACCAACATTTAGCCTTCTACCAAGTTTGGTGTAATTCCTTTTAGCGGTTTGGCTGTCTTCAAAAAATGAAAAATCCCCATAGACATGACATTGGGTAAACGCATTTTGGGCCCCCCTTTTTTCGCTTTTCCTGTGGTCCGAACTAGAACTACCTACTGGCTATCGCCCGTAGGAGGGGGGGGGGGGGTGTGGGTGTGTGTTGCGAGCCAATCCAGATCAAATGAAGGTATTTATTTACGGCAGAAAAACAAACTCAATCAATCAATATTTACTTTATTCGATTTGAAACACAAATCATATAAGCATTTACATATGGATACAACCAAAAAATTAACAACCCAATATTTCATGATATCTAAAAACATACTAACAAATCATGTCTCAGTATCATTAGCCACTCTTGTAGATCTTGATTTAAGGGCCATTCTTAAAAAGTTTACCACACAAGACAAGGTTAAAACATCTGCGGAAAGTTTTAAAAAGAGCAATGCCACGCGTGCCTGTCTAATACCAGTAGTCTGTAATAAAGACTTCAAGAACCTTTTTCTAGGGAGGTCATAAAATGAACAATTAAAAAGGAAGTGGAGGGTATCCTGCGGAGACACATTATCGCAGCCGCAGGGCCCTCTTTCTCCAGGCTTTACTCCAAAGCCTGCTGGAACCGCTAAAATATGGTGGATGAAATTAAATCTAAAACGTGTGATTAAAAATCTCATGGGCATTTGTCATAATAGTTAAATATGGTTCTATTTTCAAGGAGGTTTTAATTAAAACATGTTCTCTTACTGTGGGTTTAACCAACTCGTTACTCTCACGTTGCGCCATACTAAACTGGAAAAACAACTCTGACAACTGCCTTGTCCTTCTGTCTTATTATATCTGGCTCATCGAACAGTGCCTGCCGTCCCATTTTTTGTAGGCAATCCCGCACATATTTTAACCATGGGATCTTCATTACGTTAGCCAGGGACAAGCAATCCTGAACAACAAGCCTTGTCAGGCCTATCTCTTCATTTAACCAGACCTTTAACCAGTGAATTATAGGTCTAACAGCCACTAAATCTGAGATATAACTAGCTCCCAGTTCTTCATGTGCAATAAATGCCGGGGTGCTATGGGGAACCCTTAACAGACGCCTCATATTTGTTTTCTTCCGTTTGTAGGCTATTGATTTTCACAAAGCCCCAGACCTCACTACCATACAGCACCTTGGCACAGCAGATTGAGTTGTACAGTTTCAAAATCACATCCAGGGTCCACAGCCCAAGCCTGCTTGCAAAGTTCGCAATTGAACCTGTGGATCTGATTAAAGACAGAGATTTCTCTTCTAATAACTGTTTAAAGTTAAGCTTCCCATCAAATAATATGCCTAAATAAGCAAAAAAGATATTGGTCGATAACGGTGCGGGCTATCCCGATTACCCTTCTTAAAGATCGGTACTATAATTGCCGAAGACCAAGATGTAGGCATTGAAACACTTATTGCCGCATTTAAGACCCTTGTTAATAAAGGTGCCCAGACCTGTACATTCGATCTAAAAAGGTAGGGTGGAATCCCATCTGGGCCTGGGGCCTTATTTCGCATCAGCCCTTCGATACCAACAGTGACTTCCTCCAACGAAAAAATGACAGAGGTAGCCCTTGTGGGTGTAGTTAACCGTGCTTCTGCCTGGCCAGACGAGTGGTTATATAGGCCCTGAAAGTATTCCTGCCATTGTTCCGGGAGTATATTACCACTTAGCCCTGGTTTATTTGGGTCCGCAAAACAGGGACTATTTATAACCCTCCAAAACCGTTCTGAATCTTTCTGCTCTGCTGCTTCAAGGAGTTCCTCCCACGCTATCCGCTGCAATTGACCTCTACGTTGTTTTAACGCTAACTTGTAACTTGCGCGACACGCCAACACCCTCTCTCTATCCCTAGGAGACTGCTTGAGAGCATCCTTCAAGTTCCTAAGGGTAAGAGAACATTGATGGCTAAACCATCTTGGGGAATCCCCCCTATGCCTACGTGGCTGTGTTTTCAGCAATTTAGTGACAAGGACAGCGATATTTGTAAAAGCCTTAATCAAGTCGGCCCCTTCCACCTCTGGGTCCAAGCAATTCATGATGTCTTTAGCTCCTTGACCAAATAGAGCCGCGTTGAACCCTGCCTCATTTATCTGGACCCATCTTAATCGCCTGCCTTGATCGATCGTGGATAATAATTGATTCTGTCTGACCACACTCTGACTGTATACATCAACTATTAAAATTACTGGGTTATGATCGCTAAATACACTGTGTAAAATATTAAATTTCCTAACAGATCTTTTCATTGCCTGTGAGATCAAAATATAATCAATAACTGAATGACACCCTCTTCCCTTAAAAGTGGGCTCCAACACGGAGCCTTCCACAATATCGGCCATATCCAACGTGTGTGATAACCCGTGTGTGTGTAAAAGGCACGTCAGCTCCCTACCCATCCGGGTATGTTCCATATGCATACCCTCACTTAATGCACATGACGACCACACACCGTGAGCCACCCTTAAGTCCGGGCATGGATGACAATTAAAATCGCCTGCTACTATCATGTGCATTGCACCATGCCCACTCATGGTAAGACGGTCCAGCCAACCATCTAATTCATGTATACTATTTAGGCCCTGTGGTGTGCATTGTATGGCATTATAAAAATTCAAAATAGTTACCCTACATCCCTTAGCTATGAGTCTAACCCCTTGTACATTATGTGAATCACAAGCCAAGTCCTTCCACCTTCCCTGAATGTTCAAATCCACAAACACAGTCAGTCCCCCCTTTGCTCTTCCGACTCGGGGTTTGATTGCTGGACAAAAGAAGGTTTTATCTCCCTCTATAAAACACGTATTCTCCGTCGCCCAGGTTTCTTGGAGGCAAATTATGTTAAAGTCCCTTACCAAGGCGAGCCAATGCATATCCTCAAGTTTATTTGCTATACCAGCTATATTCCAGGATATGATTTTTAAAGAGCCATCATTCTTACTCCTATCAGTATAATGCACCCCACTATCTACCCCAGGGTGAGCTATGCTGCCCTCTCCAATCTCCCTACTCTCCTCACTGGAGGTTGATTCCCTACGCTCCAATGACGGGACTGCCTCCAACTCACCAGCCCGCACAGACTTCCCTTTCTGGACGACCACTGACCCCGACGAGACAAAGGTCCCCCCACCCCTACATTCAGGCAGTCAATCAATTTCATTCAGATCACCCAGGGGGCAAAAACATTATTTAGATGAACCGGTCTGTCCCTAATCCTCCTGATGTTAAATTGATCCTGGTTCTCCCCAACCTGATTGACCGTACCTCTTGTACCTGGTCTACCTGGTCTATAAAAAAGCCCAAAGTCAAGGGTTTTATACTAGTCTCCATATCAAAAAAATTATCTGCCTGAGAAAGGATTGACTGAACCAACCACGGATATCTAAAGGTGACAATCACACAGTCTCCAGAAAAAGATTTCCTCATACTACCTATCCAGTTCACCCTTCTTGCCATTAAAATATGCTGAAGATCACGTGTGTTAAATTTCACAAATTTGGATAACCAATGGGCTACCTTATTAATTAATTGTGGGGTAGACTCCTCATTCGTGTTTATTTGGGCGGGTACACCTGCAAGAACAACTACGTATGGACAACAGTCTGGTGGGAGATTTATTGTTGGCAGGTCATCACTCTGGTTCGGGGCACCTCTATTCGAAGTATGTTGACTTGACAACAATCTGTTATCGCTAATATCCCTCGAACAGGCCGCTTCCCTATCCACACCACCCTCGAGTGCCCTGCTACCCTTTCCAGTCATGTCCCTGCTGCTTCCATCCCGCGTATTAGAAACTACTATGTTACCATGACTATTAGGTATCTGACTCCCCCCGCCTTGAGCATAGTGATCATTTACAGGTTCTCCTAGGAGCACAACACGTGCCTCTGCCTCTATCGGCGTGATGGTCCCTGGTACCGGATTACCCCCTCCCCCTTCTGCCTGCATACCTCGTTGATGTTCCGCTTGTAATGGCCGGGATATCTGTGTTGGGATTTCTCTGCCATACATGCACCCTCTTTCCTGTGTTAGTTTAATATGACTACTACACACTTTCTTCAGCCCTAACAGTTTCTCCTCTAGGCTAATTAACTTGCTAAGTATGGGCTCAAGTAGGACAGAAAACAGGGACTCAATTCTTTTCCAGGGATCATTATCACAGTCCCCCAAGGATGATATCAGGCAGTTCAATTGGGTTGGAGCTACTCCCTGACATACCGAGGGGCCCTGTGAAACGTTATTGATATCCTGGGAACTTGGCTTGGATTGTGTCTTCTTGGGCCTGGGCTTCTGTTTAAATTTTTGTTTTGATAGGGCACCACCCCTGTGATGTTTCATCGCGGGTTCTGGGCTGGTTATTGGAATATCTATTAGCCCAGCCCTTTGACCCCCTTAGATCTGGTAATTCTGGTGCCGCCCTCATCATCACTTCCATCTACTACACTCTGGATATCGGCCACAATCAGCGGTACCGGGACCTGGGCAAAATACAGATCCCCACCACCCAAAGTCCCTAGGTCGGGAACTCCTATCCGAGCACCCAAACCTTTGCTCCCCCTATCTGACACACCCCCGTCAACACACAATAAGCTCCTCTCGCCGCCTCCCCCTCTGAAGTATTACACACATTTGCAGGTAATTGCGGGCAGGTGCCGGTGAAATCGCAACACTAATCCCCCTAGCGAGGATCTTTTGCAGGCAGTCACCGAGCCCAAAGAACGTCTCCTCTCGGTGAGCTGTATTTCATGAGTCAGTAATGATTCTGCCCGTGTTAAAAGGCGTCCAGAGTCCCCGTTAAACCCCCCTTTCTTCGGCATTCGCTTAGCCTTACCCCCTGGATATCAACAGTACCTCCAAAACAGTATCCCAGGGGCGTAGTGTTCAGGGGGGTGGCCCAGCCCGGCCGCCTCCGGTCTCTGACGGGCGCGGACGGACCCGCCCTTGGCCCGGGCTTTGCCCGGGCGCGGCCCGCGCGCGTCCCGCGCTGCGGGCGGCCCGCTGGGCCTTTAACGCCTCCGGGCGCCTCCTGGCACGAAAAGCGGCGTCACGGCTAGCGCCGCCGCTTGTGCTGCTGGGGGTTGTGGTCTCGCGGTGGCCGTTCCCCTCACGGCAGTGGGAGCAAGAGAAAGCTGTCGTTGGCCGTTCCCCTCACGGCTGAAGCAAAAGGTAAATACGCGTCCCCCGCTGCGGGCGGCCCGCTGGGCCTTTAACGCCTCCGGGTGCCTCCTGGCGTGAAAAGCGGCGTCACGGCTAGCGCTGCCGCTTGTGCTGCTGGGGGTTGTGGTCTCGCGGTGGCCGTTCCCCTCACGGCAGTGGGAGCAAGAGAAAGCTGTCATTGGCCGTTCCCCTCACGGCTGAAGCAAAAGGTAAATGCGCGTCCCGCGCTGCGGGCGGCCCGCTGGGCCTTTAACGCCTCCGGGCGCCTCCTGGCGCGAAAAGCGGCGTCACGGCTAGCGCCGCCGCTTGTGCTGCTGGGGGTTGTGGTCTCGCGGTGGCCGTTCCCCTCACGGCAGTGGGAGCAAGAGAGCTGTCGTTGGCCGTTCCCCTCACGGCTGAAACAAAAGGTAAATGCGCGTCATTTCGACCGCACATGGGGTCTTGGTCATATGTATATATCTGTGGATGTGAATATTTGTGTATGTGTGTATGTGAATTTGTGTGTGTGTGTGTGTGTGTGTGTGTGTGTGTATGTGTGTTTGTGTATATATGTATTTAGATTTTTTTAAACAATTTAAAAATGGAGCTATGATATTCGAGAATCACTGTGCATGATCTAAACTTCAAATTTTAAATTGGTAGTTTATTTACATTTGCATGAATTAAGCCTGATCAATTTAAAATAAAGGTTGAGTAAAAGGCAACGGTCAGCAAATGAGCACAAGATTTGAAGCGTCAGCAATGCCCAATATATGAAATATGATCTCAGGGGAAGTATTTAAAGATAGTGATTAGAGAAGTAAACTGGTCGTGATCCACTGTGAATCAATATATTAAGTAAAACCGATCATAATATTTGCGTTTCATGGGTGAGCATTGTTGACTGTAATCTCCTTTCTGTCCCAAAGTTTTATATAGCGCAAACTACACCCGAAGATATCCAGTATCAGAGCGCTTTAAATGAGCACCAGTTTCGTTACAGATGGACACATTCACTTTTGTTAGGCACAGGGAGATTTAGTGATTTGCCCAGAATCACAGGATGTTTGTCGTTGCTGAGACTCGAACCCGGTTCCTCAGCTTCGAGGTTGACCGCTCTAGCCGTAAGGCTACATCCTCTCACTCATCTTGCAGTCTGTTTTTGCTTGACTGATTCTCTAGTGCCCAAGTTATGTATGTGTACATAAGTTATTTTTTAACACTCCTAAGCTGCTTCCTGAGATATTGTCCTTTTCCTTGGTGGACCCTGAACCAGTGCCCTTTTCCAGTCCGAGGGAGCACTTCCTGGTGGGAAGCACAAAGTAGTCATCCTTGTATCCGTGTAGGAAGTGCAAGCTTGCAGCATGCAGGTGAAGACGCAAGTCGAATGCAGATGGTTTCAGCTTGCTCATGCCTTTTGAGCTGTGGCCCTGTGGCTATCATGTCTGGGGCAATGTTTAACCTGTCCTCCTTGGGGTGGTCTTCCCCCAAACGTTTTGCCTGCTCATCTCCTGTTTTGCTGATTTTTTTTGTTGGCCTTAGGACTCTGTGCATTTTACGACTGCTGACCAGTGCTCAGTGCATGTGCTTCTCCCCTAAATATGGTAACATTGGTATATACATAATTGGTGTGTTTAGTTTACTTATAAAGTGGTATACCATATACCCAGGGCCTGTAACTTAATGCTACTAGTGGGCATGCAGCACTGATTGTGCCATCCCCACAAGAAACCTTCCAACCCAGTCTCTTCCCTGCTATTGCCTTAGGGTCCTTGCTTATGTGAAGCAATTGCATGTAATCTCAAACTCCTCCTCTGTATTTCTATTAAAAATTAACCTTGACTTAACATTTCTGATTGTTGCCTTACTTTTTTTCTTTCAAATGAACCTCCCTTTACTTTTCATCCTCTTCCTCGCACCCTCTGAGCACAGCGAAGGTTAAGTCACATTCATTGTAATCCCTATTGATGCAAATTGCCCACACCTCATCTCAAAGATCGCAACCTTGCCTTTAATAGTAATACCCCAGCAACATAAAACCCAATCTCCAGTAGGTAATCTAGTATACCACCAACCATTTGCATTAATTTAGAAACCCCCTCACACTAAACATCATTCCTAACTTATTATGGATCCATTTTCTTTATTGCCATTTTAAATTCAATAAATTTAATAATCGCCTTATCGCCTACAACCCGGGGGTTGGCAGCCAGCAAACTTAACATAGAAAAATTACCCCATCCTTCACTCCTAAACTCCACCCACCCAGTACCCAACCACTGCATCTTAGTTGCATCAGAGGCTGAGCCTTTCTCCCTCCCATGTGTGGACAAGGTTGTGTATCTGAAAAAGCATCCTGAATTGCCATAGCCATCTTCCAACCCTGTTCAGCTATCATTCAGCCAGCCAGAATCACTTTTAGGAGTTTGCTGCAAGAGGGTTCAGTACATTCAGTACGTTCAAATAGCAGAGGCATGTTAGATCACAGAATTCGGAGGATAGAAAAGCCCAAAAATGGGCCCAGCCCTCCTTAGTCTTTGTTTGAGTTGTCTAGGGATCAGGGCTGGACTGGCTACCGGGCATTTCTAAGTAAACAATGGGAAACCAAATGTTAAAGTATGCTTTAAAAACATTTGTTTTACTTTATTTAGAAGCACAAGCAGGTCACCATCAACCCCCACCGCAGCCCACCAAAACGCCAGGTAGCCAGTTCGGCCTTGCTAGGGATCATCAGTTCCTCCATGCCCGGGAGCTCCCACATCCTGAGCAACCATGCCCCTGAGTGAGATGTATCTGAGCCCAACTGAGACCGGATCACCTGCACCCCAGTGCATGATGCCAGAGCCATCTGTATACCCCTACTTGAGTGTAAGGGATAGGGTAGTCTTTTTAGGACACTACACTGTAGACTCTAAGCGTGGAATTTCAATGTCAAGAATCTTTCCAATAATGAGGCAGTTTCAGGCAGTGCCAGGTATGTGTTCCTGTGTTCTCGCATTCCCTCCACAAGCAGGCCAATTTATGTGGCTTTATTTGGGGGTGGGAGGGCACATTTCATTCAGGAGTATAGTACCTGTAGGAAGTCTGTTTAAACATAGTTTCTCTAATAGCAGAGACAATGGAAAGTGTTGTGCATTGATATGCCTGTCCACTTTGTCCGATAGTGTGCACCCAAGATCATTTTTACATCTAGTTTGACCCTGGGGTTCTGCCTGCAGTGGGACTGTATGCATGAGAGCATATAGTTCCTACAGCCTACTCTATCATTGAATTTGGTCAGCAGACATTTCTCAAAGGCAATTAAAGGTCTGCTTGCTGCTTTTTTTCACCTTTATTGAAGACTCAGTGCCTCACCTTTTGTATGCCAGTGTTCAGTTTCAGGCAGCCCCCAATATTTTTGGAGTTGTTCAAATGAGTACCCCCTCAGAAGTCATCACGTCCCGAAGTGTTTACAGCCTCTCTGCTACTTGTGAAATAGCTCACCCTGTAAGGCAGGAGTGAATTTAGAAAATCGGTGTGACCAGAGAGGGAAAGGCTGTAAAGTCCTGCTTTTTGCACTACAGTGTCCGAGACCGACAGTGTGTCCTAGGCATTGAGGAGGAATATACCCCCCAAGTTTTGATTTGGCTAGCCATGGGATCTTCCATATATGTACCCCTGCAACTTGTTGGTCCATGAAGCACCAGTGCTTCTCCATCTTGTCCCTGGACTACTCTACCATGGGGCATAACTGTGTGGTCTGATAGTTACGTTTGGGATCCGGAGGCCACCTTCCTTAGGATGGTGATATGAAAGTGCCAGGGACATTTGCGATTTTTTTTTTTTTTTTTTTTTTTTTTTTGCCCCTTCCCCCCCCAAAGATAGTTTTTCTTTCTGGATCACTGCCCGGGCGCCAGTTGGGGGTTGCAGTGGGAGAGACTGGAAAAGAAATAGAAGCTGAGGCAGAACCGCCATCTTAATGGCTGCTATTCTGCCTAGTCAGGAGAAGCTATGTTTGGACCATGAGTTTAGGTCGCATTGAATTTGTAGCGCCAGCGCCCTGTAATTGATCTTTGGTGTGATCCCAGGAGTAGTAGCCAATGGAAGTCCTAGCTATGGGACACTTGTGGAAGCCCACTGAATCGGAAAATGGGAGTGCCGCTTGTGCCATATCAATCGGTATAAACAGGCTTAGTCTGGAATTCCTGCAGGTTGTCAAACTGGAGCTGTGCCCAAACTCTCTTCCTCGGTTGCTTCAAGTGATATGGTGGGGTCTGTCGGTAAGAGCATCACATCTGCATAAAGGCTAATTTTATAGACGTCTCAGCCAAACAAGATTCTGTTTGTCTTCTCTGCGCCAGTGGCTCCTTGTAGAGAGAAGAGTGGAGTGGAGCGTGGACATCCGGGTTGCGTCCCGCATTGTATAGGGATCAGTGAAGACAATACTCCATTGACTCTAATCTGTTCTTCCGGGGTGAATAGCTACATTGGACCCAGCCCGTAAACCTGTCCCTGAAGCCACATTCTCTAAAGGTTTCCATCAGATAAGGCCAGTGCACCCTGTCAAACCCTAACTCTTAGTAATTAAATCTACCATATAGAAACTGGAGTAAATGTGTCTAATGGTTTGCTTAAGAGCACAAGACTAATCCCAATAACCAGCAATCACTAGAAAAAAAGACTAACCTTGGGTTCTGGAGCAGTGTGCTGCTGGTGTAAAGTGCTTCAATGCCTCATCAGGATTTGTAAACACTATACAAATACAATACAAATTATAAACCCTCCTGAGACGTGCTAATACTAACCGACATTCAACAATCATCCAGGAATCAAATAGTCAACTGTAGTTCATACTGACTGAATAAGAATTCCTTGTACTGCTTGACACGCTCACTCACAAAACACTGCTAATGGTCATGTCCAGCTTCCACTCCTGTACCAGTCCACAGCAGTAAACCAGCCAGCACCAAATGAGCTGCCATGGAATAACTGAAAAGATCTTCCCCATGCCACTGGCCAATGGATACCTTTAATTTAGTCCACCGCTGCATGTCCCAACACGCTACATACTATGGCTGCTTCTTGACATCTCACAATGACAGTCCGATATGGGATGAGATTGCCAGAGTCCATACCACCACGTCATCTTGTCTTCCAATGTGTGCCTGCTCAGGAGCATACACTCTGAACAAAATGTTTCAAAATTGACATCCTAGTGCAGTAACCAGTTGAGTGAACTATGATCATAGATACAAAAAGGGGCCTGCAGAGCTGTTCAAAACGGTCAGCTTACTGAAAACAAACTATGCCTTTCCCACTTTATCCATCAGACAGCTAAACGCTGTGTCCTGTAACAAGATAACCACACCTTGGTGGTCATCACACATGACATGGAAACAGTTTCCACATAGGATCAAAACAGACAACACACTTGGAGCCACACACACTACATGGTGTAGCATGCTACCCAGGTCAGTAAGCCCTTCACTGCTCCACATAGGGGTAGTAAGCGCTATATAAATGTTGCAATACAATGTGCATCAAGGGATGCTCTGATGGGAGCTTGTGTTCCTACCTGGATGGACCTGGTCTGGCAGTTTGGGTCAGAGTGTTCCTATTGGAACAGGACCCAGACAGGTTTGCCTATTGCTGGTCTTGGTCTGTGGCATAGTAGGTGAAAATTGACTGTCTTGAATGCGGCCCTGAGTGATCTCCATTGATGTTGCAGTAGACGTCCTTTGTGTGCCGATCATGTACCAGTTGTTTAGACTGCTCCCCTGAATAGAAAATCTACCCCACCTTTGGTGAGACTTAAAAGAAAAGAGTGGTGTTACTATCAACCTTGCTGAATAGTGGGTTACTGCCAACCTTATTGGTACTACTGACTGGCCTTCTCCTATTCATGATTGGAACTCCTCCACATCTTCAGCCATGTATGCCCCCAGAGCTTTTCAGATAACATTCATGTCCCTGTATAGAGCCATGTTATTATACAAGAATCTTCCACAGTTGACACTGGCATATATTTTAAAGGAACATGTCTAATTTTCAGTTTGAGGGAGCTCTTGACCTGCTTGACAGCATGTTCTCTTCCTCTGTTGATCATTCTTTGCACCAAGCTTCTTGGTGCACGAGTTTGAAAACACCCAGCAATTCACCCACCCTTGTTTTTTGGGTTTAGACTAGAGACTGGTTTAGTGGTCTCTCTGGCGTCATGTAATACAAAATTTAATAAATATAAATAGTTTATCATGCATAGTTTGTTCTCTTATCCTTAAATTTCCCCCTTGTCACTCTTTGCACCCAACCTCTTCTGGTCTCTTTAGTATTTGCTCATGTCTCCACTTTGTTTTTTGCCAGATGTGTCCTATCAGATCTTCTAGTGCTGGGCGTGCTCCCATAAACCCAGTTCCTATTGCCTTTTTGCAATACTTGGCTTTGACCTGCTGCCCCACCATATCTTGTACATCTGTGCTCCATCTGGCCATTCTTTTAGAGTGCCTTCCTGTTTTTAATTACATGGTAAGTGACTCGCTGTTCAGTCTTCATTCACTGTCAGCATTTCCGTAGGTTATTTTTCCATTCGGCATAGTCTGTCTCCTGTGAATTACTTGGCACTTCACTCCCCTTATGCTTGTTCACTCCTTCATTCCCTTTACCTAAGGAATAACCACTCCCTTCTTTCTGTAACCCTGTCTGGCATTCACCTATTTGTACCTCCCTGTGAAGGTTTTCTTCTAACTCTGTCCCACTGGCTATTGACCATTTTCTTTTCTCAACAGGAGGCACTATTGCATTTTCCCCCCTTGCTTCAATGAGATCAAGTGCAGAGCAAAGGCTTTTTCTACCTGAGCGGACTGTCTCCCCTGCCACCTGATCTGCAATTTCTCTACTTCCCTTCAACCAATTTCCCATCTGTTGCTTTATATACTCCTGTTCTTTGCCTCCAGACTGACATTTACTGTGCTCCCTTACCTCCCTTCCTCTTATGGCAGCATTTGTTCCCCATATTCTCCCTATGTCCACCTATTTCCATTTCCCCTAAATTGTCGTGTTTTTGAGAAGGGGGTAACATGCTCTTGCACTCAAGTCGCAGGTGAGCTGCATGCAAAGATGTCAGCCAAGACTGGCGCGGATGTCTTTGGCCACTCCGTTGCTGCCCAGCGATTCCGTTGCAGCCTGTGCCCTCTGAATAAGTGCTCTAAACCATGCTGGAATTGGAAGAAATTGACTCCGGGAACCCATGAATTGTGTCAAGATGTGGCTGAGGAAAGGGTCGGAGTCGCAAGAGGCGGAGCTTGAGAAACAGACTGAAAGTCGACTTCTACATTTTTTAAAACTGCTGAAATGGAAATGGCAGCAAGGACATAGGTGACAGTAAATCTGTTCTAGATTACTTAATTGGTCACAAGGAGGCAGCATTTTAAAATATCCTATAAGTCATATGCTGCAGAGATCATTGTGTGCCCAGCAAATGTGAAGAGATTATGGTAAAATAACTCTAGAGGTCAACACTGTTCTGGGAGAGTTCTGTTTTGTCCAGTCTGCTTTGACTCCTAATATGCCTAAAAATCGTGCAACTGGTATTTTATTTAGAAAGGTAAGTAGTGGGCTACTGCTTTTGATGTGAATTTAATGTTACTTCCAGTTCATAAGTTGCAAACATTCTAATTTATTGGCGTCAAAGCTGCATGCAAACTAAGTTATAGGTTTGGATCCTTATTGTTTTTTTTCTCAATCTGTTATTCTAAGATTGCAAAGAAGGGTTCCTTGGGGAAGTAATAGTCGTTAGTACAGACAACCGCAATCACTTATGTTTTATATCCTGACTTTGTATTTCTATCGACCAGTTACTCTTAACATATATTTACAAGTGCGGATGATATGTGATTATTACACCTTTTAACCCAGATTTGCTTATGTAACATTTCTTGTACACTGATTTGCACACTTGTATGATTTATTGTGCTTCTGTGTGTGATGTAAAACGCGCTGGCAACCTACACTAGAACTAGCATGAAAAGAATTAAATAAAAAATAGGTGCCATTTATATCAATATTTTTGTAATTACTCCTATAGACAGATAAATCTTGATTCTTATAGTGCAAGCACATCTTACATAGGGAATAAAATACAATTAAAATCCGTCCTTCGATAAAGTGGTAACAAGCTATGTGCCTTGGTTTCATTTCATTGCATTGGCATCTAGGTGTTAGGCTCCAGATGCCAGGATGATGTATGAACAGAAGAAAGGCTGATGGCCCTTTAGATCAGGCCTGTGCGTTGGGCCCAGCTGGAATCTAAAATGTGAAAGCCCCCTCGTTCATGCATGTTGGTGCTCCGAAGGAATGTAGACCATATGAAGGCTCTACTAAATGTCATGGTCAGTAAAATTGCAAATTCAGGATGTTCCCTTTGTCAGCCAGACCCAGCTTGCACATAGCTGCCAGAACTGTGATCCGGTGTGACCCCCCACCACCCCCCCTTACTTCCCATCACTGGCTCTAAGCGAATGACTGAGTGCAGTCCTCTTATTCACAGATGAGGTTTTAATTTCTCCTTCATCTGTAGGTGTAATAAATCGACCTTCTCCCTCCTACCACCCCAGTACTCTTCCCCCAGACCTAGCCACTGCAACCAGTCAGCGGTCCAACAGTGAATCAATCGGCAGTCAAGACCTCAACCATGTTTCCTCTATTTCCACCATCATTCCCTCACTGCCCACATAAAAAAGGAGGGTGCATTGCCCCTCTGCCTGTCGCCACCATATCACGGTTTTATAGAACACTGTAGCCACTAAATATTAAATGTACTCTGCTAATTGTGGTCAATAAAGTACTAAAATAAAATATAAATATTTACCTTTTTTATTTTTTTCAGGCCCTAACTAGGTCTTTGTGGCGTTTACTTCTGCGCTGAAAATCAAGGACTGCTGCATTTGTATGTCGCTGCTAGCTAACTTTTGTGTTTTTGTGTTTAAAGGTCATGCACGAAGTATTGCAGCCAAGAACCTCCAATCCCTGCCTGAATTTCGGCTGCTCACATCTGTGTCTTGTGGGCCCCGGTTTGAAAGGGAGCTGTTGGTGTTCTACAGGAATGGTGCTCGGCAATGATGGAAAGAACTGCATTGCCTTAAAGGATTCGACTTTCCTGCTGGTGGCTTTTGGCAATGTTATTACGCAAGTATGATTTCACTGCTTTTTTCCGTTTCTTTTAACATGCTGGGATGATCAATCAGTATTTGTAAAGCACGGCTGCTTCACCCTTGAGGGTCTTGAGGCGCTGTGGGATCATGCTGCTGGATTATGCTGCCTGTACCTATTGGTTGAACATCCAGTTCTTGAGGTCCTTCCTGAACTGCTGGAGCGATGGTGAGGCTCTACAGTGCAGGGGGGGGTGTTCCAGGTCTTTTCCACCAGGTGGGAAAAGGAGCGGCCCCCACTGTTTGCTCGCCAGATGCGTCGGGTGGCTGCTAGGGATTGGGATCTGGAATGAAGCTCCCTGGTGAGTTGGGTAAAATTACCTCATTTGAGGTATGCCGGTCCTTTGCGTAGTGCTTTGTAATCGTGAGTGAACAGCCTGAACTGGCATTTCGTTGTGACTGGTAGCCAATCGAGTTTCCTAAGGTGAGGGGTGATGTGCGTCTGCCTGGGGAGGTCGAAGATGAATCCAGCTGCTGTGTTCTGGAAGGTCTGGAGTTTCCTCATGAGTTGGGCGGTGATTCCTACGTAGAGGGAGTTGGCGTAGTCTTGTCTGCTGGTGACGAGACTTGTGTAATAGTTGCCTGGTGTTGTGTGGGAGCCATCTGAAGACCTTCCTGAACATTCAGAGCATGAGGAAGCAAGCGGAGGAGACGATGCTGACCTGCTTCTTCATGGATAGCTGGCTATCGAGAATGATGCAGAGGTTGCTGGAGTGTTCAGTGGGTTTGGGGGTTAGGGCCCAGCTCAGGTGGCCAGCATTCATTGTTCCATAGTCTCCTTGCCAGTCCCGAAGATGAGTGCTTCTGTCTTGTCTGTGTTGAGTTTGAGACAGTTTGTTCATTCAGATGGCCACGTCCTTCATGCATCTTTGGAACTTGTCTTTGATAGTTGTAGTGTCCTTTGTCAGGTAGTGGATGAGTTGGGTGTCTGCGTAGGAAATGAGTCTGTGGCTCCTGCCGATGTTGGCCAGGGGTGTCATGTATACATTGAAGAGGGCTGGGCTGAGGGAAGAGCCTTGAGGTGCACCGCAGGTGATGTATTTAGGGAGCAAGGAGTAGGGAGGGAGGATGATCTTCTGCGTTCTTCCTGTGAGGTAGGATGCGATCCACTGGAGGGCTGCTCCCTGGATTCTGATCTGGTGGAGTCTGTTGATCAGTGTGTGGTGGGATACGGTGTCAAAAGCTGCTGAGCGGTCAAGGAGGATGAGGGCTGCTGTTTCTCCATGATCTAGCTTCATTCTGATGTCATCCGTGGCTGCGACTAGAACTGTCTCGGTGCTGTGAATTGCTCTGAAGCCAGCTTGGGAGGGGTCCAGCAGGTTGTGGTTCTCCAGATCTGGGATTAGTTGGATGTTATTTTCTATGACCTTGACCGAAAAAGGGAGCAGGGAGATGGGTTGGTAGTTCTTGGGATCTTCTGGGTCTGTGGATGGTTTCTTTTGGGTCGGCGGATGGTTTCTTCAGCAACAGATTCAAGTTGGCATGTTTCCATTTCTAGTGGGAAGTGGGCCATGGTGATCGATGAGCTGAGGACCTTGGCGAGTTCTTTGCTGATGGGTTGTTGCCAAGGTTGAAAATGTGGTGGGGGCAGGGGTCAGCTGGGGCTCCGGAGTGAATGGCTCTCATGATGGATGCTGTTTTTCTCTGAGTGGGTTCCATGAGGTGAGCTGGTGTTGGTGGGTGTCGGTCGGCGTGAGGAGGTTGATGTCCTCATCGGGGGTGGGGGGGGGGTTTGAAAAGCACCCACTTCAAAAAAGACTACACTAAATTAAAATGCGACTCCCTGCTGGGAGTTTCGCATTGATTGTCCTTTCTCTCTCCTCCTCCAGCAAGTGGGCAAATAGTGCAGATTTCAGAGGAACTCATGATCTATTGCAGTGCATCGGAGTACCCAGGAGCATTACTTGCCACAGCAGCAAATCATGCCAGTTCGTGGTTGAAAATTGTTTAGCCAGTACTAAAAAGCATAGTTGGGCAGCTGATAGACCTAATACTACACCACAAGAGAAGTAGTGACTTATCCACTGTCCCACTCAAAATGGCAATCAAACCCCATCCCAGAAGACATTACACCAGTGCACACCTTCATGACCTATTACCCATCTCTATTCATTTGCTAGTCACACACCAGTCAGAATTTGTACCAGAAAACAAACTATCATAGTTGATGCCATTCTGTGCCAGAGTTCTGTCATCCTCAGCCCCTGCACATACAAGATGTTGGTTGACTATTCCAGAGAGCTAAAATTACATTTTAAGTTGGCATCAAAATATTCCAAGACACTGTTAGACTGGTGCAAACAAAAGCATATGTAAAGCATCCCTTGCAGCCTGACGCACCTAGCAGTCTTGCATCAGGGTTTACTGTTGACAGTAAATTGATTATTTTGCTGGAGCCTTTTCAGTATGTGTGATGTAGAGGCTAATTGGCTCAGGATATCGGGGATTGTGCTTGGATAGATGGTGGCTACTAATTACTCCAGGTTTCTGATCTTGTCTCTAGCCTCAGACGAGAGGTACAGCTGTGCCATGTGCCCTCCATGCCAAATTAATTCACTCACCAATGGCTCGTACTGTTGTCTTCATTAAGAGATGCCTCACTTATTCATCCTTTAAGCCATTGACTTTGCTCACCTTCCTTTGAGCGAGGACAGTAATCTTGGCTATCAGGCTTCACATCATTAGTGTCACCTCCTTATCACAAATACCTTACTTCAGGGCCTTGACTCAATCTTTGCTTCCATTTAGCATCCCCATATGGTCCTTTGTAGTTTCAAGCATGACGAGCAAACACCTACAAGATCACATGGGTCACCTAGCTGCTGTCTGGCCACACCATCCCAACATACAAATACTGCTCCATCAGGCTAACTGTACAACATTGAATCTTATCAAGATACCACCACACTGCTTCTTTCCCCAATCATTGACCCCCATCCTGCTGCTCACATGTCCAGTTACAAGGACTCTAATTCCCAGTTGGAAAATTCCTGTGATGCAGCACCAGCATAGGAAATTGAAATGTTGGGCTGTGGGAAGAGAAACTAGTGTCTTGAAATGCACTGCAGCTGCGCTCCTCCAGTGTTGACCGACCCTCTTAATGTGGTTCCTGAAAGTAATCTGTAGATTACACTTGGTAGTGTTGCTCAATCAGCAAACTTTCGCCAGAGTTCATGAGACTTTTATTGCCAGCTAGACAAACAGAAGTTCAGTTGTAAAGAACTAAAAGGTCTAAACTAGTTTAGTTAAAAATATAAGAATGGTTCCTTGTTTTGAGTGAATTGTTTTATTACGAGGGATGTAACATGAATGCTTTAAAGGTACCACAAATCAAGAAAAAATAAACAAAATATAGTTACTCTGGAGTCTGAGTTCATTTCAGAATACAGTAAGAATTAAAAAATCACACTATGCTGTTTCACGCTTTGAAACAGCATCTATTTCAAAGAAGCTGGTTCCAAGGCAGAAGATGCAGTGTTCAGCAGATTGGAAAATGTTAAGACCATTCAATACTCCTGTCCATGTTTAGAACCTACCAATCTTTTTGCAGTTATAATGGTAGTAGGAAAGAAAGTGGGCACTGAGTTTGGCTCGCTAACAATCCATCACGCACCCATGTTGCCAACCTTCCTTTAAAGCCAGCATTCAAAATATGCCCAGCCAGCAAATGAAGCACTAAGACTTGCATACCCAAGAGGGGAGTGTGCACCAAGGTCTGAGACAGCACTCAGTACGGCCTGGATTCCTTTGCCTTCTGTCTGCCTGCATACGAGCATGATCTGCCTCAACCAGCCATCCCTTGTTAGACCACTTGCTGTTCGACACCGCCTCACTAGAAGCTTCACTTGGACTCCGTAACTGTGACACTGTCTGTCCTCCGTTCTCTTCCAGTTGTACACCTGGTGTCAGTTTCTTGCTCCTGGTAATGACACAAAGGTCAATAATTCCTCTTCTCTTATACACAACCTATTAATAAAACAGGCAATTACTCATAGGAGGCAAACCATCACCCACACTACGTGGCATGGTTAATCACTGGATGAGTGACGCTTCAGAATTGATCTCCTGAGTTACTGAAGTCAAGTCAATGGCATCTGGTGTCCCAGCTGGGATGAACTGATAGAAATGCTTTGTGCTCTCCTGTTCTTTGAACTTGCGCTGAGAGGCGGAGGGAGTAATGTGATACCGGTACAGGTGGTCATCCAAGGGGACAAGTGCAGTGAAGTATTGAGATGGAAGAGCTGAATATCAGTCCCTGGCGTATATTTTGTTTTATAGTTGCCTTGGCAGAAGCAAATCTACTAGGCCTGTCTTTGACCTAACTTTGGCGAAGGAGAATGTGTGTACAGACCTCTTAATACAGGTTGTTCCCGCATCACCTTGATTCTGTTTCTGCAGCTAGCCACAGGTTTAGGAGAAATGGGGAGGTCTATAGTTGGACCTCATTATCGGGGCACGTTTCCACTGTGCTCAGCAGCATCTTGGTGCATGTTGTGGTCTTAGGCAATGCTCTGCTGTTGCCAGTCCCCTGCTCCAGAGCACATCATGCAGCCAATCCCTCTGCCCAGCATTCTCTGGTTAGAGGCTACGACCTTCATTTGTTTCCTGTGCATAATCCCGCTGCTCCAGGGTCCTGACTTCCAGTTAGATGTAGAAACGCCTAATAGGTTTTCGTCTGTCTACTGTAAAAAATAAAACCTCATTTATTTGTTGCTCCAGTTATTAACTATTTATGTATCCATCCAACAAACTGTAATAGTATTTTGTATTACTCATGGCAACATCATTAGTATATTCTTCCTTATATATTCCTAACATGATATTTTTAAGCAATGGCACTCAATGCAAACAAACATTTGTGTGTATTTGCTGCTTGTTAAACTGAGTGACCTGTCTGGGTTTTGTTTGCCACTTTGTCAACTCACAAACATTCTATCCTCAATTTCTTTCTTCACAAAAAACTTATGTTACTTACAGACAAGATTACTAACTTGAGCCAATCTGTGCCTATGGCAACTTTATCAATACTTATGCCACATATCCAGTCACCTGGTATGACCCCCCCCCCCTCTGTTATTCCATTGGCATTCCTGTGTTCAGTTTCAGCACCAGATGACAAGGCTTCTATTCCAATTCCCACAAGAAACTGAAAACCACTGAGCATTCCTATGTTCCAAGACCTCTCTAATACTGAGATGCAGAATATTTCAAATGTTATCCACAACCGAACCAGAGGTCAATATGATTCTTAGGTCAGTATGATTCTTTGGTTAGTCTTCTCAACTATGATAGAAAAGTTGCTTCCCTCATAAACTGACAATAAACCCCTGTCTGCTGCACTTTAGCATAGCCCACGAGTCCCCAAAGATTTATATAATTCTAAATCGGAAACCCGCAAAGCAGAAAAACTGGAGAAAGTACTACACTGCAGATCCCACACCCCAATCAGAGGAAGCAAGAGTCAATATTGGCTTTTAAACCTGCAAAAAAGAATCAAATTGTACCAACTCCAAATTCGGCAACACCTGCTCACAGAACTTCAAAAAAGCAATGCGTAGTACATTTTTATTGTACAGTTAGTTAAAACCCTAACAAGTTTATAAAAAAAGTTCATTGTTGCATTTGCTTTTAAAATCATGTGACACAACTTAAAATTCAATTTCATAATAATGTGGTAACAATGTTGTATGAGACGTAATATAAGTGACGAATTGTCTTGGGTATACCCTTACGTCTTAGTTTAACTAACATGCATCAAAAGGAGGGAAGCAAACCCATCGGGTTAGTGTAAAATAAATTTAAATTTCTTTACCAGCCGGCCTTCAACTAAGGCAGAGGCTTGAGTGTCTTGTACTCATTTAGAATATTCCAGGCATACGATCTGGAGGATAAAATCTCTATTAGCACAGATGTTTTTTTTCATAGTGCAACTAACCAGCTTTTTGAAGGCGACTGGAGATGGAGAATTTTCCCATGTTGCTCGAATACCTAGATCTTAAATGGCCAAATGGAGGTAACAGCGAAGGTGCAGTTTGACTTGTTTGCAGTTCGTGCCAGAGCACTGGGCACAGTTGACTTCCTGCGGAGGACCTGATTCTTTTTTATGTAGTCCCCCCCCCCCCCTTCCTTGCTATTGACTGATTTAGTAGGCCAAACTCCAGCCTTATCTGGGCAGGTGAAGTATTTGAGGGTGGTAAAACAACATAAATGTTTTAGATTAAATTAAGTTTAAGACTGCTCCATCTCTGCCCCGGAGGGCTTCACTTCTGTAAGAAATACACAGGATGAGTTTTGCTCCTATTACTTTCAGCAGGGGCAAAAAGCTTGGACCGGCCAGAGCTCGTAAGGTTCAAAAAGCAAGAATCTAGGTGTTACCTCTTCTCATCAGGTCTTTTCTATATTGTTGAAAGGAGCTCTTTCGTCAAAGAGTACACCTAAGTATCTATAATGTTGTCTAGTTCCTACAAATCTATATAGATTCTGCACGTTTAGACAACATAAACTAAGGGATTGGTGTCCAGACTGATTCCAGACACCCCCAAAGGATGTTAGTCTGTAGATCAGATAGCTCACAGTGCCACTATAAGCCCCACAACCTTACCAAGGAGTGAATAGTTACTGGTAGCTATCGAATATGACAACCCTGACTCCTCGGGAATCGTGGAAACGGTACAGTACTTTTCGCTCAGTCACTAGTGCTCACTCGGTCTCAGGGAGATATACAGAGTAAATGCTGGGGACGTTTTTAATAAGCATTTATTGAAGCAGCGTCATTCTAGTATAAAATGTGTGCTGAAACAACCATTAGACAAAAACAGATGTATACAGTTACAAGCACCAAAGGAGTGAATAACAGGTCGAATTCTACCATGGTGCTAAAATAGTGAATATATGCAGGCATATAGATACATGGCAGTAATCATGAGTACTCCTACGATACAAAACCCTAACTATTTGTACCTAAGTGTACCTAGCATGTATGTAGGTGTATAGCCAAGAATCCCCCTAGGAAAGAGCCTAACCCAATTACCTGATGTGAGAGAACGAAGAACCCCATCTGGGTCGCAAGTTGGACACCCAGTGGGGAGGGATGTCAGACCACTGCGTGCTGGAGTGTCAGCGTGCAGGGACTTCAGCGTCTTGTCAGCATGGAAGTTTCTCCTCTGGTTTGCCCAGCGAAGATGTGGTACTTATATACCCTAAAGGTACCCTCAGGGGTTCTACCTAGATGTGTCATGGTACTGTGGGCCTGTCGGCCAAGGATGACTATAGTGGTGACTTTTGTACAGAGTTAATATACAGAAGATGTTAATCCTGCTGTGATACTAAGAATCCTCATGCATAATAAATGAGGCTAGTTTTTGAAGAAAACCACATGACATTTATTCAGCACCTAACTAGGTAAAAGTTCGGCACCTGAGCCGTTATGTAGAGCAAGGTAGGGCAAATGTAGGTAAAAGGTCATGCCACTACCTAGGCCTATATTGGGGTTCATAACATCCACTCATCTGACTGGACGACAATTAACTAATGCTAAAATATGCCTGTTTAAAAAGCATAAAACATGTTGCTAAAATAGGAGTATAAAACATCTAAAAACATGGTATGTGTTAAACGATGTTAAAAAAGCTCCAAGTCCTCTAAATAGTCAATATACTGTTTGACCTACTCAGCACGCTGAAAGCCATAGTGCTCAGTGAGAGCAAAAAGAAACATTTAACAAAATGGTTGTTTTGGAAAAGGCCGAATTGTTCCCATCACACGGAGAGCCAAATGTTTGTGTCCTGTGTGGGAGATGCAACATCAGTGCTGCTTGCCTTCGCGGACTGTCCCTCTAACACCTCTTGGATCAGGTCAATGGAGCAAAGGTGATCTTCTCCAGTTCCCACAGCTGTTGCTTAGGAAGAACTTGATGCCTGTAACCCTGATGTAGAGCAGGTGTCAATTCCGACAGGAGCTGAAGCATCCCGTGGTGGCTCTAAGAATGCCAACATCAACATTGGAATACGCTGAGGACACTGCACTACGCGGGCCTTTAATGGGTCCAGCAGTACGTCCACGTCCGGAGGCGCAACCGATGGAAGTGTTAGACATATGTATAACACTCATTCGTATCCGCAGAACAGGCAGCGGAGCACAGGCAAGACGCAGTCAACCCAGACTTATCTGAACAATAGGAACCAATGCTCGCTTAGCTCCAGAAGCTGAGGTGTGCCCAGATGGAGTACCATGCCTTCACGGCATCGTCGCACAAGGAGTGGTTTTTTCAACTGGGACGTCATTGCGTAGCAGGAAAATTAAAACCACCATACCCACTACAAGTAGTAGGACCAGCGGAAGCCCTCAAAATGCTTCCCAATACGCAGTGTATAAATGAAGGAATAACTCAGAAGATCGTTGTAAGGTGCTTAATTGCCCAGAACCTATGCTCTTAAATAGGTGCACTATCCCACTTGTATCAGACATGTTAAAGATGCAATGTACCATTTCCCCGAAATGGAGTGGGAAGTTAGTTTGGACTAGTGCCTGTATCTCAGCTGAAGACCTTGCAACCTGGAGATCAAAAGTCTCTCAGGCTGAGGTTAAGGCCACATCCTTCTGTAAAATTATGGCTTTCAGTCTGCTCAGAAAATCAAACCTTATAAGGGAAACATTCAATGAAGGCCATAGAGGCGACTCCCCGACTGTGTGGGTCGGTGGAAACAATACTTGCATACAACAAGTAACGCTGGAACTTACTGTGTCCAGATATGTGATGCCTGGCAGCACCCCACAACAACCTTGATCATTCAACATCAAATAACTCCCATTCGAGAGCAGTTTGAACACCAGATGAATCACGGCAGCCGGGGATCCTTACAAGTGACAGGTTTGCAGCCGAAGTATTACAAGCTCCGTGAAGCATAATATCCTGACAAATTAGATACCCACTTAATGAAGTCTCAGTCTGAACCGCTAAGACTTCAGTGTCCCCATTCCTGCATCTAAATCTGTAAGGTAATTCCCAAGATTCATGTATTTATTCCTTACCCAATGCTTCATACCTGCCTACTGGTGATACTGTAGACCATATTGAAACTAGAATGTCATGACTGGTAGTGTAATGTGGCCATGGATTAACCATTCTGTGGAGGGTGACTCCGCCCCGGTGAAAGGTAATTGGTCCAATTTTTCAATGTGCAGCATTGTATATTTTGCATCTCTTCGTGCCATTGTTGTCTTTGTTAGATTGTATGCAGAAAATAGAGTACTGTTAATATACCGCCAGGGCACGTGACCAGAGCGCAATGATTGTAGCGTCTAGCTTAATAATAGAATGGATCGCAATTGTCCATGTTGAAGAATAGACAAATCCTGTTCTATTATATCTATTGCAGAAGACACAATGTTGCCCAGTGAATAAATCCTGGATGTTAGTGTGGTCATTCCATTGTCAACCACTGCCAAAGCCTTTTCTAGGTTAACCCTGTCAATCTCACGCAATCTCTGCAGCTTCCTGTTGAGAGATTTTCTATACTTAATTATAAATAGCATAAAAGAAGCGTTTCTGACGTGGCTTCTGGGGACCTAACAAAAATCCCATAAGATCCATGTCGTCAAAGTAAGGACAAGTGGTGTTTCACCTGGGACAGTGAGGTTCTCAGCCACTCGAGGCATAACTTCCTAACACTGTAAGATGTCACCACCCCAGAGTGTTCTTGTTGTATGTAGCGCTGGTCAGGCCTGTGGATACTAAACCCTTCGGTGGTACCCCTGAATCTTGACTGACACCAATTTGTGTCAATAGGCCAAACCAACCATCCCTTCCAATTGGGGTCTGCAGAATTGTATGAACCATTACATAATGTCATCTAGCGTATCCTCACTATGTTGTGTATAAATACGCCACCCCTCAAAGTGTGAGAGTGAGGGAATCCGAGGTATGTTCAAGTTCTTAATCTTGGCTAGTCCAAGACAGGAAGTCTGTTGCACTGTTCAGGAAGATAATCTGCTGTGGTATGAGACTTGCTCTAAATAATGCCTCTGTTTCCTGACCTTGCCAATCTTTAGTCCCCAGACAGATTTTGTCTCTATGGTGTCCTTCCAAAAGTCGAAACCCTGTAAAGACAGCTGGGAAATAAAAGGAAGCAGAGTACATTTGTTTCATGTTGGTGAGCATATTTTTCTTTGCAGTTGTAGGTGCAACCTTATATGTCGGGTCTAAAGTGTTGAACCCAGAAAAATAAGAAAACTTTTGTGCAAACTTTTGTGAACTACCTTTCGGTGGTGTTGGGCAATGTTCCCATTGATAAGTGAAAACAGTACGCGGGATGCTTGCTTTGTGCAAGAAATGATGACCATAGGGTTGGTAACAATACATGGTGTCAAAATCAGATGTATCATCATACAATTCATTACTAGAGAATGCAGCAGATTTTTCTAAATCAGACAGCATAGAATTTACAGTTTCAAAATCCCAATCGTCAGAGAAAGTACTGGAGGTGATGATATCATTCAAAGAAATAATAAACAAATGTGGTATTTTCAAAAGTTCAGTGGGACCAAATACATCATATGAAACCCTGTCCCAAACTATTCCTACAGGAACTGCTGTAATGTTCACAAAGGACAGGTCTGTTTGTTCACGATGAGATGTATGTGGTTTCAGGACCAAGTTCACATGTTGTACTGCAGAGCATTCTGGGAGATGGTGTCCATTCAGGAGCAGGAAAAAGACAGTCACTACACCTATCCAAAAGAATAGGAAAAGTTGAACAATTGCAATCCAGAGCTGTAGCCATGGAGAAACAAAGTAAGTCTTTTTCAGCCAAAGATGGAAATAATATATTTTTTCTTTATGAGAAACAGAAGCTGGTGGAGACTCTGGTTTTCTCGGATCCCGAGAAAATGTATCAAATTCGATGAAGTAGCCAAACGCAGTTCGATCTATTTTTGGTAGCTCTACTGGTTGTGTAGAACTGGCAGATGACTCGCTTCGAGACATATTCACATGTATGTCGGTTTTAGGAATTGAGATCTGTCATTTGTTTTGTGCTGTTCAATTTCTACAGGCAAGAGTTCCATTCCATTGTTGGTAACTCCATTACTTCATATAGTAGAATCTTCAAATGATATTAGTCTTTCTGTCTGAACTTCCTGTACGTAGCGAGAGGAGCTCGGCGGCTACTCAGGAGCCCATGCAGCCCGCTATTCAGTATTGGCCACATAGTGTGGTTTGATCAGATCGATGGAGACACATCTCTTTTCTTTTTTGCTGGCAAAGGGTGGAAGAACTGTTCTTGTTCCTTTGACAGCCAGGACAGGTACAGGCGCTCTGTAAGATGGCCCAAATTCTTTTTTTTGTCCACAATCTTTTATCTGACCAGGTCCCTGATCTTCGGGACCCAGGCAGGTCTTGCCAGAACAGCTTTCACTTCCCCAGTGGCGGTGCGTTTTACTTGGACGTTGCTTTGTAATGCCCGGACTTCATTGAGTTCCTGTAAAACAGCCAAACGATCATTGATGTCAAATGCTTTTTTATCTGCCACTGTGCTGCCACAATCGCGGTCTGGTACCCACATTCTCATCCCAAACAGGACCTTATATGGAGTACGGCCTCCTAGGGAACTTCTTGGCATGTTAAGTGCCCTCTGGATCCCTGGGTTATTGACCCAACTGCCACCCGAACCTAATACCCTCACTGTTAAGGATTGCTTTAAGTCCAGCTTTTTCCTTTGCACAATTGAATTTCCCTCAGGACAATATGAGGAGTACTGCAAGACCAAACCTCCAATGGCTTCTTTGTAAGCCCGAGCGCTAAACGCAGGGCCACGGTCAAAATGTAATGTGGCAATTGTGTATGCCCCTATGAAGACTCGCAAATCCTTTATAATAGTTGGAGCGTCAGCCGAGCGCTGGGGCCAAACACACAGGAATCTAGAGCATGAATTCACTGCCACCAAGATGTACTTGTAGGCCTGTCCGATTGTATGGGGCTGCAGTGGTCCACATAGACACATGCGAGAGGTCTGTCTGATATTATTAGTGGTGTCAGTGCCTGACCTGCTACGGTGGAACCCTTCATCTGTTGACAGATGTCGCACTTAAGGAAAAGCCCTTGGTCTACTTGGTAAGACCTGGCCACCAATAACGTTGTTTCACTAATGAAACTGTTGCAGTAATACCAGAGTGTGCTGAACCCAGACCCTTGTTTGCAGCTAGTATTAAACCTAATCTGCGATCCAGGTTTGGTATTACTCTATCCCCCACTCCTGGAATATGAGCATATGGAATATTTTGTGCCTCTAACTCGAGGAGTACTCGAGTGGAAAATCTTTTGGCAAGGCTTAGCTGTTATTATGCGTTGCGATGACAGCTACCATTATCTGTCCGTCTATTCTCGTGCTAGAACGAGTGATTGCAGCAACGGCAGCAGTTCTCACTGTTTCCTTAGCGGCTTCATCAGCCAATGAATTCCATTCAACGTGCACGCCAACACGCTGATGACTCAACGTATGAATTGCGTGAGCCTGTGGCAGGCCCTTTTTCAGATCCGCCACTTGTTCCCAAAGAAACTTGTGCTTTATCGTGCAACCTTTTGAATCTCTAAAACCATTTTGGCCCCAATGGTAGAGAGATTCATTGTAGGACTGGACACAGTAAAATGAATTGCACACAATCAGTTTGGGTAATTCCCGAGCCATATTTTTCAGTGCCAGTATCCGGACTTCTGCCAGCTGTGCTGTGCAATCTCCTAGAGACTGCGTCTGCGTATTGCTAGGATGGAACTTTCCATCATGCATACGTCCCTTTACAATCGCACATGCGGCGCTGTATTGCTGTTTACTTCTTACGGCCGGCTGGGCAGATCCATCAGTGTAAATTATGTATTCATATTGATCTAGCGGCATTATTTCATTCTGGAGAGGATATTCTTGTTTGTACTGCAAGAATGCTTGTGTTTTTAATGTAGAATCAAATTTGTAGTAGACATCTGTTGCAGTGAGAATTAGCCCATTGTATCCACCGCGGAAGTAGTGCTTTCGTGTATGAAATGCTTGCTTTAATAACCTCTTAAGTGGGTACCGGAGTTACGACAATTATTTGTTTTCCCATAGCTAGTGCTTATTCTCTCACTACAGCAGTCTTTACTGCTGTTAGTATTTTTCAGTTGATTCAAAACTCGTTTCAGCGTTTGTGTACAAATGAGATTTGTAAGCTATGGGTACAGTTTCGCCTTCATTGAAGGTGAGGTAAGTGTACCCGGATTGACCCGCTATTACACGGATCACTAAATTCGTTGAGTTAACACGTGTGTGTAAGTGTTTGGAAGCTATCATATCAGCTTGTATGGAATGGAGAATGTGTTCCTGTGTTCAATTTTGAACTGAGAAATCTGGTCTAATTAAGTCGTAGAAAGGTTTTACTTTTTCTGCGTAATCAAAAATGTAACTTCTGCCAAAATTTAGGAATCCTAAAATGGATTGTATGTTTTTCAGAGTGGTTGGAGCAGTGCACATTTTTTCTAAAAATAAAAAATAAAAATAAAAAAGAGCTGCTATGCTTTCCCTTCACTTGAGAGCTCATTCCTAAAAATAGGACATTGAGGTGGGCAATTTTTTATTTTTTTAAAAGTTAAATTTGTAGCCCTCCGAGGCGAATTCTAGTATTATGTTCACCCTGTTAAAATGATCCAGTAGTTCATTGTCAGTCGGATAAATATCTACATAGGGCAATGCCTCCTCATTAAAATTTTGAAGTAACCGATACTCTTGCTGAGAACAATCTAGGGCTATTCTTATACCCTTGAGGCAGTCTACAGAATGGATGCTGAAAGCCTAGGACCAAAAATGCTGTCAAGTATCTGCTCCCAGGCGCTATATTTTGGCAAAAGAATTCATTAGAGAGATCTAGTGTTTTGTATTTTTTCCTCACAAGGTTATTCATTAATGCGGCACTGTGCGAAGTTTGTACTGCAAATGTTTTCATGCATGTGTTCAAATGCCTGTAGTCTAAAACTAGACTGTATGAATTGTTGGGTTTCATTACGGGAAACAAAGGATTATTCATGGAAGAGGTGCAATTCTCAATCACACCTTGATGACTTGCTTTTTCGCGTCATGTTTTATTAGGTACTGCTTCTGTGGTGGTGTCTCTTTTACTGGGATTTCTTGGTGAGGTGACTCAGCATCCCACCCTACATGATTGTGTTATAATGCAGGAGCTAGTGCTACCTCCCACTCCTGCGCGTATGAATGTTTTAGTGATTCTGGAACTAAGTCAGAGAAGGCTGGTAATATTACAGCTTCTCCTTTTGGGCAGTCCATAATGAACTCAGGTGGCCAATCTTTTTCAGCCAAAAGTATATCTTATCCAAAAGTCAGGTTCTCCCAAAAAAGACCTTTCACTTTCCTTGGTATGTCCCCCTTCATACAGCGTTATTTCATGTAACTGCTGTGGGACTCTTACCCTTGTATCAGGTTCCACTGTGATATGCTCATTCAACGCTGCTTTCACCAGAAATTCTATCACATTCTGGCGAGTTATTTTTACTTCTGCTGTGCTGTCTAGCATCGTCTGAGCCCATTCCCCGTTCAGAAGTTGAGTTCTCAGTAGCCTGGGCATTTCTTATTTTAAGGCCAGCTACCTTCTTTTTAAATTGAGGTTTAGATTTAGGTTTATCTTCTTGTTTGATAATGTAGTCTGAAGTCCGATGTCTCTCTTGGCATGACTCGCTCTTCTGATCTGCGTTCTGACCGTCCTTCCCGCTCTGATTTTTAGGATGAACCCTGAAAGGAACGAGAGGAACGTGTATCAGTATCCTGATACCGGTCAGGTTTCTTAATATTGTCACGGTTTCTAAGGTTCTATTTCCTATCAGAGGGCTCCTGTTGCGGAGACCCACCCTGTGATTGTAAGGTATTCTGCTTGTTTTTTGATTGTTTATTATCCCATTTCTTTTTAGAAGAGTCGGGTGCTTGCTTGGAGTTATTCTTTTCAGGATTAACCATTAATTGTGGTTTCACAGGTCTAGCTCCCAAATTATCTCTACCCAGCGAAGCATAGGTCTCTTCAATAATTTTTGGTAATCCTGTTGTGCAGGAGTGCATTCCCTCAGGCACTGGCGTATAGCCAATGCTGCTGCCTCCCCTTTTAGGTTTGCTAACATAATTGTGGATACCTGGGAAAAACTGCCTATCTATTTCATCCCCAAGTCCAATGCAGGTTCTACCCCGTACTTATTCTGTATTTGTTTCAATACTTCTGGTATGACTGCTATTGAGGGGGTGCCATGTGTCCTGGTATAAACGGCAGCGAAGACTGTACCCAAAGTGGTACAATCCTCTATCGGAAGGGAGCTATCTCCATTGGCAAGCAAATTGTTAGTATTCTGTTTTTCTTGCTGGCCTGTGTGGAAACACTGCCTAAAGCTGTGCTATTTTCTGTGCTATCCAGAATGGCATTTGCTCACGTTAAGTGAGCATTCTTCCCATAATCGCATTCAGCATTTGTGGGGTGATTTTAGTTGCGGTCCCTTGTAGTTGACCTGTTTGAGTAACCCTTGCAGGTTGAAGTGTAAGTGTTCGCATCAAGAACTGTGTAAGATTTCTGTAAAGCTTTATTATTTCTTTGTGAAGTGGATGGAAGTCTGCTGCTGGCAACGTGTCAATTTCTGGATGCGGTGTGTAAGCAGCTAGAACCGAACAAGTTGCTCCGTCTCTGCTGAGCGGACCGAGTCTCACTTTCTGTGGTATGGGGGAGGGCGCCTTAAAACCAATTTATGTTCTTGGTAAGTTAATGGGACTTCTATGTCCTCATATGGAGAGTATTCATCTGGTATTTTATCTGGAGTGTAAGAATGAAATGTATGTGTGCGTGCGTCTGCAGGTGGGAATTTGACCCAAGACTAGAACACCTCTGTTCTGTACACCTCGTGTGCCTCAATCACGAAGGGAAGTCCCACCTAATGCTGGGACTCCAGAATCTGCTAATTTTAAAGTAAGTGCATTTCTGCAACTTTCTGAAATGTTTATAGCCCCTTCCTGCTCTCCTTCCTCTGCTGCATTTGCATTTAATGTATCTGCAGCCTCATCTTGGACAAACATTTTTCAAGGAAGTTTTTTAGTACGGGAAAGAGAAGGCTTGCACAATGTGGAACTATAATCCTTCAAGCTTGAATAAACCTACAGCAATACATAGGATATGCCTACTTAGCTGTGGCGGATCTTTCCCTCCCCACTCAAGACATCTCTGGGTAAATTTGAGTAGGGGGCTCTGAGAAAGCACGACTTAACTACTCAGATTTGTCCGTTAAATAAGACCCAAACCAACGTTGGCGGTGCCATGTCATGTAGTTCCTACAAATCTATATAGGATCTGTGTGTTTAGACAACATGAACTATGGGATGGGTGTCCAGACTGATTCCAGACAGCCCCAAAGGATATGTAAGTCTGTAGACCAGCTAGCTCACAGTGCCACTACATGCCCCATAACCTTACCAAGGAGGTAATAGTTTCTGGCAACTATCGAACAAGACAACCCTGACCCCTCAGGACCGTGGAAACTGTACAGTACTTTTTTGCTCAGTCACTCGTGCTATCTCTGTCTCAGAGATATACAGAATAAATGGTGGGGATGTTTTCAATAAACATATATTGAACCAGCTTCATTCTAGTATAAAATGAATGACATTACAACGCATAGTAATACAATGCGTGCCATTACAACGCGGGTATTGCTACGCGTTGTCATTACGACATGCCATTACATCGCATACTTTTACCACGCATATTCCTTTTCCACGCATGCCATTACAACGCAAAGGCATGCGTGGTAAAGGTATACTCATGGTAAAAGTATGAAAAGTAAGTGACACCACACTGCCCTAAACCCTAATTTAGTATCCCTGCACGACACTCCCCTGACCCCCAGTCCTAACACTACCCTGCACGACCCCCCGACACTACCCTAAAACACTACCCTAAAACACAACCCAACACACAAACCACACCACTACCCTAAAACGCTACCCCCAGCACGACCCTCCCCCGCCCCCCAGTCCGGTCCCTACACAAACACCACCCTGCACGACCCCCCCGACACTACCCCTAAAACACTAGCCTACACAAACACCACACCACAACACTACCCTAAACCCTAAAACACTACCCCCAGCACGACCCTCTCCCTACCCCCAATCCCCCTTACCTCTCTCTCCTCGCGGTTCCTCTCTCCTGGTTCCAGCGTCTTCTAAGGGGCGGTGCACGTTGTTGTGAGGAAACTGAAGAGCCTCAGTTTCCTCACAACGATGTGGATAGCCATTACATCGCATGCGTTGTAAAAGCGCTTGCGATGTAATGGTTACGTGTGACATCGCATGCGTTGTAATGACTTGCGGTGAAACAGCCGCGTTGTAATGGCTGTTCACCGTATAAAATACGTGTGCTGCAACAACCATTAGACAAAAAAAAGATATATACGATTACAAGCACCAACAGAGTGAATAACCGGTAGAATTCTACCTGGATGCTAAAACAGTGAGGGTGTGTGGGTGTGTGTACATATATATATATATATATATATATATATATATATATATATATATATATATATACACATACAATCATGAGTACTCCTACCATACAAAACCTTAACTATTTGTACCCAAGTGTACCTAGCATGTATGTAGGTGTATAGCCAAGTATCCCTCTAGGAAAGAGCCAACCCCATTACCTGATGTGAGAGAACTAAGGACTCTGTCTTGGCTGCAAGTTGAACACCCCGTGAGGGATGTCAGACCACTGTGTGCTGGAGTGTCTGCGTGCATGGACTTCATCGTCTTGTGTCAGCATGGAAGTTTCTCCTCTGCCCAGCGAAGATGTGGTACTTGCATACCCAAAAGGTACCCTCAGGGGTTCTACCTAGATGTGTTATGGTACTGTGGGCCTGTCGGTCAAGAATGATAATAGTGGTGACTTTTGTACAGAGTTATTATGCAGAAGATGGTAATCCTGCTGTGATACTAAGAATCCTCATGCATAATGGAGGCTAGTTTCCGAAGAAAACCACACATTTATTCAGCACCTAACTAGGTAAAAGGTCAGCACTAGAGCAGTTATGTAGAGCAAGGTAGGGCAAATGTAGGTAAAAGGCCATGCCACTACCCAGGCCTATATTGGGGTACATTGGGGTTCATTACAATAGGTTCTTGCCGGATCCAGTTCACCGTGTAGGAACCATTTATGGCTTTTCTTGATCCTGCAGCTGACTTCCATTATCTTTTTCTCCAGATTGTCATGCCATTGGTTGAAGAATATGGGAACAGCTTATCAATAAGTCGTTGTAGCCCAATTTTTGTCTGATCGTTGGTGGCTTAAGGGTTACGCTACCTGTGTGCTATCGTCTTTTGCCAGTATCAAACTGTGGATGTGGTTTTTTTTTTTTTAGATCATGGCCACCCTGTATTTGCAACAGTATTGTATGTGCTTCAAGTAATCAGTGGCCCTGTACTATTTCAGTGCTTTTTTAATATTTAATGCTAATAGTTCCTTCCTATCAGGTAGTACCGTGTTGTGTGATAAAAAGTGACTTTCACACAAGTGGCATTTTCAATGTTCCCCAATTGTTGAAGTATTGTGAAGTGTGCCCTGTGTAGTATCTTCAGCTGAACTAGTTAAAGTTTCGACTGCTTTGAGGTTTCTCTGGGGTGCTATAATTCATCTCGGATCCAAGGGCACTACAAACTTGCCAACACTGTGGATTTTTAGGTCTCAACACTGCTAATTAGCATACCGATGACATCACCATAAATTAAATTACAGGACCATTGACAATGGCATGCCAGGAAATCACTTAATGGGACATCTGGGGCCGTATTATGGAAAGTGCCCCGAAGGCGCAACTGGCATGTGGGCCTGCTTTGCCTGCCCCCGGGGCGCTTTGGTATTCCAGAAAGGGCTGCAGACGCTGGTGCTGCCCTTTCTGTAATACAGATAGCACTGGCGCACATATAGCGCTCAGTGTTCCACCATTTGCATGGAGGCGTGGCCCCATGCAAATGAGTACCTTTTCCCCTGCGCAATATGGCAGCCCTCTGGAGTGGGGAAAGGGTGTCCTATAGACCCCCCAGAAATCCCCTTGCAGGCAGGTGCAGTCACTCACTGCACCCACCTGCAAGGGGATCTCTCCCTCTCCTCTTAAAAGTGCAGGCAGGTTGCTTCCTGCACAATGAAACACAGAGCGGCTGCTTAAGTCGCTCTGTTTTTCACTTGGGCAGCGCATTCAATGTAATAGGGCCCACTTTCCCTGTTTGCACTTGGCACACCTGTTTTAAGGTGCACTATGGCGCAAACAGGGAAAGTGCGCCCTATGTGAAGGTCCCCTGGTCTAGAGGGAATGATCGTGTGACTTCTCAACCAGATGTCATCATGCAACATAAAGTACATACCATAAAGGAGTGAGCTTTTTTACTGTCGCCGGCCTTAATCTTCCTAACGATAGTTCAGTTAGTGACTTCAGCAGCAACACGGAAATCTGTCTCTGCTTTCTTGACATGTCCAGAAGAAAAATGTTCAAACGGCTGTCTTTGAAATCTAAAACATTTGTTCAGCCTCTTCTTTCTCAAATGCAAGTAATAGGAAGCATTCAGCAATGTGGCAGAAATTGAAACTTAAATGTCTTTCTTTGTTTGCAGCTGAAAGGAGTTGACAGCATGGACCCAGATGGCCATCTGATCTAATCGTAGGCCAGCAGCAGGCATTAAAGAGCTGCAGAAATGGGAGATTGGTAGGCAGTAAAAATAAATAAAAAAAGAAAAACTAACCTAATGCCTGACCGGTAAGGTTGGCAAATATGGCACTATACTCCCCTTTCCCTTAACATCTACATGCCACCCCTTACTCATATGCACTGTTAGACCTGGTATCCTTGGTGTGGTTTTCCCAGCCTTTTTGCCTTCTGACCTCCTGGTTTGCTGACTTCATTTTTGCTAGCTTTAGGATTTTGGGCACTTTACCATTGCTAACCAGTGCTAAAGTGCATATGCTCTGAACTCAAAACATGGTAACATTGGCTTATCCACAATTGGCATATTTAATTTACATAGAAGTCCCTAGTGAATTGCACTGTATGTGCCCAGGGCATGTAAATTAAATGCTACTAGTGGGTCTGAAGCACTGATTGTGCCACTCACTCAGTAGCCCTTTAAACATCGTTTAGGCCTGCCACTGCAGTGCCTATTTGTGCAGTTTGAAACTGCCATTTCAACCTGACAAAATAAACCTTTTGCCAGGGTCAAGCCTTTTTAATACATAAGTCACCCCTAGGGTAGGCCCTGGATATCCCAGAGGGCAGGGTGCAGTGTATTTAAAGGGTAGAAAATGTACATTTGAGCTTTACCGGTCCTGGTAGTGAAAACCTGCTAAATTCGTTTGTCACTACTGCAAGGCCAATTTCTCCCATAGGTTAACATTGGGTGTTTGGGTTAAAACAGCTTTTGTGTAATTCCATTTGGGAAAAGAGATTTGGATATGGTGAAGTCGGATTTTAAATTGCAAGTCTGAAAATGCGGCTTTTTGAAAGTTGGCATTTTCCTACTTTAATAATTCTGTGCCTCTGCCTGTCTCTGAATACATGTCTGGGTTGGGTGACAGCTGGACTTTGTGCATTTCCTCTAGACAGTCAAACAATGGAAGGTGGGGTGTGACATGTGCATCCTGATGGTCCATCACCAGGCTGATGGGCCTTTCTGATGTAGATTGGAAGGGAGAAGCTGACCCTTGCACCTGAAAAGGGCTGTGCCTGTCCCCACACAGATGCATACCCCCCTGTACGGAGTCTGGAGCAAAGGCAGGGATTTTGTGATCTTCAAATGCCGATTTTGAAGCCCCCCACCCCCCTTCGAAGTCACATTCGGGTATAAGTACTAGACCCCTGACACCACCAAATCAGAACTTTGCTGGAAACAAGGACGTTCTGCCTGGAAGAAGAGCTGCTGTGGTGATGGCGGGACTTCCACTTTGCTACCCGTTATGCTGTGTTGGCCTGCTGTCTGCTACTTCTTGCCTGGGAGTGAGAGGACTGGACCAGATATCTACATCCTTGAACCAAAGTTTCTCCAAGGTCTTGCTGGCTTGCCTCCTGTTTTCTGACGTCTCAGGGTCCTAAGAATTCTTGAATTCTGCTGGTGCTGCTGGACTCTTTCATTGGATTCCTACCTTTGCCTGAGGTGCCCCCTCCAGTCCTGGGCCTCCGGAGTGGGTTCTGCAGCTGTTTTCTGCAAATATCAATGCAGTGACACCTTTGCACCGATTGGAGCCTACGAAGTGCTCTCGGATGCCGATGCAGTGCCGATTCGACGATGGGAGTCCTGATTGCGAGGTTCAAAGACGACAGTGCTGATCCGAAGTTGCCGCTGCAAGGCTAGACTTTGAGGCAGCGCAGATCCTTCGACACCGACTGCGAGGCTAGACTTAAACGCATCACCCTGACTGAGTGAATCGGAATTGACGCATGAATCTTCATGTTGACGCTATCTCCATCCAAGGTACTGTTTCAGTACGCTCTGCGCGAGCCGTGTAGTCTGCCTGCCCTCTATTGCGGTTGGCCCGAACTTTGGATTTACCCTGGTCTAGCGCGACCTCAAGTAACTTTTTAATGCTATTGCCTTCAAACCACTGCTTTTGGGATTTAATCTTTAAAAATTCATATCTCAAGTTCTACTTATTGGATTTTTGTTTTTGTCTTGTTTTACTCCGATAAATATTCTCTAGTTCTCTAAACTGGTGTGGAGGCTTTTTTGCTGTGTTTTCACTGCTACTGTAATTTAAGTGTTGCACAAATACTTTACACATTGGCTCTTAAGTTGAGCCTGGCTGCTCTGTGCCAAGCTACCAAAGGGTGAGCATAAGTTAATTTAGGTTGTTTATCTGACTTACCCTTACTAGGATTGTGGTCCCTACATGGACAGGGTGCAGACCTCTGCCAACTAGAGACCCAATTTCTAAAATGCGCCATACTTTTTGCATAAACATCTGTATGTATGCAGATGACTCCTAACTCCTGTAGACGCTCCCCTACCTCCAAAACCCCGCTATCCCCTACCCCCTCGCCCCCCACCCATAGATTGCCTTGTGTGGCCCGCCGGGGAAGTATGCAATCTTGGTATTATATTGAATGAGAATGTTACTCTGGATCTGCAAGCTGCAGTACCTAGTTCCTGCTTTTACCATCTTAAAATTCAGTGGTACATTCTAACTAACCTTCTAGACCTTAAGTACCAACTAGGCCGCTATCCGGGCATAAAAATTGGATCACATCGCTCCTACGCTCCAGCTACTGCAAAGCCTCCTGGTGCAAATATGTATCTAGTTAAAACGGCAAACGATTATTCACAAAGCGATGTATTACTCTTCCCGTTCGTTTTTGGTGGCAAAATTATGCTGGTACTCCATCTAACTCCTCGTGACCTTATCTCTCACTTCTAATTTCCGCTCTCAAGGCAAGCCTGTTCTTGAAACGGAACTTTCTCTGCCGCTGAGTTTTGAGATACTCTACCACTCCACTTGGGCCTAGTCTTCCATATCTCCAGGAAGCAGTTCAAAACCTGGCTTTGCACTCAACAGTCTGCCTACCGTTGTCTGTAGTAATTGGCCTTGGCTACTTAGCACCAGATCGATTTGAATACCTCATAACGTAACCTAATGCAATGATGTGATCTAGGGTGCTTTAAAAAGAAAATAGCTGTACTATTGCAGTCTGTGCACTGGGCTTTTGACTCCGTGTGGACACCTAGTAGGCCTGTCTTTCTGCATCCTTGCTACTAACTCGACAGGTACATCTCCTAAACTCCGCTACAACAATCGTGGCCAAAAGAGTGCAGCCTCGGGGTGTTACATAGTATTTTCAATGCACACTTCATAGGGTGCCTTTAAACCCCTCTGGAAGCGTTGGCTTTGTCACTGCTGAAGTCCCAGCTGTGGAGTGCCTGAGCTGCTCCTAATTGTCTGAAGACTATATTTCCCACTGCTTGCCCCTAGATGGCTATATTAATGCCCAAAAGGGATGAATGAATGTCTAATGCTGTGGGGCCTGTGCTTCTCTGATTCGATGAATGGAAAAGTCAATGGTTGTTCTACAATATAGTGCTCTTTGATTAGAGCCGATACCCATCGAGCTTTCCACAGAACATTTTTTGTTGCATTATTACGCAATGTAACCTATAATTTTTTTTATTTACCTTAGAAGTATGAAAGGCTATGACATTGCTAGTATCTGAACCTGTGACCTGCAGATCTCCGATTTGGGTGCTTAACCCCCTGATCTGCATTGACCTGTATTCAGGTTTGCAATGCAGTGGTCTACAATAAGTGAAATGTTGGTTAACTATTTATCCTCGTAGCCTCTTTTTTTTTTTTTTTTTTTTTGCCACAACTCTTCTCTCTGCTGCACAATCCATTGTGAGCTCCCTTCTCTTGTCCGTAGGCTTACTAGTCCTGTTCTTGCTGTCTGCTGATCTCTACTTTCTTTTCTATAATCTGAAACTGCACACTTTACCATTTTATTCATCTTTTTCTAAGCATTAGATTTTACATTCTTCTTTGTTATTTATTTGGCTTTATTTTAAAGAGTTTCCCGGGCTTCACTATATAAAATTATAATTGTCTCCCGTTTTTATGGTATTTTTTGCCGTTTGCATCTGTATTTATCCATATCTACTTTTTTGCTTATTTTATATGAATTTATCCATTTTAATTTGTGTGTAGAAGTAACGCTGCAATGGGTATATTTCCACATGTATTTAATGGAATAATGTATACCCCTATTTGATCAACAGCTTTTAGCTGTATACAGTACAATTCAGTCATCTGAAAACATTTGCATTGTAGATCAGTGTAAACCGCTTTATATCTGCACTTATTTAAGCTCCTTTAGGAAAGCCTTTTTTAATTTTAAATCCCCTACTGTCAATCTGCACAACTACTGACCTCGGACTTGTGATTGACCTTAGTGAGAATCACCCTAAGAAGACCTATTTTCTCTATTTTATAATATTTTATAATAGACAGGAAAACCTATTTTCTGTCTATCTGTAAAAAATCAGAAAACATAGAAAACTGGGAGCCTTAATTAGAAGAATAGAGTATGTGCGAAGTATACACATTTCATTAAAAGAAATATATCCTTAAAGCTCGAAAGATCGTTTTACATTACTGCAAAATAGAACCACTCCGCTTGTAGTCTGGGTCATGATAGGGTTGTGACGCCACTTCCTATGTCACTGTATATTTTGTATTTTAATTATACCACCAGTTTAACTTGAGGCTTGCTTTACACTGTATAGCACTTTCTTTTTGGAGACTGAAGTCTTGTGGCGGCACCACAGTCTAACTCTGAACCGTGTTCTAAATGCAGCTTCCCCATTCATTCAAATAGTGTGATTAGTGGCAAACTGAATAATCTTATGGTTTCATTTTCAGTATCTTTGAGTTAAGCTTGGCAAAGAACTACTAGTCATGTTTTATTCTGAATAGCTGAGTCCAGGTGTTTCTGATGATTACTTCTAACCACAGATTCCTCACCTTTTAAATCCTCCCTGGCACCAGACTGGATTGAAAAAATGCTGCAAAAGCTCATGCAGACTGTGGCAGCTGTCATGGAGCTGCATATATGCCCTCCATTCTGCGCAAACATCTGTTCCTCTTTTTCTGCGCCCTTGAACATGAAGCTGGAGCTCTGCTCCCACCAGTTTAACTATTATTGACAGTCGTTTTTTGACCGTGTGCAGAGATTTCTCTGCCCTAAGAGCATGCGATTTAGCTGTGCCGTGCCTGCAGGAAACACAGGTCTCTAACAAACCCATGTGACCTCTTTGATGCTTTAGCTTCATATACAGCTCGCATACTTGTGACAAATATTCCCTGATTGAGTCATCAGAAGGCCATCCGAGAGCATGGATCCAAGCTCTACTTCGAAGAGCACGAGAAGTGGTGCTAGTCCTGGTCAAAGTCTTCAAACTTTTCCTGCTCCAAGTCTCAATAGCTATTCTTGGGTATGTCCAAGACCAAGTTGGAAGACCAGAACCAAGGCTAAATCTGACTCCACTACATCCTGCCATCCCTACTCTAGAAGTCCTGCAGAAAGCCCTAGAAAGCTCATACTTCAGCCTCCAGCACCATCATCCATTATAGTCCCACTAACATTGGATTCTTTGTTGGCTTTGATAACTTCATAGCCGGAGGACTTTGAGAAGGCGGTGTTGAAGTTATTCTGGATGGTTCCATGTGTTTCTGGAGCACCATTGGGTCTAATGGATATTTCTTGACCTACAATTGGACTTCAGTTGGCGGGTCTTCCTCCAGTGCCACTGACCCCATTGGCACCTTGACACCTTTATTGCAGGCCTAAACGGTGATCCCCAGCTTGGCGCCAGCCTCCGCTCTAGAGGTGCCAGTACCAGACTCCTCCTTCTATTCCATCGTAGATTTTGGAGCAAACATCAACAAGATCTCTGCCGGTGTCATGTTTTGAAATGACTAAAGCATAGCCAGTGCCTTGGGAAGATTCCTCTGTTTACTTGCCTCAACACCAATGATCCCAGAGTTTGGAACCCATTTTCTGTTATGACTCCAATGCGGTCCAGGGATTTGAACATGTTCCCCACAAAGAGAATACAATTAGGTGGACCATTTACTTTCCCTTATTATACGGTTTGAGACGTTTACCTTGAACATCAGAATTCCAGTTCAGACACTGCCTGAAACAGTATTGGATACAGCCTCGAAGTCACATACTGAGTGCTACCTTTGCGGTGATGGTATGCAAGGCTGTGGAGATTTTAAATGTACAATTGCCCACAATGGAAACCAAGCTCACTTACTCACTGACCTCTTTCAACCTGGGCCATCTACTTAACCATTACTGCTTTTTAACAAGGCCCTCATGGAGACTCTTACAGCAATATGGTCCAATCCTTGATCCAATCTTTCATGCTTTGGCATGAAGGTGAATCCTAATGCTTTCCCTACCGCAACCCATAATAGAGATTCTAAAAGACTGATGCTTTAGGCAAAAGATTCCTTTCACCAGTTTTCAGTTTGACCCTACCTTCATTGAACACAGTTTGATTCTTGGGCTGTTACAAACATGTATTTAGGGACATTGTGAGAGATGTTGCCCACTCACACCAAGGATTTTTCGGCTATCTATGCTCAAACCATACTTGACAGCCTGGATTTTGCCAAATACATCTGTGGGGTCAGTCTGAATTGTCTGCTGTACAGTGGGCAACATTGTTAGATAACTTGCTTAGAAGTGTGCTACCAGGTTCTCTGGGACATCCAGATGTCACTGATAGCTATACTGTTTAATTCAGGCTGTGTGGAGCGAGGGTGGGTTCAGTCCTGGAGCACTTTGTGAATCTAGGTTACGGCCCGATCCCTGGGGTTACTATCCCCTGCCAGTCGGTTCCACCAGCAGTCCTAGAAATTCCATTTATACTCTAGGCATCTTGCCTATTAACCAAGGCAAACCTCATAGCCAGTCCAGTAGCCTTTCCAAACTTTTTATGGCTCAAGAGGAAAGGGTGGTGGCAAAGGTAGCCACCGGCAGTTGCAGCAGTCCTCATCCTTTTCCTCACCTGCTGCAGTGGCCACCAAACAACTTGATTCCCTTTCAGTGGTTGAATGGTACCAGTAGGCAGAATTTGATTTTGCCTGCCAAGATGGCCTGTGCTGCTTTCAGAACAGTGGGTCCTTTAATTCCTTAACTGCTGAGGCTTTTTCATCCCAGTGCTACGTCCTTTTTAGACTATTTGGAGTAGTTTGCACTTGGGTCTCAATTGCTTTTTTTTCCACTTTAGACTCCCCAAGATGTTGGGGGGGAAATGGCGCAACACTGGCGTGGGTACCCAGGGCTTGATTCTCCTGTAGGAGACTTAGAAAATAGCTGCAATATAGTTACTTTCTCTTTTAGGTTTAAATCTTTTTATTTGCATATAGAAAACAACCAACAGTGCGGTACATTCATGTTCTCTAGAGCGAGTCAGGCTTCCCATTAAGGACGTGCTAATAGCAGAGAGAATCAACAGTGCTACAGTTCGAAGTACCAATAAAAGGAAACTTATTCTACCCTCCCTTACCACCCCCCACCCCTGCCCTCGTCCACCGATCAAAGTGACAATGCAAAACAGGTCTATGCCGCACTTTGCGGCTGGGCTTCCTGAGAGCCTGCCGCTGGGGGAGCTGAAAGGCACAGCAAGCGAAGATATCTTGGACATGTGAGCTCCCGGAACTCAGAAGCCAACAGAGTGAGGAATGGTTGCCAAAGATCGACAATAGTGGAGCCCCTTCCAGCGAGCGTGAGGGTCATCTTTTCCATCCCTAAGACCTGCCGTTACTTTATCTTTTGAAGAAACTGGGATCAAGGGATCCACAAAAAAGTGTTTGGTTTGTTTCCTAAAAATGGCATGAACAAAAGGTTTGCTGTGCTAAATTTTGCATCTTCCCAGCTTTCGGGAGCATGCACAGATGAATGGTGAAACATTTCTTACAGCAGTTTTGGCATTTTTCTAAGAGATAGTTCATTTTTCCAAATTAGTTTGTAGTGGAAACAAGTATGATGCCCATGGGTGATGCAGGAAAGCTATACATTCTGAAAATTAGGAAACATTTTGAATTCAGCAAGGGGTTATTTGTGAAGATCCCTCAAGGGTTTTCCAAAGAAAGTAACTGTTGAAATAAAAAATATGAAAAAATGCATAGTAAAAAAGTAATTTGTGACAATGTTTTCATCTCCTCACTTCACAATGGTCAATTTGTCAAAAGTGATGCACCAGTGCATCTGCTAGACTCTTCTAGTTGCGAGGATATACAGGGTTTGTAGCTTCTCCAAGAATCTGAGATTCCCTGAGCCAACAAGTCAGCTGCACCTTAGAATGGCTGTTCGTCTACCAAGTATACAGCAATTCATATAGTAAAATATATAGAGTAAAACAAATGGGTATGAAAGAAACATATGTATTTCTGACATTTGCACCAGAAGCCGAGTTGAGGAGCAGCAGTTATTTGTACAGCTCTGAATTTACCAACATGTGATTCAGGGGGCATTTTGCAAAATGTCAAACGTTTTACTATTTTCCTAACATCCAGCGTTACCCAAATCTCCCAAAAAAATACCTCACTTGTGTTGGTGGGTCTAGCCCCCTGCGAGAAGGGCCCAAAACGCAACATGGATACCTCCCCTTTTTTCCACTGAAAACCAATGTTTTTGCAATGTGGGTAGCTGTGGATTTTTGGACTTGTCTGTGCCGCCATCCAGGGAATCCATCCAAACCCACACATTTCTGAAAACCTGACAACCAGGGGAGTCCAGAGTGGTGTACCTTGCATGGAACTCACAATGTTTTCTAACCCATAAGCCCTTGTAAAGTTCAAACTTTGGCTAAAAACACATTTTCTCACATTTCCGTGCAAGAAAGTTCCAGACTCCTCGGGGATCCACATATTTCTTACCACCCAGAGTTCCCACATGTCTCACGATAATGGCACCCCACATGCATGGGTGGGCCAAGAGAGTTACGCAAGACCCTAAAGCTCTACGTGGAGAGATCGGCAAAAAAGAGTAGCTGCAGTATTTGGGGCTGTGCTTGGCCGCCACCCATCGGAACCTGCCAACAGTTTTGAAAACTAGACAACCAGGGTATTTCCAGGGTAGTGTGCATTGTGTGGATCCAACGATGTTATCTTACCCATAATGCCCTGCAAGACTCAAACTTTGCCTAAAATCATGCCTTTTTCCTTACATTCTTGTGATGGAAACTTCTGGACTCCGTAGGAATTCACATTATTCCTACCACCAGCATTACCCCACTTTTCCCGATAAAAATTCTGCCCCCCTTGTGTGGCTGGGCTTAGTGTCTGTGATATTAACAGATCTCAACCAAGTTTAATGAGTCCTCACGGGAGAGCCCCATTGACCTTGGTTTGATCCATTCCAGGCCCAGCCACCCAAGTGGGGCAGTGTTTTTATAAGGACAAGTGGGGTAATGTAGGGTAGTAGACATTTTGTGGATTCCTGCTGATTCCGGAAGTTTTCATCACAGAAATGTAAGGAAAATGCATGATAGACCAGGTTTACAGGACATTTTGGATAAGAAAAGGTTGTAGGATCCACACAAGGCACACCACCCTGTAATCCCATGGTTGTCTACTTTTCAGAAGTGTCTGATTGGTAGGTTTCCATGGGTGGCAGCACAGACCAGTCCCCAAATCCACAGCTACCCACATTGCAAAATCAGGGTGGCTTTCAGTAGAAAAAGAGGTGGCGTGTCCATGTTGCGTTTTGTGCCCTTTCCTATCACGGGCACTAGCCCCACCCGCAAAAATTGGGTTCCATTTTTATGTGGAGACGTGGGAATGCTGAGTGGTTGGCAAGTTGTGGATCACAAAAGATTCCAGAAAGATCAATCATAAAATTTAAAGGAGTGATTTTAGCCACTTACGCAAACTTTCAAGATTTACAGGACATTGTGGCAAAGCGAGTGGGATGAATGCAAGTTACACCACCCTAGACGCCTCCGGGTTTTCAGTTCTCAAACAAGGTTGTTACAACTTTCAAAGTGAAACCACTACTTATACAAGTTGGTTTTGGCACCTCCAGAATTTGAGCCATAAAGCTACAACAAGGCACCAACCACTTATGGCCCATTTACATGCCATTCCCACACCAGAAATGACTTTCATACTGCCAGCCAAGAGCCCAATCCACCACAGCAGTGCACTCACATCAGCATACTGCCACCATTCAAGGGTTCATAACCTTCATATGCCACAGGACACAATTGCTAATCAAACCACCTTTCACCCAGTCATCAAGCAACTTGCATACAAATACACCACAAGCAAACCTCTATATATACACACACACACACACACACCCATATGGCCAGACATGTTGACGGTTGGTGCCTCAACATGCTTCACGAATGAAAAAAGTTTTGACTACATTTTTACTACCTGTCAAGTATCTGCCTCTGACCTGAGTGTTACTGAACGTGTGCCTCATGAGCCTTTACTAACAGGTCCCTTGAGTCTTTTGCTCACTTGCTGTGCTAAATCCAGCCTTTGAGTTTGTGGATGTGAGTTTGGGGTGTCCGAGGATGCCTCGAGGCTTAGATTTCTCAAACTGAGTGAACTTATCTACCTTTGAAACTAAGGTGAACTTGCTGGGGAAGACCATCCTAAGTTGCCAAAAGAGCAACTCCAAAATTACTGGACACGTTAGGTTTTGGCACAAAGGGTACTCAGTGACAACATGGCATCTGTCCCATCTGCTGTTATGTGCAGTGCTTTGACTGTAATGCACTGGTCATATGACGAACTGAACATCTACAACTTTCTGATGGAGGATGAACATGGCAAGCAGACCACAATAATGACCCGTACGTGTAGTGTTGGGTGCAGAGTTTTGGGTAATGTTGGTGTATTTGTAAAGCGTGCAGTCACTTGGGAGGGTATCTGTAGGAAGGTAGGATCTGACTGCATGGTTGCCCCCACTTTTTGCCTGGTGTTTTGCTGGTTTTTGACTAGTCTGACTGGGATCCTGCTAATCAGGACCCCAGTCAATCTGCTTTCTCCCTTAAATTGACATTTATGTACTTTGGTACACTCCAGATTGGATACTGGGGTACCCTCATCAGTCCCTAGTATATGGTACACATGTACCCAGGGCATAGGTACCCCAGAGGCCTCCCATGGGCTGAAGCATGTATTATGCCACCCATGAGAGGCCATGCAAAATGGAACTCTAGGTCTGCTACTGCAGCCTGGGTAAGCTGGTGCTAGCACCACTTACTCTAGATATAGGTTCACTATATCTATGGGTCACTACACTTAAAACTTATAAGTCACCCCTATAGCAGGCCTTAACAATCCTGAAGGCAGGGTGCTGGGTTTTATGTGAGAGGGTGCCCCTGCATGAGCAGAGCCTCTCTGCAGCCTTCGGAGACCATTCGCCCGGGTTGTCTGTGACTCAGCCGGACATATAGGTAGAGGTGCATTATAACCTCGCGGTAAATGTTATCTCAAACGGCTGCATAGAAACATATCTTGTTTGGTATCAAACACCTTGGAATCATACCTCCACACCAGTAACTGGTGTGGGAGGTATGATTCCACCCTTCTGAAGCGAGCTTCGTGGGGTCACTGGTCTAACCGGTGCCAGCCTTCTCGACCCGGACAGCACAAAATGGATGCTGCCGACCAGAGACACATTTCTGCCCTCCTGCTGCTGAGCCAAGTTCTAGCAGAGGAAAGCAGCACAATAGGTATCCTGTCACAGAGAGGTGTGACCACCTCCCAGACAGGGTTTAGTGTATTGGGGCTGGGTGGGTGCACTCATAGTGCCTGAAAGTCTGCATTTGGGCACATTTGGTGTCCCTGTGCATAGTCCAGCTCAAACCAGTTCTGGGAGCCATTGGCTCCTGCTCTGGCACGAAACTGGACAAAGGACATGGGTGTAACCACCCCTCTGTCCTGCCCCTCCCCTAGGAGGGTCCCCTGAATCTGTCCAACCCTCTCCCGTGGGTACAAAAGGGCTTACCTGGCTGTAAGACTTTAGATTTTACGTGGACAAGATTCTACAAGAAGAAACCACTGACCTTTGACTGTCTGGACACACTGGACTTCGCTGGACCTCGACTGGGCTCGACTTCGTCCCCCTTTCTGTCCGAAGCTTAGTTCGTGCCTGTGCTCTATACAGGCTCCGTGCAGGACCTGTGGTGCACTAAAGACAACTGAAGAATCTCCCTTGGAGTGAAGGAGTCACTCACTTGCATTCGCCGGCACCTAACCGCAACTGACCGGTCTGCTGCTCCAGAGCTCCTGCGGACTCCGAAGATTTCAGCAACACAGGAGGTGGGTTTCTGAGGTCGATCTGCCCTCTCACTGAGTCTGAGGCCAGTATCCCTTGTGGGGACTGTATAACCCGAACCCCTGTGCACTGCGTCCATTTGCAAGTGCATATGCTTGTTGGCGATTCTCGAGCTTGTGCATTGGACTCCGTGTAGTCTTGACCCTGAGCAGTATTTGCACCAAAGAACTCTGGCCTCCTCGCACCGAGTGCTCCGTAGGCTGGTACTTTGCAATCTTGCTCGAGGTCCCCTCGCGACTCCTGGTCATTCGGCTTGTGGGTCCTCCTGAGGGTCATCTTGACTTCTGTTGGGCTTTCCTGGTTGCTCCAGACGTGCCCTGACTCTCCATTGCTTGGGGAGTCCCCTGGCCCTTGCTGGTCCACACCGTAACCTGCTTGACCTTCTTACATGGGTTGCTTTTGCCAAGGCTTGTTGGTGCTCCCGCCGGACACCGACCCCCTCAGCACTCGACATCCTTTGTGAGACAGCTCACCTCCGGCTCCTGGTCGTCCTCGACGTCTCCTGGTCCTCGCGGCTGCAGAGTCAAGCATCCCTTCTTTGCACCTGAAGCACCCGACATCGGTGGGCATTAGTCTACTGCGCCCCTGGTCACTCTGGAGTGACCCAGACTCTGTCCCCTCTGCTTTCAGGTTCCTTCCTTCCTGAATCCAGGCTTGGATTCCACCGGACCCTTTTCACCTTCATGGCAGCAGTACTTCTTTGTAGCTCTCAATTGAGAACGACAGCAGTTTCCGACGCCACTTCAGACCTATGCACCCAGCTCCTCTGGGATAGGTAACTCTGGTACTATGGTATCCACGGGTGGGATGGCTCTTCAAACTCTTGTTCCAAAGGGTTTGCTCGAAGTCCTCCTAGAAGGGTCCTTAAACTTTAAAAGTATAACCGTGACTTTCCCATAGAATTGTACGGAGCCCGCGGTCGTGTTCCCACACTGCACCCGGCCTCCGTGGGGTGCCTGTCTACTCACCTTGGGTGGTTCCTTGGGGTCCCAGCGATTCTACGTGCTCCAGACCTTGTCTTGATCTCAGTCTTGACTGTTATACCACTATTTTAGTATATGGTTTGGTCTCCCCCCTGGAGCCCACTGTGTATTGTGCTACTTACACCTGTTCTATTGATCTCGTATTGTGTGCTTTGTGTTCTATCCTCGTGTAGAGGATAGAGAGCGTTGTATTAATAAATACATATTTTTATATAACTACTGTGTGGTTCTCCTTCATTTAATCATTCAGGAGGTGATATTCTGGTAAAACAAGCTGCTTTACGTTCCTTCAAGATTAAGCCTTAAGGCTGCTCTCCACAGCTACCACTAGGATAGCTTTCTAAGTTATCTTTGACCCATACATCATAAGGGTCGTTTGGACTGGTGCAAGGTGCCCACTTTATTTAGTGGACAGCATATACCAGGCCAACTTCTCACAGTATCCTGCTGCCGACACAGGAGCTTTGGTTGAAAAGTAAAATCTTCAGCTTCATGTGAAATGCAAGATTTTTAGGTGGAGCAGATGTGTAGGAGCAGGTCATTCCAGACTGTCAGAGCAAGGTAGGAGAAGGTACTACTGCCTGCTCTGTTGCGATGTATGGATGGGATGTGTGCAAGTAGGAGTCCAACTGAGTGAAGGTGTCTGGAAGGTTTCTGAAATCTGAGGTGGCAGTTGAGGTATGATGGGCCAGTGTTGTCTAAGGCTTTCAAATGTGTCAGGAGCTGAAGAGAGCTCTTGTGGGTGGGGAGCCAGTGAAGCTCTTTGAGGTGCAGGCTGTGTGCATGGTGGGAGGCTGTGTGCATGGTGGGAGGTTGAGGGGAACCTGGCTGCTGCATTCTGTATGGTTTGGAGTCGTATGGTTAGTTGAGTAAGGGAGTATTTGAGTATCTGGGTGAGTGCGGAGCCAATGGGGTTAAGTCCTTTGAAGATGGTGACGACCTGTGTATCACTTCTTGACTATTTGCCTTCTCCCTGTGAAAGCACACATACCTTAAGCTATTCCTACATGTTCAGGTCTGTCTCCTTCAAAGTCCTGAATAATCCTGTATACTTTCCTAGTGAACCTTTACTAACCCCTTCCGTGGCAGCTAACTCAAGCTCAAGCAGACTTCTTTCATGGCCCTTTAGCTCACTCACTATGCTAAATCAAACTCCTTCCAATTAGTGAATATGAGATTGGGGTTGTCCAAGAATGCCTCGAGACCTAGATTTCCTGAACCTGTGAGCATATCTACCTTTGAAACTAAGGTAAACATGCTAGGGTAGACTGTCCTACGTTCCCTTAAAAGCACTTCAAGAACTACTTAAGGCTTTAGATGCCCAAGATACTCTGACAACATGGGCTGTGTTCCGTGCACCGTTATGTGCAGTTTGGTGACTGTAATGCATATGTCATATGGCAAACAGAATATCTACCTCGTTCTGATGGCAAATAAAGGTGTCAAGCATCCCATAAGCAAGTCAAAGATTTTTTCAACTAGAGGAAGCAATTTGAATGGCTACTTGCCTAGTGAAGTAGTGACCCATGAAAAGGCTGTATCCATGCACAGCCACTGAAAGGTATATACTAGGACAGCTCCACTGCAGTCAATTTCCCACTTGGAAAACATAGGCCTGACTGAGATGGGCACTGGGAACAGTAAAAGCGAGTCTCCTGCCTCTTTCCTTGCTTAGGTCAGACGCTGCAATGACAACATGGTCTAGTCTTTCTTGCTGTTGCAGGAATGCTGTAGGAAAAGTGCCAATCATGCTGCCTTGCCACATCCTCTACAGCAGATTAAGTGGTGGTTACTGCTTCTTCGGCAGGAAGACTTTCAATGACAGTGAACTGAAAGTCAAAGAAAGTGGTCGGGACTGTAAGTAACCTACACATTGTATGTTGCCAACTGGATCAGGTGGTTAAACCGCTACTTATACCATGTGCGACTTTTACAACTCATTGCATAGCTGAAGTGCCAGGTCATTCTTATCCACTCTTCCCATTTACTTATTGCAATCAAGTATACAGGTAGGCTTATCCATTTCAGCTAACTGACCCAAAATGGTGGCCAGGTAAGTGCTCTGATCATGGATTGTAGTGAGTTGTAGTGAGCATGTGCACATACTGCCTATTGGAGAATTTGACTGCGAGCAGTTCATTGCATCACAACGCCCTGCTTTGGGGTTTTGGGGCTTCTTACAAACAAGCTCCTTTGGGAATTCTTTGCAGCGACATCAAACTGTACCGCATGGCACAGTGCTAGCTTTGTACAGCTTGCTGAACAGCTCTACTCCCGTGCTGAAGTTTTCCACATAAAGGTCATAACCTCTTTGAAGCAGTGACTGGACAAGCTCCCATACAATCCTTTCCATGACTTTTAGCTTGGAAGGGCAACCTAAAGGATTTATAGCAATGTCCTTCTCTACATAGATTCTCAGTCTTTATAGATAACCAGTAGAGCTTTCACACAGCATGTACATTTTGATGCCATAACAAGCTCCTTTGCTCAGTACGTACTACCTGAACAGCAGCCACCCTTTGTTCAGGATCAAGGACTCATCAATGGCTATATTCTTTCAAGGATTATAAATCTCTAGAAACCTGGCAGACAAATGTTCCATGACAGGCTGAATTTTGAACAACCTGTCATGGTCTGGATGGTCCTGGGGCAATTTAGCAGAATTATCATTGAAATGCAGCATGCGCTGCAATAGCAAACACTGATCTCTGCTTATGTCCGGTGCGAAGCTGGGTGTTGACCAAACCACGCGAGTAAGGCTGAACGCTTGGTTTGTGCACTCTCGATTTTGAGCATAAGGCCCAGAAACGTCTTCAACTCCCCAAGTGAAGCGGGAGTCCACCGCTGTGACCTAGCCCGAGGCCTACAATTTCCTCTATGCGCCCTGAGAAACTGTTAGGCACGCAGATTTGTTTGTACACAATTTCCTCAACTAGGCAAAAAGGAGAAGGACGTAGTCCATGGACAAAAAAAAGTTGCTGTTTTGCTTCTGCAGCGAATGGGGGAATTTGGGGCTTCACTAAATTGGGGGGCTGCCAAGAGACCACTCGCTCTGCTTGCCACTTGCACGCGCTTATCTCTCTGTGCTGGTCTACTCTGCTACTGTTAATCTGCTTCACAGATTGTGCTTGCGAAGTGACATCACAACTGCTGTGACCATGTTCCTCAGAATTACTAGAAGATGAGTGCTTGGATGGAACGCCGCCAACTTAAAAATCGACTTCAGATTCTGCTCCATTTTCTTCTCCCTCAGATGCGATCTCACTATCTGACCTGCCTCAGAGTTGTCCTCCATAAGTCGAGTTAGGGCCTGCGCAGCCGCCATCCACTGAGACACCATCTCTGATCTAAAACCTTCCTTCTAAAACACTGTTGTATGCAGAAGGCAGACTTATGTTCCTAAATCAGTTGTGCAATTGAGAGATGTGATATTGTAAAAGCAAAAATCCACTTTAAAACTGCAGCTTCTTCGAAAATACAAAAAAGTATTACTTTACCACATGCACAATACCACAGCATAATTCAAAGTACAAAGGATGAGCCCACTCCAGCCACTGTTCATTTATCGTGGCACTGACATTCAGCAGAGACAATTTAGGTTAGAGACAAATTTAAAAAAAGTCCGGGACCAAAAATTAGGCTCGGCGCAACAATAAGTGTCGTCCCTTGGGGGACGGCCCATATGCATAGACAGGTTAACCCACAGAAAACATTTGTAATTGTTTTTTTCCTCTCAGGGAGCATGCCCCACCAGGAAAACGTACATTCTAGATTCTAAAAGGTCCCCCGCTGTGCAGGGGATGGGGCAGACTGGGATTGGCCCATGTCTTTCAGAGCTGACCCAGACCCCCTCCTCTCAAATGTCTAATCACCTTTTTGTCATTTGTTTTCCCCAGAGGGCAGCTTTTTGAGGAATGCATCGCTGGAAGGGGGAGACTCTTCCTTTTTTAACAATGCCAACTCAAACATGAGGAGGCATCCTGTGGGGACAAAACACTAATGGACAGAGCACTTACCGCCTACCTCCTCCATGTCTAGTGGGGATCTGTGACATCTGCATACCTCACATCGCGCTGATGTCACAGATGGGTAGGAGGTGGGGTCGAGGCTGAAGCAGAAGCAAGACCGCTTCGCCTTCACCCATTTAAAGAAATGGAAAAAAAAGGAAACCTCCAGTGCAAGCACCGGAGGTTTCCTTTAAACCCTCCCCTGTGTTGGCCGACAGTCCCTCTGGGGAGGGAGTGCAGGAGTTGGCCATTGGGGATGGGGAGTGGTCGGAGGTTGTTAGTCCTGTGTCTACTTGGTTCTCAGAAAGAACAAGTCCAATATTGTGATGCTGGGTCAGTTCGTTGTGACCCTGGATCCTGAGGACTGGATGGCGTCCATGTACTTGAACGGTGCATGTTTTAATGTGATAATCCTACAGTGTCACAGGCAGTTCCTCCAATTGACTGTGGGGGTCAGAGCACTTTTAAATCAGTCCTGCTTTTCAGCATAACCACCGACTTGCCCGAGCCCTGCACTTACCCCACTCTGGGTGTTCACAAAGGTGAGGTCCGTGTTTGCTGTTCATCTTTGTAGGTCCGGAATACATACATTTACATACCTCAATGACTGGCTGCTAAAAGTGGGCTTGCCTCAGTCCGTTTTGGACCACTTAAAAGTGACTAATTGCTGTCCAATTTGGGGTTCTCCTTCAACAAGCTAAAACCCCATCTTCTGACTCTACAGAGTATTCTTTGTAGGGGTATCCTTGACATTCACTTTGAAGGTCTTTCCATCCTCAAACAGATTCTGAGACAATTAGGCTGCGATTGTGATATTTTGAATATGTGGCATGGTTCTGGCCTAGTTAATTCTGAAGCTGCTTGGTCTCCTGGCTTTGGGGATACTCTGGTGCCTCATGCTGATTAGCAAATACTGTCACTGCAGTGGAACCTTTGCCTTCAGTGGCCCCAACACTGTTGATGGCTCTTAGACCTCGTACACCTATCCAAGGCAGTATGAAGCCCTCCTGTGGTGGATGGCAGATACCAACCTGACTTGTAGCAAAGTGTTCTGTCTGCTCCATTGAGAGGAGCACACTATAGTTTAGTGCATTTTCTCTAGGCAGTGGAGGTTACCTGGAGGAGGTGGAGATCAGACGTCTCTGGAGTAGCCTCACCGCATCAATCTTCTGGAAATGCGTGCCACCTGCCTTGTGCTCAAGGACTTTAGCATGCCATCGGGAGCAGTTTGGGTCTGGATTGTAATGGACAACACAGCCACCATATGGAACTGCAAAAAGCGAGTGTTGTGGGATGTCCAGTCATCTGCTTAGAGCCTGAGGCTGTGGTGGGGGCTCTGTCCTCAAATGATCTGTCAGTCACCTGGCCGGTTCGTTGAATGTCAGAGCGAACAAACTCAGCAGGTGTTATCTTGCTGATCATGAATGGTGTTTGCTTCCACAGTTGGCTCAGGTTATCTTTGCTCAGTGAAGCAAAGTAAATTTGTTAGTTACTGCTGAGAATACTCATTGTCTGCCCTTTTTACCCTGGATTTTCCTCTACAGGGCTCTCTGGGAGATGCATTATTTTTGCCTGAGGCAGTGGCTGTGATTTTTGACTGTTTTCTGTTCATCAACTCTGGCCACTGGTCTAAGTTAATTACCTGACAGACTGGTATATCCTCTTCAAGCCAAGCTGTCTGACATTCTTTTGCTTTTGTCTCTGGCTTTGCTATGAGCGCTATTTAGTTAGCTATTAGCCCTTTCTTCACTAGTCTGATAAGCCTCTTTATTCAAGGCAACCAGTGTGATTAATTTCTTGAAATGGCTTTCTTGTATGCTTTCTCTTGCTTTATTATATGGCAGAGGGACCTTTATTTGGTCCTTATCTTTTTGATGTCTGTGCCATTTTAAAATATGCACAACTGCACAGACTTAACACCCTCATTGACGCGATGTTCAGAAGTGATAACCGTGAATTGCAGTTATCTGTTCAAATGCAGAATACCACTTTTCCCTGCAAAGTTGATCCTCCGAACTTTAAAATCCTTTATTTTAAAAGTAATGTTGCCTTTTCATGTGGGGCAGTCGATCATGTGCTCTGCATTTTTCTCTTCACCACATTCCCCTAAAGAGAATAGGCTAAACCGGATGGCTCCTAGACAGGATCTTAGTTTGTACTCTGACAAAACTTAGAAGCACCAAGTGGATGATCAGCTGTCTGCCTTACCTGTGCAGAAAAAGAAAAGCAGCCCAGAAACTGACCTTTTCAAGGTAGATTGTCCTTGGCATTAGGCTGTGCTATGCTTTGGCCAAAAAAAGTACCTCCTTAGAAGCTTTGGTCTCCATCCACTAGGGTGACAGTTGCAATTATAGCCCTGGCTACATGAGTTCCAGTTTTGGACATATGACAAGCTACTACGTGGGAGTCTGTCCAGGCCCTAGCAGGCACTATTGTATTGATTCTTATTTCTGCAATGAGGTTCTTTTTGCCTGCTCAGTCCTGCAGGACTTCCTGACATGAAGCCCACTTCTCAGACCCACCAACTTTGAGCAGAGTACTGCTTTAGCCATCAGAAGAAAAGGTTATCTCCAGAAATGCCAATTTTGATTGATAGTTTATCTAACCACACAATTCCTCACTTCCTGACTACTTCCCTAGTCCGATTCTCCAGGAGTTTGCAATTTGCAAAAAACATCGCAAAATCAACAGTTTTGTATAAAGCCTGCACTTTATACAAAAGTGCCAGCGAAATTTGGAAGAATGTGACCCCCCCTCGTATTGGTCCAGTGGCCTCCATACTGGGCATGCAGCAGGCCCAGGGGGCTTTAATATGTTAACTAGTTTTGGGCACATATAGCAAAATAAAGTGCAGCTAAAAGGCTGAAAAAATCCTGATTTGTGACGCTAAATTTGCTAATCCATGCCTCAATTTCCTGGGGGGGCTGCCTGGTAGTCTATCAAATTGGATTCTTGTAGGTTACAACATCCTAAGTTGATTTAACACAATGTTACAGCAAACAAATGATGGACGGAATGCTGACAATGCAAACATTTTCCCCCAGTCAAAAGATCTGGGTTAAATCCATCGTTCTTTTGCCCACTACGCCACCCCAGTTTGGACCCAGCCAATGGGAACAGTCCAGACCGAACTGCCAGGCCAGGTCCTCCCTGGACCGGAAACGAGCATCCTGGGACCGGTTTCAGGGTATGTTAACACAATGTCAACCTCTTGTCAGTGGCTCCACATCTAAGGGTGCAGAAGTTATCTGTTGATAAACTGATGGCAGCGTGTCTGGCTAGCATATACATGGCTCCTTGTCATCAACTATTGAGGTGTGACAGAGCTGCTAATGAGTCTGATGGTGGCATGTACTGACGCATGGGAGCTATTGCAGAAAGTTTTCCTGGTCAAGTCTGGTATCTGCAGGATTCAAAATGGGAGTAATCCACAGTTAGAGTATCCACCAAAGGAATGATGCTGAAGATAAGTAAACTGTTTTTGAATGCTAGTGTAGTCTGCAAAGTCTTCAAGCACCTTTCTTCCTTCTGTTCAGTGGCTTTTTGCGTGTCACTTGACACGTCCCTTAAAGTCATTTTACAGAGGGTCAAATAACATTTACCTGCCCCTCCTCCATGGGTAATTGGTCAAGTTGACAAAACTGGCGCACCTTTTCTCTGTCCCATCTGGCATAATCAGAGATGCAGATTATATACTTTGAGTAGATTGCGCTGCTGATTTTGGGACTTGGTTTGTCTTTGGCAGATTTTATGCTCTGTGGTGAGGGCACCATTACCATGCACCTAATTTGTGAGTTTTTTGCCCATTCTGTCCGCTGATTAACAAAGATTGAGAATATTGACTTGTTTGGACACCTTCCTCTCGTATCTGTCCAATCCTTTCTTCTCGGAGCACTTCTGTTTCTTTACCCTGAATTTGTTCAGGGCGTGGAGGTCTTTGCAGGACAGGACAATAGAAACAGACGGAGTGACATTTCCCATTGTATGCTTGTATATGTAGGAATTTTCAATGCGGTTACTGAAAATTTCTTGCATTAAAGAGATGCAGGTATTTAGTCTCTGTCCTCTGAGTGGCCATGTGGAACACAAGGCTTGAACTCATGTTTGGCATGATTCAGTTAGGCCAGGCTGGAGTTTAACTGGTGACTTGCACTGTAGTATCCCACTTTCTCAAGAATCATTGCAATCTGTATCCAATAGTAATTCAGTCCTTGACTCCATTTTATCAAAACTTGCGGCTAGGTAGTTTGGAATACTTATGGTATTTGTTCGTACACGTTCTCCTCAATGGTCAGTCTGTTCCTCACGGACTGTTAGCAGTTTGACGTGTTCTCAATCATTTTCATTTCCATTCTTAGACCTCTCTCGTTCTGTCTGCATTGGCCACACAAAAGGCCATTGTTCCCAGTTTTTCTAAGGGCAATGTTAAAGAAGTGGACCTTGCAGTTGGGGGGGCGGGGGGGGTAGAGTTTGGTATGGGAAGGGGAGTGTTCGTCTGCCATCATAAGATTGTTCTGCTTTCTTTGTCCATTGAGGGAATTCTTCAGTAGTCTCTGGTGTAGTGTCTTGTAAACAAAAGAACACTGGCACTCCTTTGGTTCCCACTGTACACCGTAGACCTGTGACGTAAGCGTCGGAGGGATGAGTTGAAGGCAGGCTTGGAATGTTGAGTTCTAACTTGCACGCAGCATGGTTAGTGGCGAGACACTATAACTGGCGACGAGACAGGGGATGCGAAGCCCTTGCACTAAAAGCACTATTCCAGAGTTTGCCATGGCCCAGGAAACTGCTCATGCATGCCACATGTGCCGCAGTCGGAGTGCAGTATCGACGGTGGCACCGGTAGAGTTTCAGCACAATGCTAGCCTGTGTAAAATGCTTGGAGTCGAATGTGAAGAAAAACTCAGTAAAGAAAAATAGACGAGAAAAAGGCCAAAAACCATGCAAATATTGTCCGAAGATCACTCTAAAAATAAATGGGTGTTCAATACATTCATACTTGATAGTGGTGCATCGATAAATATCGTGCCTGAGAAGTATCAAGAATTATCTGTTACCACAACTTACGAAGTCAAAGGCTAAAATATGCACATGGGCTTCAACGCCCTTAAAAAGTAAAGGTTCATTTGTAGCCACGATGAAACATAAGTAAACTGTGGTAAAGGTGCCCATTCATGTACTTCAAGGATCCGCTTAAAGTGCCTGTTTGCAGAGTTTCAACACTGCTGCTGATATGGGACTGATATCGGGGAACTAAGTATGAATGCTCATCATGAAAGTGCAAGTCAATTTTCCTCATTTCATGGGTTATAAAAACTCAAAACAATGAAAGTAAAGTTGCATATAAATGAGTATGTTCGTCATGTTGCCCAAAGACAGACTAATTGCGTTTCACCTGCAAGAAACTGTTGAAGAGGAACTTAATTCATAAACAGGACATCGTTGAACAGTCCACTGGTCCAACACCATGGGTTTCTCCCATTGTAGTAGTGCCTAAAAGTGTGTGAAGGAGCTGTACACACCTGCGTTGACATGCGTCCGGCCAACAAGGTAATTGAGCGAGAGATATTCAGGTCAGCACATTGCTGATAAGATAACCTAATTGAATGGTGCGAAGTTTTTCTCTTGACTTAAAGGATAACACCAATGGAACTGGAAGAAAATTCCAGGTACATTACAACCTTTTATACGCGTATTGGTCTGTTTTGCTATAAACGATTGAGTTTTGGTGTATCGTTTGCTGCAGAACTTTTCCAGGACTTCATTCGACGGGTCATACAGCCTGTAGTAAATGCATTTAACTATAGTGATGAAATTGGTTTTTGAAGCCACACAGAAAGAGCATGACAAAGCTCTCATGCAAGTATGTAATTTGCTGAACTATGTAGGCCTAACTCTGAATGCTGACAAATGTGAATTCCACTAGAAAAGCTTGAAATTCTTTGGCCATGTCTTTTCTGATGGGGGGATGAAACTTGATCCAGCTAACATGCGAGCGCGGTCTCCTGGAGATCCCCCCACAAGACATTTCTATGTTACGATCACTTTCTGGAATGGCCAGTTACTGTTCTAGATATATACAAGACTTTGCTACTGTCAGTGCACCCTTACGAGAACTGACGAAAAGAATGTGTTTTTTCATTGGTTACGTGAATGTGAGAAGTGTACAATAAATCAAGCAAGAGTGCCACTAAAATGATCTACTTTGATCCTAAACTTCATACAGAGGTTGTAGTTGATGCTAGCTTTGTCGGGTTAAGCGAAATCCTTGCACCACGGGCAGCCAAATGCCCAGAGACATATCATGGAATATGCCAGTAAAAGCCTGCGACAGAGCGTGCTTACTCACAACCTGAGAAAATATTTGGCAGTGGTCTGGGCTTGCGAATATTTCCATGTGTTCTTGTACAGAAAGCCTTTCACAATAGTGACTGATCATCAAGCAATGTTGACAATTTTGCAATCCCAAAGCCAAAATGCCTCCTTGAATTGAACATTGGGGTTTGAGATTTCAAGAATACAACTATACAATTCATCGTCCAGAGAAAGATCAGAATCCTGCTGATTTTTCAAGAGTGCCAGTGCAATGCCCTGGTACCCTATCTAAGACAGCGAAGGCCTACATCAATTTTATTGAGAAATCAAGCACACCAGCTGCCATGTCTTTAGAACAAATTGATACTGCCACGAGCCAAGATAGTGACATGTTAAAGTTAAGACATTATAACTCATCAATCGTGGAACCAGCAATCTAGACCTCTAACTAGTGATGAGTATTTGAAGTTCAAAAATGTAAGACATGAATTTTCAGTGACTCAAGAAGGCCTCTTTCAGCAAGGTATACGAATTGCTATTCCCGAGAGTCTACTACAAGTGATCGATGTCACCCATGAGGGACATCTAGGAATAGTTGCTAGCAAGATGGCTCTCTGTGACCGAGCCTGGTTTCCTTACCACGACGAAAGGGTTGAAAAAGAATTCGAGACTTGTCATATATGCAACTGTCTTTCGTCTCAAGTTATTCAGCACCCTTTGAACAGGTCAGAATTGCTACATCATGCTAGGAGAGAATTGCTGTTGATTTCTTTGGTCCTCTTGAGAATGGACATAATCTTCTAGTCATTGTTGATGAATACTCCCGTTTTCCATTGGCACGCTACACATGAAAAGGTTATTCAAAGATTAGATGGCATCTTTGTAACATGGGGTGTACCTGCAATCTTAAAATCGGACAACGTCTACCTTTTAATAGTCAGGAATCCAAAGACTTTCTAAATCACCTCAATATAAAGCATCAAAAAGCACTCCTCTTTGACCCCAGCACGGCTAATGAGTACTCCAAAGAAAGCTCTTCAGCGTGCTGCATTGGAGAAGCTTAACCTCAAAGTTGTTTTAAACACTACTGTTCAAGCTTACCGTTCGACCCCTTACTCAATGACAGGGGAAAGCCCTGCAACTCATGTTTGAAGAGCCATAACATTCAAGCTGCCCCAATGGACCAACCTCCGATCCAAGAGCTAGGAAGACATTCATATTACGGACTGTGGTCGTAAACAGACAATAAAAATATATGCTGACAGTGCTTGTCAGACAATGCAGAAAAAAAGTCTAATGCTTCTTTTGAGGATGAACCATTTACCATCACTAATACCAAAGGACACATGGTGACTGCCCAGCGTCCTGGGAAGTCCCTTACGAGAGATTCCTCTCATTTTCAATATGTAGCCCATCACTCACCAAACATCTGTCCATGTTGAGACTGGGTCCCGACAGACTGTTAATAACGGTCTGCTGATGAGTCCACCTCTCTATGTGCAGATCAGACACTTTGACTGCCAGTTTCCAGTGACCTGATCAGGGTGTGCAATTCAGATGCCATGATGATCAATTGAGGAATTATAATTGCCTATATATCTATGATCATCTGTGTGGTTATTCATGTTTTTATCTATTTTTAAAAGTTGTAACTTTTTATTTAACAAAGCAGATGTAGTGTCTCGTAAATAGAAGAACACTGGAACTATTTTAATCCCACTGTACACCGTAGGCCTGTGAAGTACTCAGAGAAATGAGTTAAAGGCAGGCTTAGACTACGTTTTCACTTACACGCAGCGGAATAAAAGATGTGTACAACTACTCTTTGTTTGGTGTGGTTATTGGCGAGTACCTGGGCTGGTAGGATGCTCCATCCAGCACCTTGTTTTATGACTAGGTCTATTTTACTGGGAGAGAGCTGAAGTATTTGATGTATTCTGTGGAGGGCTACACCAATTCAGGCCTTTGCACTGCTTTCTGTGATGAACTAACCTTAATCCTAATGTACATTTCAACATAGAGCTCTAAACCAACTGTTTGTCGTGGGGGTGAAATAAGTTGCCCTTCCAGACTAGTGTTGGTCAGTACATTTCTGAAAGGCAGACAAAAGTAAATAATTGCAGGCAAGTTCACAGCCTAGATGCTACTTATGACTGTGGCAGGTTACCTTCACCTTTTTAAAGTGGCACCATCATGTCTACCTACCTCAGATTCATAGCACCTAAAATTAGCAGATAGTAAGGTGGTGGCAACAGCAGATGTCAGGGCAACAGCAATCCTTCAATAAACTGCTGTGATTTGGCAACAGGTTATGCAAACACATACATCCCACTGGTAGCGCTGTCTCCATTAGTCTACCTTGTCCTATACAGCTTATCCTCCATTGTCTCACAGCTAATATCCAGCAGGCAAATTGTTCTGTTCCAGTTCTCCGGTTTTGTGTGCCTTACTCAAACAGGAAATGTTGTTGTAGCGTCAGCACAAGCTTTGCTGAAACTCTCAAACTTCAGAATAGCTGCAGTGTATTCTTCACAAGCGTGCTGCTACTCTGTGCTGCTGTATGCCGTTAGTTAATCTCTAACCTGACACAACCACTTTCTTTTTGTATGTAGTAATTCCAAATTTTGCTCTTTCTTTACTTTTTGTCCAACCACTCCTCCTCATACCACGTTCTCACTCTTTTGCTTCTCCTAGTCTCCTCCCCTTTACCTTCACTGCTTATCTTACCATTAATCCTGTTCCCTTCTGCACTTCCTAGTCTATCCTTTTACAAACAATATTTTGCTGTCCATCTTTTTTCCACTCCCGTGCTCTTCACCCTCATTTTAGGTCAAGCATAGGCAGCATGCATGCACTGTCTGCAAGACATGCTGTATCTTTTCTTTGGGCTTCGAGCACTCCCATTGATTCCCATTAGTTCTTTTATGTGCCGTTCGGAAATGCAGGCTTTTTAGTGGCGCATGAGTTGTATTTGTCCCTCCTTTGGGTGCTTGGCTCCCTCCCATGGGACTGCCCCTATTACATGTAGGTGATGGCTTCTGTCCTTTTCTGTTTCGATCGGAACACTTTTTTTAATCTTGGTTTGTCTGTTTTGAAATGCTGCCAACACAGATACTCAACACCAGTTCCAACGAAGTCAGCAGCTCTCAATGTTATGCCACATCCTCGCTCCAAAACAATCTGCTATTTTTGTGGTGTTTATCTCAGTTTACCTCACGGAGTCACCCCCCCACCATGCACCCACCCTTAAGCCCTTCCTCCCTTTTGTTTCACTGAGCACCCCCATGAGTGCATGGGAAGGGAGTTACCTTCATTACACAGAAGTCTAGAGCAAGTGCGTTCACTTTCAATTTACTGAGCCTCAGATCCTGACTCTATTCCGGGACCCCTTCCTGCCAGCCCTCACAACCTCCACACCACGCATTAGTAAAGGTAATATGTCCACAGGGAGTGATCTACATGCACCAAAGTGAGTAACAAAGGAGCATTAAACTACACTTAATGAGCAGTGACCGTGCTTGTTATTTAAACCATTGTCAAGATGCAACATTACTTTTGATCAGTTTGCTGTTAACTTTATTATAGGGTGCGTATGTTCTTTGATTTCTTGTTGTAGCAGTAGTAGTGTATTCCAACCTTTTATGTGTGGAAGGGTTTGCGGTGTGATGGTAGCTTTCAAGCCTCCTTGTGTAGGCGGATTCGGATTTAGCTGTACTGGTTCCGTTGCTTCATAGAAAATAACAAAAATGTACCACAAGAGGGCAGTGCTCAAACCGCTATCATTCCGGGCAAAGGCATGAATGCTACCTAACAAAGATTATCCCTCATCTGTTATAATAGCATGTTTCCTATTATTGGTAGCAGTTTTATTATAGATCTTCTAACAATGCACCTGTCCCAAGAATGGAGTCGCTGTATTTTTACTAAATGTTTAAAGAATCGCTGTATGATCTGTTTCTCTTACCACTACATAGGAGGGAAGCTTATAGCATCAGGTGATTGCAAAAACTATTGATGTCCTGTCTGGGACTTGTGTACCTTTTTAGTAGTTGTGAATTTTCAATGTATTTCGAACATTTGGCTGAATCAACTAGTCTAGAAACCTAGCAGGATATGCTTAGCTCAGGGTACCAACAAAGCATCTAGTATAGATTACAAACATGTATTCCTGAATCACACTGCATGACCCAGTGTGTAGTACTTGTAAAGCTCTTCAATCCGTAGCGGCACAGCACACAGGATAGTGTGCTGCATGGCTGAACACTTATAAGGTCCCAAATGAGACTTATTGGCTATGCCAATACTTGTTTGTAACATTATTTTCATTTCTCCCTCTTACACGTCCTATTTCTCGATCATTCAGCTCCATTCTCTTCATTTATATTTTTTCTATTGGTTGTGGTTTCCTCCTCCTCAATCCTGTTGCTATGATTGTGGTATTTTATTTTTCTCCATCTCTTGTCTTCGTTTTTCACCACATTTCCTCTCCTTCTCTTCCATCTACCTTCTTGCTTTCCAAGGACAGAAAAAAGCACATGGATGAATTTGTCACTTTTGTGATTGCTAATGCATTGGACGGCCGGCTGAGGAGGCTATAATACAATTGATTAACTCCATCGGCTGAGTAAGAAGGTTTATGAGCATGTCTGCAGGAGATTGGACCATAGGAATTGAAGTCAGGTGACAGAAAAGAAATATATAACCTAGGCTACTGCTTTTGAGTGTACTGCTCTGGGTTGTAGATTAGCGAGAAGGGTGGGTCATTGTGAAGAAGACAAACTAATTCTGGCTCCGGCTGAATCGGGTACTTTACATTGTCTCGGTCTAAATCAATGCAGTTTCTTTCATGATGCACATTACAAAATAAACTGAGCCTTATGGACAAATTTAACTCTCCTAGTATGACCAAGTTATTAAATTGGGATAGCTTAATTACTGTAGTAATGTTGTTTTGTATCTTTGTGATCTAGTTCAGGAGGAAATGCTCTTCCAACAAACTTTTTCCATCTTGCCTGCTTTGGCTGTCTATAGGCAAACAGACTTATTGCGTCCAATATAAACTTCAGGTGGGTTTTGGGTCTACCCCTTGCTCATGATTAGATTTCTTTCTGCTCTGTCTTGCTCCTGATTAAACGGCTTTGCTACTGATTCTGGTCTTTGTTCCACCCAAGAGGCATTTTGGTGTCAGTGTTTTGACTGAATGAGTTGTATTCTTCCACTGCTGATTAATGAATCTTGTTTGCATTGGAGTACTTAGTCGTGCTATTTTCTCTCCCTTCTTGAGCTCACTGTTCTACTCTCCTCTTTCCTGCCCCCGCTTTCTGTATTTCAATGCTTCACTCTTCCAGCCCAGTATCTCCTTAAACTCCCCTTTCCTCTGAGCAAAGGCAAACATATGATCCTCTGTTTTGGCAGGTGGCCATCTTTTAATGGTTGAGACTATTCCAAGATGGCAGCTGAAAGGTGGGGTCCATGATCCAGAGGTTAGAGAAACCCTTTACTACAGATGAAAAACTGGTTGTGGTTATGGGCTCGGTAACAGTTCTCAGACATTATACAGATATTTTCAAAGGAAATGTTGTGTAAGTGTATTAAAACACTTTTGCCCTATAACACTAAACCTACACTTAATCCGAAATCTACTCTGGAACCAGAGTGCACAGATGCATGGTCGGTCTACATGGGCAGTTAGGTTTGGTGCATTCTTTTGTTTGTATCCATAAAAAGAATTCTTTGAATTGCTTATAACTTTGGCTGTATATGATAAATGCGAACAAAACATTTGAACAATAAAATGTCACTGCTGGTTTGGTCTTGGAAATGTGTGGTGTTTAAGGGGGAAGGTCCCAAATTGTATTTTCCATTTAAACTTCAAGAGGAAATTCTTGATTAATGAGAATGCAATCCACCTTCCCATGACCATATTCAATGGTGCAAGGGTAACAACTCAGGATATGGATGATAGACACCCGCTGAGTGGCAAGTGTGGCGTGTGCTTTGCCCAGTGGGTGATGACAGGTAGTGGTTGCACGGCATTATTGAAAGCACCTGATGGACATGGTTGCAGGCCATTAATGCTTGGTACTGCATTCAGCATCCCCTCAGTAGGGCCAAAAGAGCCTTGCAGTGATAAAAGATGACCTCGCCTTTTGGACGTTGCAATAGGAACACATGTTGGGCCTATAAATTCATGAGTGGCTATGGGCCTTCTTTGATTACGGTGGACAAGGTGTGGAAAGCATCACTGTACAAAGCATAGACCAAGGACGTGCCCTTCAGGCTTGTTTGCCAGGGGGCTGGATTCAAGGGGTGATCTTAAGCTATGCCATGTAACAAGAGGGCTGGGCGTGGCTGAAGGCCCTTTAATGTGTGGCTTGATGGGGAAGGGTAATTGGGAAGTGCTTCACAGTTCTACAGAGTTCAATTCAAGTGAGCCAAATAACAGTTAATGCATAGGTGGAGCGTGGAGGAATGACCTGTGTAGCAGGACGTACCAGAGGATTTTTACATGGCTAATTGGTTTAGATGCCTTTGCAGATGGTCTTCCGCTCCTGCACCTGCAGACACCCCTCGCCCGCCTCTCCCAGTGATGTCTGCAGGAGAGCAGATGGTGTAGTAGGACAGGTGAAAGTATTCTGGAATTCTAATACGTGCCCTGCTCCTGCAGTGAGCCCAGTAGGCACGGAGTAGCGCCCAGTGGGTAGTCTGAACAGGAGCATCGGGTCTTGCCCGCAGGGTTCCGGGGGCATGGCACTTAGTGCAGGGCATGGCTGAAGTCTGTGGCTAAAGCCTGTTTGGTGTGGCTGAAGCTAATTGTTCCGGGGACAAGCAGGCCCACGGTATTGCTGATGGCCAAGCCCCGCTTCCGAATACTGTTGGAGGGGAGAAAACCATGTGTTCTGACAGTTGCAATCCTCAATGTGTGCTGATTGATACGTGCAGCTCGTCACTGTATTGATAATATAAGAAGATTTAAATGGGAAAAACTGTCACTCTTTAAATTTTTACAAAGATTGGGAGGAGGCAACGCTTTCATCCTGGCCTCTTACTGTCCCTCTCCTGTTGGCCAGGTTCTAGTGTCTTCCCACTATCCATCGCTTCGCCAGATGGAGCCCTAGCTCTAGAGTGATGCAAGTAAACGCATGAAGGCATGGTAAAGCGACTTTCAAAAGTGCTACTATGCTAAGACACAGGACTAGCTACCCCCTCGACCTCCACCTAGGAGAATTAATACCCATAGTTTTCACTGCACAATCTCACTCGAAAGGGAATGGTAAGTAAATGAAACGTCCGAAAAGGAACTGAAATTTGTTGAATAAATATAGAACTGGGCGTTGAAGTGTAAGTTATTGATACTCATTGTTAATGTTTTCTGATTTTCTGGATACCAATTGTTTTCTAAATTGTGACTGACTGGTATATTTACTTTTTATTTGTAGATTTATTTGAGAAAACTACCCGCTTCCAATAGGAAATCTCTACCAGACCACAACAGCATCCCTCTAAACAACGTGAATGTGATGTCTTCCTTGGACTACGTTGTGCGGGAGCGGGCTCTTTACTTTGCAGTCACCAAAGGGGATTATATTGGATTGTCCAAGCTCAAGGACTCTGGTGCCATGTCCTGGAAAAAGGTCTTGTTGGTGGATGATACAGTGATCTCCTTTGCTGTGGACTGGATGAGTGGCAACATGTACTGGATCAGTGCCCGAAAGCCGTACATTCAGGTTGCCACTTTCAATGGCATGTACACAGGCGTGCTGGTCAAGGATGGACTCCACAGCCCGTCCGCTCTTGTGCTCTACCCACCCACCGGGGTCATGTGTTACACTGATTTGGGCACAGAAGATCAAAAGAATGCTCCAAAGATAGAATGCGCCTCCATGGATGGAAGCCGAAGGAAGGTTCTGTGGAAGAAGCTGAAAATGCCCGTTGGGCTTGTGTTTGCGGATAATGGAGCGCGACTTTACTGGGCTGATAGACGTAAGTGGAAGCCTATTTTTTTGTAAAACGTGATAGATGTGCACTAATCCAGTTTTCAAGGGCTTCAGTAGCACTCATGCCACTTGGGCACCCAGTCGCATAGTTAAAGGACATTGTATATTCATTACAAAACATGACAAACCAATATTGCGGAAATAGAATGTTGGGGTTGGAGGAAATAAATGCATTATCAATCGATTTGAAATATTAAATATGTGCTTTTTAGGATGAGACACGACCCAGAGCCACACAGGAACTGGAAAGATCTATTGGTCTGCACTAGTGTTAGGTGCCAGTTGCACTTCTGCTTGCCGACGCCATAGTTTCTGGCATCCTTGCAGCCAATCTGTAAGGCGGGAGCATATCATGTATGTTCTGTTTCTGTCACGTGTTTAGCAAACATAAAAGGACTTGGGGCTCTCAGGAAGAGCTCTCAAATTTCTCATGCATGGGCTGCTAATCTGCACAGGTTTAGTCTTTGAATCTGAAAGAAACAAGTTAGTGATAGATTCCTTACCTTAGAATTACCCCCAGGCGTCAGACTGGATCCGGAAAGTTTTCGTCAGCAGTACCCCTGCGCGTCGGAAGGTGGCGTCGTGCGGCACCGCATCCGTCATTGGCGTCGTGGTCGCAGAGTTGACGTCGCGGCAGCTACTTAGACGCCGCCCTCGTGCGCTGTCAGTTTCTTTTTCCTTGCCAGCAAGCGCAGATTCAGAGAGCAGTACCCCCAGTCACTTTTTGACTGAGTTTTTTCGAGGCTTTTTGTCTCCATTTTTTGAGTTGATCGACTGCTGGTGCAGTAGGGATGCCCGGCTACAAGACCTGCGGGGACTCATCGAATGATGTCTGTAACGGACCTGCACCATGTGTGTCTTTACTGCCCGGAGCGCGACCACGTCCCCAAGTCGTGCTCCGACTGCCGGGCCATGGCGCCGAAGACTTTGTGGGAGCGGTCCCGAAAGTTGCTGGAAGTCCGGCAGTCTGCTCCGCGCCGTTCAAGGTCCCGGTCCCGTGGGAGGTCGAGGGAACGGTCGCGGAGCCGCCACCACAGTTCATCGGGATCGAAGTCTTCGCACTCTGGGTCAGGTAAGACGAAGCACTCTAAGTCGAAGAAGCGCCGTCGCTCTCAGACTTCCCCTTGCCCGTCGCGGCTGAGGGTGCGGGTGGTGCCTCCCCCGCGGTTCCGGTGGAGCCTACGCCGCCGGCCTACCCGCCCTTCCCGGGTCCGTCTGCGACTCCGGCCCAGCTGCAGGAATTTGTCAGCCATGGCTTGCCTCTTTGGGTCATCGGGCCCCGCCGGTGCGCCTTCGGGCCCCGCGGGCCCGACTGGGGGTCCTAGCTCTTTACTGCCGGCAGCTCTGGCATCGCTGTCGGCTCTGGCCCCGGCGCCGCAGGACCCCCATGGACCCAGGCCTGGATCCCGGTTAACCTTGTGACACCACCGCCGTCGACCCCACCGGCACCACCTCTGACGTCGCCCGGCCCACCGGACGACGTCGCCCCCGGTTTCAGCCCCGATGTGGATACGGCGCTGGACCGGCGTCGCTCGATTCCGATGGGGCATTTCTATCCCTATGTCCGTCCTCCTTATTTTCGGCCTGTTTATCAGCCTTCGGAGGAAGTGGAGAACTGGGAGGGGTCTGAGGACCCTCACAGCAGTGTGAGTTTGACCCGGACTGGGCAGAGGAGTTGGGGGATGCCGGTGGTCTTGATACCGCTCCTGACCATGGCATGCTGTCCCCTCCTACCGTGGCTACGGAGGAGGGTGCAAGTTACGCAGTGGTGTTGCGTAGGGCGGCCGAGACCCTCCACCTCGAGCTCCCTACAGCGGCCGTCAGGACTAACCTCCTGACAGAAGTGCTTCAGCCGGCGGCTACCTCTTCGGAGCCACTGCTGCCTTTTAACGATGCACTTTCAGACGTTCTTTTGGGCACCTGGTCCAGGCCCACCACAGGGGCTCCTGTGGATAGGAACGTAGCCCATCGCCCGGCCCGGGCGACCCCCCCCCCCCTTTTCCTTTCCCAGCACCCCACCCCTGAGAGCTTGGTTGTCCAAGCCTCTCGGTCCCGAGCGCATTCCCTACCGCACCACCGGATAGGGAATCCAAAGCAAATCGGTAAGAAGATTTTTTCTTCCGCCAGTTCAGGGCTGCGGTCTGTGAACACTGCATGCCTCTTGGGCTGTTGTTCCCACTCTGTGGGGGATACGGTGGCGCGCGTGCTGCCTCAGTGTCCGGAGGAGGCCCAGACAGTGCTCTCTCGCTATTGCTGAAGGGAGGGATGCCGCCAAGTTCACTATTCGTTGTGGTCTTGACACCGCTGGGCAGAGCGATTTCCACGACCGTGGCGCTCCACCACCACGCCTGCCTGAGAATAACTGGTTTTTCTGGGGATGTCCAGAACACTCTGATGGACATGCCCTTTGATGGCATTTGCCTTTTCGGCAACAAAGCAGATGATGCGTTGGAGCGCTTTAAGGACTCGCGGGCTACGGCCAAGTCCTTGGGCCGTTCCGCCACGCGCCCTCCTACGCCTTCTGCTTTTTGCTCCTTACGTGGCCACGGAAGTGGCGCCCGACACATTCGTTTCAGAGCCACAGGCCTGCGCAGCAACAGTCTCAGCGCGGACGTGGGACCCGCCGAGCTGGGTCAGGGGGCCAGCGGGCGGGTCAGTCCACCGCCACCCCAGCCACCTCTGCCTCCAAACCTTCCTAGTCCGGTTTTTCAGGCCCATCAAACGCCAGTGGGCGGCAGGATTCTCATCACCTCCCCCACTGGCGCACCATCACTTCGGACAGGTGGGTTTTACAAATAGTCCGAAGGGGCTACTCCCTCCCCTTCGAGGCTACCCCTCCAGCCATGCCACCCCGGTACCACCGCATGTTGGGGGATCACTTGACACTTCAACAGGAAGTCGCGGCCCTCTTGGCCAAGGGGGCCATCGAGCGTGTTCTTGTGCCAGAAGTAGGACGTGGTTGTTACTCCCACTACTTTCTGGTGCCCAAGAAGGACAAGGGCCTGCGTCCTATCTTGGACCTCAGGGACGTCAATCGCTTCCTCCGGAAGGAGAAGTTCAAGATGTTAACTCTTGCTCAGGTCTTGTCTGCCCTTGACCCTGGAGACTGGTAGCGTTGGACCTGCAGGACGCATATTTCCACATTCCCATCCTGCCGGCCCACCGGTGTTACCTGCGGTTTACCGTAGGCCACGAGCACTTTCAGTTTACCGTGCTCCCCTTTGGGCTTACCAGCACCCCTCGGGTGTTCACGAAGGTGATGGCGGTGGTCGCAGCTCACCTGCGCAGATCAGGGGTTCCAGTCTTCCCCTATCTCGACGACTGGCTGTTGAAGGCGGGCTCGCCCCGGACAGTCGTCTCCCACCTCCAGACTACAGCCGACCTCCTGCATTTGCTGGGGTTCTCCATCAATGTGCAGAAGTCGCACCTGATTCCCTCTCAGAAGCTCCTCTTCATCGGAGCGGTTCTGGATACGACGCACTGTCTGGTCTATCCTCCCGAACGGCGAGTCCAGGATATTCAGGATCTGATTCCGATCATTCAGCCTCTATCCTGGGTTTCGATCAGGATGACCCTGAGGCTGCTGGGCCTCATGGCCTCCTGCATCCTGCTGGTCGATCATGCCAGATGGCATATGCAGGCTCTCCAGTGGGACCTGAAGTTCCAGTGGGCGCAGCATCAGGGGAACCTGTCCGATTACGTCCAGATCTCGGAGGGCACTGCACAACAATTGCAGTGGTGGCTCACGAACCGGCATTGGGTCAATGGCAGATCCCTCTCCCTTCCCCAACCCGAGCACACAGTGGTGACGGATGCGTCCCTCCGGGGATGGGGCGGCCACATGGGAGAGGTGGAGATCAGAGGCCTCTGGTCTCCGGCGGAGTCCAGGCTCCATATCAACCTTCTGGAGCTCCGGGCGGTCCGACTTGCACTGAAAGCATTCCTTCCCTCTGTCAAGGGGAGAGTAGTGCAGGTGTTCACAGACAACACCACCGCCATGTGGTACTGCAACAAACAGGGCGGGGTGGGGTCGTGGACCCTATGTCAGGAGGCCCTGTGCCTCTGGACATGCTGGAACATCAGGGCATTTCCCTGGTGGTTCAACACCTGGCAGGTTCACTAAACGCCAGGGCGGACAAACTCAGCCGCAGGTGCATGATGGATCACAAATGGGGTCTTACCTCTGAGGTGGCGCAAGGTCTCTGTTATACCCTACTTAGTTGTATAACATGTACTCCAGCCCTGCTGCCTCTAGCTGCTCAGCCAGAGTGTGAGTTGGCTACGGAATTTTGGTGTGCCTGTGATGCGTGGAATGCCTGGGTGTCTGAGTGGATGAGTGTTGGCAGTTAGAGATGGGCTGAGCAGCTAGGCAGGCTGCTCCTGGTGGGGCTGGTACCACACCAGTGCTGGCTGGATTCAAGACTGATGTAACTTGGACTGATGGATGAAATAAAGAAGACTTGAATATACATCCTGGCTCCTGGTTTCTACTTGAGATCACAACATATTTTTGGCGACGAGTGGACTTGGACCCTAGAGACTCTTGGTACAGCACAAAAACAAAGGGACCACAAAAACTCCAAGAGAAACCAAGAGATTACGCAAGCAACCTCATCTACAAAAAGTATTTCCAGGTAAGCCAGCGCCAGCCCCACCAGTGTCCAAGTCAACGGACGGCCCTCCCACCAGTGTCCATTACATCGGACAGCCCCAACTCAAGCGTGCTGTACTCTCTCCATCTGGCACATATTGGCAAGATCTGCGCATTTAAAGGAAGTGAGAAACATCATTTCTGACTTGCCTCTTTGGGCCATCGGGCCCCGCCGGCGCGCCTTCGGGCCCCGCGGGCCCGACTGGGGGTCCTAGCTCTTTACTGTCGGCAGCTCCGGCGTCGCTGTCGGCTCTGGCCCCGGCGCCGCAGGACCCCCATGGACCCAGGCCTGGATCCCGGTTGACCTTGTGACACCACCGCCGTCGACCCCACCGGCACCACCTCTGACGTCGCCCGGCCCACCGGACGACGTCGCCCCCGGTTTCAGCCCCGATGTGGATACGGCGCTGGACCGGCGTCGCTCGATTCCGATGGGGCATTTCTATCCCTATGTCCGTCCTCCTTATTTTCGGCCTGTTTATCAGCCTTCGGAGGAAGTGGAGAACTGGGAGGGGTCTGAGGACCCTCTCACAGCACAGTGTGAGTTTGACCCGGACAGGGCAGAGGAGTTGGGGGATGCCGGTGGTCTTGATACCGCTCCTGACCATGGCATGCTGTCCCCTCCTACCGTGGCTACGGAGGAGGGTGCAAGTTACGCAAGTCTCCATCTGGCACATATTGGCAAGATCTGCGCATTTAAAGGAAGTGAGAAACATCATTTCTGACTTAAATTCTGTCATCTCTAATGTTCATGCTGCGCAAGGACCTGAGAATAAAGCGTTATGCTGCACCAATTTTGTTTTGCTGTACATTCATAGTGACCATTTCCTCTTCTCCGCAGAGACTGTCCGTTTTAGGAGTACTTGAAGCCCTGGTGTTTTGGTGTTAAAATGTCATACATCAGGTGAAATACATCGGCGTTTGAGAGGTCAGGGATTTCCTATGAGAGGGAGGATTCATCCGATTTGGAAGGTCAGACACTCTTTATTTTAATCTGTGTTCCCTGGATCGTGAGACTGACAGGCGGATTGCTGGCACAGAGAGGAGAAATCATTTTCCAGTGTGGCTGTTTGGCATAACAATGCTTCTGTTTGTTATAGAAGCAAGAATTACGTGCTACATCTGGTTAAAGCTACATTAGGTGTGTCACCCCTTCAAGATCGCGCACCTTATTTGTTGGCATGCTGATCTTTCTTCCGGCGGCTGGAGGGGATCATCAGCTGTCAAACTTTCAAGTTAGTTTCTTTTATTATTTGTTTTAAACTTGATGCCTCCCTCTCAGTGATGGCAGTTTAACCGCACTTGGCGCAGTTTGAACACCGAGTCACGAGCTACTTAGCGCGTGCTCCTTACCTCGTTCTTGGAAGTCTCCTGATGCTGCAGTGACATCTTCTGTGATGACGCACGATTCATGCCGTCACCCAACTGGTGTCAGAAGTTTTTAAAGCAGAGGCGCGCCTTGAGCCATCCGGCGCTGCGTCTCACAACGTGCCTCCATTTTGTGTTATGTTTCCAGTCTCTGACTGTGCTGAAGAATCGGCTGCAGCGTCTCTTCAATTAAAATGTATCTTGATGCAATACCAGCAATTATTGACGTATTCACGAAGAAACTGTAGGTTTCTATAATTGTTTATCTCAAAACATTTGTCTCACGCTGTGAAAACTGTGCACCACTTTGAGTTGAGTCTTCCACACTGTAGAAATGCCCATAATTGTTATTTATTCACAGTTAGCCGGGCCATGGTATCGCTCCTTTTTGTGTGGGGGACAAAGTGACACACAAGTTGTATAATCTAATTGACTTTGAAAATTGTATACAGAAACCGCTTCCTGTTCTTGTGCCAGACGGCTTCTAAAACATTGTTTTCATGAGATGCAAGAATGTGGTGTAACAGGCACTCTTGTTGCCAGAATTAGTATGCGTTTTGTATAAAGTAATGTGGCTGATCTCATATGTCCTTATAAGCGCCTATAATATTGTTATTTTCGAAATTTTAAAGAGCAGTTTTTCTAGGAGAGCTCATCTTTATCTTTGTGTAGCCCATTTCTATATTTTAGGTGGGTGTTACAAGCCTTAAATGAGGCTGGCATTTTTGATGTGTTTAGGTATCCCTTATTTTGGGATGGGAATGGGTTTTAGCCCCATAGCCACTTTTTTTTTTTTTTTAAACGGTACCCTTACATGAGGGTTTGATCCTCCTTTCACACAGAGTATGGATTTGCAAACGTTTATGGTGTTGCAGCAAGTCCACTCATCAACCACAACGCGGGTGAGAGGTCGCTCACTGACTGACCGGTCCCATTTGGGCATTCTGGTTTGCCTATTGTATTGTGTTAAAAAGCTTTAGTATCCACATTACTTAGAGTTTAAGTTAAAAGGTGTTTCTTTTACAGCACATTTGATGTCGTGATGCCACAGAGCTTCGCTTTACTATGGATATGTGTCCATTAGTTCTTGTGGTGGTCATCACAGTTGGTCCCGTACCCATAGTATGGGTGTGGGTAACAGCCCTTTTCTCATTAACTTTTTGTTACTCCCACATGGGGGTATGTAACTTCTACATGGAGGTTGGTCGTGGGATAAATTTCCCCATTACATTTCACTGTTTGTTGTTCCCACATGGGCGTATGTAACCTCTACTTGGAGGTTAGGACATGGGTTAGTTCCCATACTTTTACAGTACCTAGGTTAATCCTTACGCTGGGTTTGGATGTGGTTTTTACCCTTTTACAGTTGCGCGCAGTACAGTTGTACATCCCTTCACGGGCGTTTCTATGGGTGACGACCCATTTACTTTTTGTTTCCCTTACTCTTGGGATCGAAGTTGCAGGGTATGCTACCTTTCGCTACTCTACGTTATGCTTTTGGCATTTGTTGCGGGGTCTTTTACCCTTTGCGTTATAGTACATTAAGTTAGTGTATTATACAAAATGCTTGAACTGTATTTATTGTAATGCTACACTTTTGCTTACGCTTCAAAATGTTTTTGTAGTAATCTCTTATTAGGGAGGATGGGGGGATATTGTTGGTCAATTGTTTATTTGCTGTATCTTTACCAGCCTTTCTTGCTTTAATGGTTCTTTCTCCTGCGATGTTTTGTCTTTATTGCTGCATCCGAGAGACTTGTACCATTATTCATTTTCTTGTTTATAGTTCTTGCTTTGTTATATTATATTCATTTTTCGTTTTCTTTGAAGAAAAAGGGATAATGTTATACCCTACTTAGTTGTATAACATGTACTCCAGCCCTGCTGCCTCTAGCTGCTCAGCCAGAGTGTGAGTTGGTTACGGAATGTTGGTGTGCCTGTGATGTGTGGAATGCCTGGGTGTCTGAGTGGATGAGTGTTGGCAGTTAGAGATGGGCTGAGCAGCTAGGCAGGCTGCTCCTGGTGGGGCTGGTACCACACCAGTGCTGGCTGGATTCAAGACTGATGTAACTTGGACTGATGGATGAAATAAAGAAGACTTGAATATACATCCTGGCTCCTGGTTTCTATTTGAGAGATCACAACAGTCTCTTTCAACAGTGGGGAGAGCCTTGGTTAGATCTATTCGCCACCGAAGAGAACGCGCAATGTCAGCAGTTCTGCGCGTTGGAATTCCCAAGGCGGCACTCGGTAGGCGACGCTTTTCGTCGCGAGTAGAGTTGCGGTCTGTTGTACGCCTTTCCGCCTATACCACTTCTGCCCAGACTGCTGAAGATCAGGCGCGACCGGGCCCAAGTCATCCTTGTGGCTCCAGATTGGGCACAAAGAGTCTGGTCTCCCGAGCTACTCAGTATGATCATAGATCCCCCGATCCGACTGCCTCTTCGGGAGGATCTTCTGTTGCAGCAGCAGGGTACGGTCCTCCACCCGAACCTGTCCAGTCTCCACCTCTTTGCGTGGAGATTGAGCGGCGGCAGTTGATTCCTTTCGACTTGCCTCCTGAAGTCTGTGATGTCATTCTGGCAGCCAGGCGTCCCTCCACTAAGTTGGTATACGCATGCAGGTGGAACAAGTTTGTGGCATGGTGCACCGCAAAGGCTGTGGATCCCCTTTCTGCCCCTCTTTCAGAAGTCCTTTTGTTCCTTCTTTGGCACGGCAGGGCTCTGCTCTGGGCACTATCAAGGGCTACCTTTCGGCTATTCCAGCCTTTCTTGGGCTTCCTGATCAGCCCTCTCTTTTCAAGTCCTCTGTTGTGAATAGATTCCTCAAAGGCATTACTCATTTTTTCCCTCCTATTCCTTTCGTAATGCCACAGTGGGACTTGAACCTGGTTCTCGCATATTTAATGTGCGCTCCCTTTGAGCCTTTTCACAACTGTCCTCTTTGTCTCTTGACATTGAAGACTGCTTTCCTGGTTGCCATCACCTCTGCTAGGAGAGTGAGTGAGCTCCAGGCTTTCTTGCAAACCTCCTTTTCTGTCTGTCCATCCGGACAAGGTTGTGCTCAGAACACGTCCATCTTTTATGCCAAAGGTTGTCACTGCCTTTCACATCGGGCAGACCATCACTTTGCCCACCTTCTTTCCGCCTCCGCATCCTTCCAGAGAGGAAGAGGCTCCACCGTCTGGACCCAAAGCGTGCGCTCTCATTTTACCTGAATCACTCACAACAGTTCCGGGTGGATGACCAGCTCTTTGTTGGCTACGTAGGCGCCAAAAAAGGTCAGGCTGTACACAAGTGGACTATCTCCCGATGGGTCGTCTTGTGTATAAAAGCCTGTTATTCTCTGGCGAAAAAGGAGCCTCCGGTGGGGCTGCGTGCCCATTCCACCAGGGCGACAGCTGCCACTACGGCATTGGGACGTGGTATCCCCTTACAAGACATCTGTCAGGCAGCTACGTGGGCCTCGTTGCACACTTTTACTAAGCATTATTGCCTGGACAGCCAAGTCTGGAGAGACGGCTTCTTTGGCCGTTCTGTTCTCCAGGACTTCCTGGTGTGATCTTGGTTCGCAGACCCACCACCGGGGTTGGTATTGCTGGGGTATCTAATCTAAGGTAAGGAATCTATCACGAACGTGTTTCTTTCAGATGCACAAGTTACTTACCTTCGGTAACGATATACCTGTAAGAAACATTAGTTAGTGATAGATTCCTTACCGCCCCACCCATCCTCCCCGTTCTGCGAACTGATTTCTAGGGTTAAGGTCATCCCTTTCAGGGCCCTAGTTTCAATGCACCAGTGGTCAGTATCTTGCATGGCTCTGCGTTCCTGGCGCGCAAAGTCGTGTACAGAACTGATGTCAGCGCGCGAGGGCGGCGTCTAAGTAGCTGCCGCGACGTCATCTCGCCGACCACAACGCCAACGACTGACGCGGAGCCGCACGACGCCACCTTCCAACGCGCAGGGGTACTGCTGACAAACTTTCCGGATCCAGTCTGACGCCTGGGGGTAATTCTAAGGTAAGGAATCTATCACTAACTAATGTTTCTTACAGATATATCGTTACCGAAGGTAAGTAACTTGTGCTTTATGTGACTTCTTGTCCTATTATATAATCCGGATTCAAAATCCCCGAATCCAAAACAAATTCCTGGACTGGACGATCTACTCACATGGACCTGGGAAATCAGAGCTCTGCACACATGCAGGTATGTTGGAAAGTTGTGGTTCCGTGGCTGGGCTCCCGACTGAAGTTTGAAGCAAGAATCCATGGGGGTTAAACAGAGTAAACGCCCTGAATGTTATAGTTAAAAAAGATCAGAATGCAGGTAGACAGAAGTCTGTGAGGGACGATGAGCCTCCTTTGGTTAAAAAAAAAAAAAAAAAAAAGTTGAAATGGCAAAGATTTAAACAGTCAGTCCCATTCATCAATTGCACACACTGCAACCTGGAATGTTGTAGCCTGCAGAGGCTTAACATTAGGCCTAGGCTGTGAACTTTGCTCCGTTCGAGAAGTTTGCAGAGTTTTCTGCACTCCGCACTCCGCGTAGCTGGCGGAGTGCAGAAAACTCCGCTTCGTGATGTGCAGCGGAGTTTTTTCCCCGCTCGCGAACGGTAAGTTCGCGAGCTGCCACTCTGGTAGAATTTCTACCAGAGCGGCAGGAATACCAGCACAAACTGCAGTTCGCACTGCACTCCGCCACTTGCGGAACTTCGTGGAGTTTTTTGTAACTTCGCGGAGTTCCGCATAGCAAAACTCCGCGAACTACGCCCAGGCCTGCTTAACATGCTTTCTTCATACTTCAGCAAGGGAACCCCTGATAAGTGACAGGAGTCTATCGTTCCATTGACTCGCCTATGGTGAACAATCTTGCTGATCTTGGGTTGCAGAGAAAACCTGGAGGATGTTGCAAACCTTTAGTGAGCATTTACACAAGAAAAATTAGCATTGGCAAAACCAGTAGTTTTGACATTGGCTGCGTCCTTTTAGCTTTGCCAGTGCTTTTTTCTTTACATGGTTTTTGTAAAGTTGCATTGTAAAAACCATAGGATGCACATGCACGGGTGGCCCTTTTGAAATGATTTTTGTAGTAAAGATTTATAAACTCTTTTGAAAAATGGTCGACTGTGCAGTCATATTTGTTTTTGTAAAAGGCATTGAAGAATGGCTGCTCGTGCTTGCTCATGGGCAGCCATTTTTGTCTGGGTTTAAAGACCATTCAAATATTGACTCTGCTTGCAGTGCAGGATGGTTTGCACTAGGAGAGACCAGTAGCAATGTCTGGGCAGCAGCTCGGCCCTCACAAAGTTTAACGATGGAAGAACAAGTTGTGGAGATAAGACAAGCATTGGCAAAGTCACAGGATCTCGCCCTAGGGACCTCTTGGCTTTGCCAACGACTTTTGGCTATACTGTAATTACCAAAACTGTGCAACATTGCCCCAAAAAATAACAAAGGCAATACCACCTGTCATTTTGTAGGCACACATGTGCACGCTTACAAAACGATAATGGCACCTATTTTCTTTTTCTATATTCAGCTGAACCTTATCCACTTATTTGCTTTAACTATACCCATCAGGAAACAGGAACAGTCAATCAGTCTTTCTGAGGGATTTTCAAACACTTTCACAAGAGGGTTCCGCTGACCCTCTTGAGCTCCTTCCACTCGGCCCACTCACCATAGGGCCCCGATTTGAAAACTCCAAGAGCTCCCCTGAAAAGCAGGGTTGCAGCCCACGCCTAGGGTGGGAGGAGGAGCCCTATGATTAAGCATGCCAGCTGGCTGGTCGGTGAGGGCTTAAGCCCTTCAGAAGGAAATCTTCCCATGTCTGGAGCAGACTGTTCCTTTTACATTACTCAGGATTCCCATTTTCCACAGGGTACCTTTAGTAAAGTGTCATTAATATAGTTCTAATGAAGCCTAAATCTTCCAATGGTGATGACTGATCTATAAATTAGCAACACCATAAATGTACAGGACTCCTTGTTAGTATCCATTCAATCCTCTACACTTTAACTATCACGGGTGATTTAGGAGAATTTATTTTCCAATTTCTTGTTTCCTTAGATTATCGCGATTGGCATCGTTATGGGGAAACATAAGGGGTTCAGCCAGCTCACAAAATTGTGCTAAAGGCCAAATGGGAACGTTCAGCCCTTCAGTGTCCTGTGCCCATGAACTCGGTTATGCACCTCTATGGACTTCAGCTTGGAATGCAGAGCGTTCTTCTTTTCATGGTTCTCACACTGGCTGATGTCAGACTAAGTACGGGGGGTGCACAGGGAAAGCTGGGGCTACAGACCACAGCCGTGCAGGCAAGGGTCATTTGTCTCTACTGTCGGAGGGTCCGTCCTACTCTGGCTTTGCAAACTAGGCCAAGTACAGCCACTTCAGCACTTGACTCTGATTGCGATGGCGAGCAGTGTCAGGCTTGTCGGGGAAGTTAGTGTGGGGGTACACAGGCACATCTGCCAAGTTTCCCAGCCCCATGCTTAATGGGCTGTTCCAGTTCCGTTTTTTTCTTTGAATTCTGGGACTTGTAGTCTTGTATATTCCATTATAAAAACAGGCTACAAGTCTCAGAATTTGATGAAAAAAGCCTGGACTGGAGTAGCAAATCCTGCATGGACCTTGGAAACTTGGCAGATATGCACAGGCTCAGCACTCATAAATATGCATTCACCAACACAGTGTAAGCACTCAACAATAACGTTATAGTTCAGCCCAGTGCTTCGATTTTGAAAAAAAATACGATACTACACATTACACCTAAATGTCTTGGGATACCCTATTTATGGGTGTGAGTCCAATGATGCTCAAGGTGGTGCCCCTCCTAGCATTTCTACCCTTTGCCACCACTCTAATGGTCTGTGTCTCAGTGGCGTAGTCTCTAGGACAGGTGCAGCACGGACTCTTAGCACGTATACTCTCCAGGCTGGATAGCTCAAATATTCTCACCTCTCTTCTGCTGCTGGATGGCCATAGTGGGGCTTCTGATTGCAACAGTTTCTTATCCATACCACCAGTTATCTTCTCTGGCAGTGATGGCTCGCTTCTGGCCTCTTGCTAAGGCAAGACCCTTTGGGTTCCCAGGACAAGTCGGGTAGTTCTTCTTCCAGACAGGACCACAGGTGATATCTCCTCACCTCTCTGAAGCTGGCTGTCAGGCAGACACCAGCCATGGTTATGCAGTAGTCCTCTGGGTATTCAGCTGAGCACTTCCTGCTTAGTCAGAACTTGGAACTGGAACAAGTGAGACAGCAGCACCCACTTTTTCACAGGAACGGCAGACAAGGGATGTGGATTCTGTCTGCCTTTTCAGAACCATTTAGGGTTTGTTCTCTTCCTGTGTCCTTCTCAAGCTGTCTTCCAACCTCAGCCTTTGTTTTGAATAATGCTCTTAATCGCAAGGTTGCCTTCAGGCTGGAACATCCACAACAGAAACCGAGGTGTGAGCAGCTTGCACCCGACTGTCAACGCCTGATCAGGAAGAGAGCCAAAGGGCTGCCACTTTAAGAACCATTCTTACCCTCGCAACAGAAACTGCATGTAGGAGAGTAGGATCTGCCTCTTATGTTGCCCCCACTTTTTTTCTGATGTTTACACTGGTTTCTGGCTATAGTCTGGCTGGGTCCCTGCTAATCAGGGCCCCAGCCTCTCTGTTCTCTCTAAACGACTTGGAGTGCACTCTAGGTGCACTAGTGATTGGATGCTGTGGTACCTTATGAGTCCCTAGTATATGGTACCTTAGGTACCAAGTGCATAGGTACTTCACAGGCCTACCAGGGGCTGAAGCATGTATTATGCCACCCCTGGGAAGCAGACTAAATCTGACACCACAGGCCTGCTACTGCAGCCTGGGTGAGGTGGTGCTAGCACTCCTCACTGAGATATAGGTTTCCTATATCTCTCTTGCACACACATTTAAACCTATCAGTCACCCCTAAGGCAGGCCCTATCAATCCTGAGGGCAGGGTGCTTGGTTCCTATGTGAGAGGGTGCCTCTGCCTGAGCAGGGCCCCTCTGCAGCTCTCAGAGTCCATTCTCTGGGGCTGTTTGTGGATGCGGTTAAACCATATACTCTTAAGTGCATTATATCCTCGCGGTAAAATGCTAACTTTGGAATGGCTGCATCAAAACATGTCGTGTTTGGTGTCAAACATCTTGGAATACTACCCCCTGCCAGTCCTGGCGGCGGGGGTAGCATTCCACCCTTCTAGAGGGATAGACATGTACCTACTGTGGAAACGCGGTAGAATCCTGCAGAGCCCTGGCATCACAAAAATGGATGCCACCAGTCACAGACACTGGGCTGCCCTCCTGCTGATGACCGAAACTCGCAGTGGAGGAAGCCCAACAATAGGCATCTCATCACAGGGAGGTGTAACCACCTCCCAGACAGGGTTTAGTGTATTGGGGCTGGGTGGGTGCACTCTTAGAGTGCTTTGAAGTCCTGCACTGGGGGAGCAGAAGGCTCCTCTGTGCATATGCCAGTTCAAACCAACTCAGGGGCTACCTGCCCCTGCTCTGGCGCAACTGGACAAAGGGAAGTGGGTGTAGCCACCCACTCCCTGACCCTCCCATAGGTGGGGTCATAGAGCTAGTCCCTCCCTTCCTTACAGTATAAGTTAGGGAACCTTGCCATTGCAAAGTAGATATCACTGGACGACGCTCTGAAGAAGAATCCTGGACCTTCGACATTCCACTACCTTTAGAAGACTGAAGAATCTCCCTTGGAGTCAAGGAGTGACTCCCCTGCTTGGCAGGCACCAAAAACTACAAACGACGGTTGCAAACTACGCCGCTCCCGCCGGAGTCCGAAGTCCCTGCAGCCCAAGAAGTGGATTTCCTGACTTCTCGAAGGCCATTGTGAGTCCCCAGCGAAGCTGAGGCCAGTGGACCTCTAGAGTGACGAGGAACCGCGACCCCTGGGTACTGTGCACTATTGTCGAGAGCAACCCCTACACAACGTTCTACGAGCTTGTGCTTTGGACCACGTGTGGTCCTAGCCTCCAGCAGGAATCCTCCCGAAGATCAGAGGCCTACCACGTCCCGAGTGACCGTGGGCCCCTGTTGAGCGAATCCTCCCGAGGCGTCTTCGCAATCCCTTGCCAGCCGGCTTGTGGGTCCCCAGAAGGCTTTCCTACAGAACCAAAGGGCTCCCCTGGTTGCTCCAGGCCTGCCCTGACTTACCCTCGCTGGGTGAGTCCCTCAGACCTTGCTGGTCTGCGCCATTGACTTTTTACACTTTCCCCGAGACTTGCTGTTACCAAGGCTTGTTGGCTCCAATCGAGTTGCCGACACCGCAGTAAGCTACAGACATTGTGGGACACGCAGAATCCAGCTCCTGGTTGTCGTCGACGCCTCCTGGACCTCGTGGCTGAAGAGTCAAGGCACCCGTGAACGACCTGAATCTTGCGACGACGGTGGGCATCCATCTTCCTTGCCCCGAGTCACTGCCAAGTGACTTTGAACACTGTCCCCTCTGCTTTCAGGTCTTCCATCTTCTGAATCCAGGCTTGGATTCCTCCGGACACTTCTATCGCCGCAAGCAGCAAGTCTTCACTGGCTCCCATTGAAAACGACACCGCGACCCGACACCAAAGAACACCTATGCACCCGGCTCCCCTGGGTGAGGTAACTTCAGCACTACGGTGCACCTGTGGGTGTGGGCCCTAGAACTACTTACCCTGTAAGTGACTTGCTTGTAGCTACCCTAGAAGTGCCCTAAAACTCTTACTTTCCAAGTGCGACTATCGCGCTGACTCGTACATGGTTCACGTCTGTGTTAGACACACTGCGTCCAACTCCCTTGCAACTCTATCTGTAACCGCGTCCTTCGACTCGTACAAGGACCGATCGGTGTGTTCGCCTCGAACACGCAAGGGACCTTTAACATTGAAATCTCAATCGCGTCTGTTCGCATGGACTCGCATAGGACTCGCACCGGTGCCAGGACACCGCGTCCGTCCCCTGTGGGTCTCCTACAACTACCTGGGGTGGTTCTTGGGGGTCCTCGATTCTAGATGCCCTAGACCTAGGTCTAGTCAAACTAAGATTGTGATATTCGATTGTGCTAAACTTATTTTGATAACATTTGATTTGTACATATGTTCCTGACTTTCAATCTCATAAAGAGATTAGTAGAGTTGTTTATTAATAAATACATATATTTGATATATATACCTGTGTGGTGTCTTCATTTGGTGATTCAAGAGATTGTGTGGTAAAACAAGCTGCTTTACATTCCTCCAAGACTTAGCCTGAAGGCTGCTCTCCACAGCTACCACTAGGATAGCTTTCTTTAAAGGTTGTCTATAACCTATCTACCATAGGAGTCGAATTGTTCTGGTGCAAGGTGTCCACTTTAATTAGTGAACAGCATATACCAGGCCAACTTCTCACACTGCAATCCCCCCCTTCACTCACATGCACCATCCACCAAATGGTAGTTTTCGGAAAACTGATCAGTATCACTCAGTATCAGAAATAGTTTTTAAGGGGAAGGCTGTCTCCTCTTTTCCCACTTCCGTGTCTGGGTTCCCTCCCTCTAGTAGTGTCAGCAGTAATCTTCCACTGTCTGGGAAAGCAAGCTTATCCCATTTCCACAGGGGTGGAAGTGGTATTTGCACTAAGCTCTTTAGTGTTCACTTGAGCAATTTAGGCAGAAGGGTAAAGTCGAGCTGCATTGGAGACAACTTCACAAAATGCACCTACCTTATGAGCCTCAGCAAGGGGAGTCCCAAGTTTGATCCATAGGGGCTGGAGTCATCCTAGATTGTCCGGATATCCTAGAGAGATGGCTTTACATACAATTGAGCCAAATGGAAGCAATGTACCTAGTCAGCAGTGTCCTGAATTGGTGGCTTCAATCCAGCATTCTAGTGCGCAAATTGGAAAAAGTCCCTCAGTACAAATTACACAAATGGGGGTGGACGAGTCATCTCTTCATACCTTCTAAGCACTAGACTTCACTGTTCGTTGGAATGCCACCTTACTCTGTGTATGTCTACGCAACCTTTTGTGAAATGGCTTGACTTGATGCGTTGCTGCAGGGTTTGAACCTTTTTGGGGTCCAGAAAGATCACCTACTACCTTCTGTGAACAACTCAACAATGGTTATGACAAAGCTACATCGGAGCCATCGGGGTGCGTGGGATACCTGGCTGCTGATCCACCCAGGTCTTATGCCTGCATAGGACACCTGTGTGGGTAGGGACTGTTAGATTGTGCAGCAGTTTTTTGCTATGGAAAACAGATTTCTTACCTTCCAAGAGTTTTTGAATATTTTCTCTTTGCCACAAATTGACTTTCCCTGCATGCTTGTGGGCATTAGGTGTGCAGAAGCATCAAAGGAAGAAGGAATGACTGTGCCCTTGAAGTAGGGCCAAAGCAGCTGCTGTAAATATAAGCTTGGAACACGCATGGCTTTGAAGTATATATTTCTTGTAATGACCGCTCAACTGAGTTAAAGGCTGGGGCGACGTGAATAGGTGCATAGAAAGTCTTGATGCGCAAAGCACGTGTGATTTCATGGGCACAGTCATGCTAACGGAAGCTGAGACACTGTGCATGGAAGCAGTAAACCAGGCCGGGTGCAGGGAGCTTGGTGATAGCGGAAGCATTGGCCTTTGCACAGTGAAGGTCTCCGGATGTGCGTGGGCAGGACCGTGGGTCGCATATTTCAATGAGCTGGGCTTCAGACATTCAGCACGGTTGACAAATACGGTCATTTCTGTTTGATGTACTTTATTTTTGGAATTCAATTGAGAAATTTCACTCTTTTCGACAGGAATTTAAGGTCTGATTGAACCTTTTTTCTGCTAATGTTTGTTTACATTTTTTAATTACTTAACCCTTTCCAGTGTGAACGCCCAGAAAGCAGTATCTGGAGTCTGGACTTTGGTCTCTATGTGGCCCCCTAGCAATCAACTTGTATTTTTTATTCGTGATTGAGAACTATTTTTTCCTGTTGGCCCCTTGTATGATTTTATTGCTCTTATTACTCGAATATGCAGTGCTCTGACAACCAGTGATTTTCAAGGTCCTTAGTCTTCGACCTATCAAACAATTCCTTTTCTTTTCACTTTAAACCTGCTCGTTCCTCAAAATACTGGAAAGCCAACTGAAGAACAACAATTTGGAAGTGCAGTTTAATAGCAAGTTACCAAATCTACTCTAGTATCGTGTTACCACGTCATTTAAAAAGCAGCAAGCAGCTCGCCTGGAATGTTGGGGGCTCTGAGGGGAGGACTTGGAGGCCAGCACCCAGTAGCTGTACTGGAGACATCTGAAGTTTATGCCCATGATGCTTCTGTGCGTCTGGTTGAGCAGCCTCGGGTCTAGTATCCTTCCGCCAGCCGAGGAAGCTCACGTCTTTCTGGAGTGCGCTGCATATTACAGATGTGTGCGGGAGTGGGCTTAGCAATCGCACTTTTTAAATATACCTTGCGAAATTGCCATGTGAAGTGGAGGTGCTGTTTGGAAGCTTCACCAACTACTAAAATACTGATTATAGAAAAATGTACTGACGCGACATGCCATTTCGGGAAGTTAAATCTAATATAAACTTGACATTTTTCAAAGAATTACCTTAACTTCACTTAGCAGGAAGTTGAAGCGAAAATCGCCAGTGATTGTTAGAATGGAGTACAGCGAAGTCAACGCCACTTACTGGCAGCTCTTGTACCTCGGAGGTCACCCTTAACACATACTTTAGCTCTTTTAACAAACAACAAAGATAAATATAGAGAGGATATTAGAATCTACAAAGTTGAAATAAAATCGGCTCAGACTCTCTACTTTGAAGAGAATTACATCCGCCTCCAACTCCCCACGCGAAATCTTTCGCATCGCGAAATCACTTCTCCAATCCCCCGCCCCTCCCATCGTATCCGATGATACCTTATCTCGCTGTAATCAAATGGCAGAATTCTTTTTTAATAAAATACAGGATATATATTCCGCCTTCCCTCAGGAGATAGTCCAACAAAATGTAACATCTTTGGACATTATGCCCCAAGATAGAGAATGCTTATTTGCTGAAATTCCCCCTCTTAATTTGCCCATTCTTCGAGGGATTCTCAGCCAATTAAAATCTGGCTCGCCCTTGGATTCCTCCCCCCCCACCATCCTCAATCTAGTCGCAGAGACCGTCGCCCCAGTGATTCTCAACTTGATTAATACCTCATTCCAGACGGGACTTGTTCCCCCTTCCTGGAAGCGGGCAATGGTCAAAGAATTGTTAAAAAAAAAAAAACTCTAGATCTGGAAGTGTGGGGGAATTACCGCCCCATTTCACTACTGCCAGGAATCCGCAAAATTGCAGAGAAGCATCTTAACTCTGCTCTTTCTGCTTTTTTGGAAAATGACTGTCTCCACCCTTCACAGATGGGATTTAGACCCCTACGAGGTACGGGCAGTAGTAGAGGAATCTAGAAAAATCCTAGATGACAGAGGCTGCGCTGCTATTATTCTTCTAGACCTCAGCGCAGCCTTAGACACGGTCAACCACCAGCTGCTGATCCAGAGACTTAATGATGTGGAAGTAGTCGGGACAGCGCTGAAATGGTTGCAGTCTTTTCTGGAGGATAGATCTTTTGAAGTCTTCGAGGATTAAATCACCTCAGAACGGATGCCGCTTAGATGTGGGGTCCCTCAGGGATCTTCCCTAAGCCCCACACTATTCAATATCTATGAGGTCCCTGGCTGAAGTGGTTCTACCTTTCGGAATTCAGATTGTCACCTATGCCGATGACACCCAACTGGTTGTCTTTCAATCAGCTGGACAACACTGGACATGGTCTAACAAGGTGTCTTAAGAAGGTCTCAATATGGATGGAATGTTCGTATTTAAAATTTAACGGAGCAAAGACGGAGCGGATGTTCCTTGGCAATTCTGCCTCCCTCAATATAGGACCATTCTGGCACAGCTGCCTTGGCCCAGCCCCCTCTCCCAAAGACCAGATTAAGAGCCTGGGTGTCTGGCTTGACCGGAACCTTGATTTCAAGGTGCAAGCACAGAAGGTTGCAGCCAGTTGCTATGGGATCCTAAGAATGATACGGAAAATCCTCCCTTTGCTACCTTTTGTAGCCAGAAGACTGCTGGTGCAAGCATTGATTCTTTCCCGGCTTGACTATGCCAACGCCCTTTACTTAGGAGCTCCATGCTTTTCCACAAACAAATTACAGATTGTGCAAAACTGCGCAGCACGTCTGCTACTGAACACTCCCAATCGTCTATCGGCTAAACCTGATCTTGCGGTTCTTCACTGGCTTCCTATTCAGGAGAGGATCCAGTTTAAGGCATTGTGCATGGTTCACAAAGCACTATCAGGCAAGGGACCACCCTTCATCCGATCTACTATTCTGCCCTATCGTGCTAATAGGGCCTTGAGGTCGGACAACAAACATCTGGTGGTAGTACCAAAAATAAAAAGATCGAGGAGTGGAGGGTGCCTCTTTTCATATAATGTTGCCAAGCTTTGGAATCGCCTCCCCCTTCAGATTCGTCTTGAACCAAACTACTTGATCTTTCGAAAACAAATTAAAACTTTTCTCTTTCCCTAAATACTGTTCGGAGCCTTGATCGTACTGTGGTAGCGCTGGGATGCCCTCGGGTAACCACGCGCTTTAGAAATGCTGTTTCAATTAAATTAATCATTCTTTTAAACACGAGTGGGATATTTATTCTGGCACATCAGGGATTGGAAGAATAGAGTTCAACAAGAGATTTAAAAAAAATCTCCCAATTTAAAACTAAACCTGGAATAAAGCTTAATTGCCACCCTAGCTTTTGAAGTGGCGTTGCATGGTCTATTGATGGGCCTGAGAAGGGTGTCACGCTAATAAGGTGGGTATCAAAGCGCGGTGGGACTCTAACCCATCGACCTGCTGTCTCGGCGTCTGGTGTTTTGGACTTTATCCCTGGGTCATTAAGTGAGGATGACCCCATGAGCAGCCGATGGTGAGAAACATCTCAGCTATGTAGGTACAACTGAATTTCCTTTGTGAGTCACAAAGTGTTTCTTGTGATAAAAACACAGAGGAGCTAATCTGTTTAAGCCGCTCTATGGTAGCATTGGATTTTCATCTGTTTAGACTTTTACATTCAAAGTGACAATTGCGGAGTTTTTACGCATTGAAATTTTGTAATGCACTTGGATCATGGTCATTGTGACGACTTTGTAAATATTTTTACTTTTTTGCATTTTTACCTTCCATAAACTCACCTTTTCCCTTCCCCCTGTGCCCAATGCCTGCAGTCCACCCACCCCCAAATGGCTGTAAGGTCACTCTTGCAAGTGGAACAAGCCATTGCTATTCTGTTAAGGTGCTTTGTGCCTAGCCAGATGGTTTCAACATTGCCGCACTGTTTGCAAGTCAGGGGGGAGTGGTCTATGTCTCATAGGTAGGCAATACCCGAGACAGCAAATTCAAACTTGGTTCTGGCCCATCCAGGTCTTCCGGCTGCCGTAGTCGTCCCGCCACCCACTTTGTAAACCATTGGAACTGCGCTGCGTGGTAATAGGTCTCAAGGTCCGGCAAGGCAAAGCCCCCTTCCGCCCTAGGTCTCTGCATAGTGACAAGGGCCACTCTCCGCCTCCCGCTACCCCACAAGAACCCAGTGAACAATGTGTTGAGCTGTGCAAAGATCTTGTGCGGGATCCAAATGGGGAGCGTCCCAAACAGATAGAGAAGCCTGGGCAATGTAACCATCTTTACCAATGCTACTCTGCCTGCCACAGACAATGGGAGAGTCCCCCAAAATTCGAAGCAGCTCTTAACACCACGCACCGCCCGCCCTATATTACTCTCCAAAAGATCCACAGGGTCGTGGTAAATCCTGGTCCCCAGATAAGGCAAACATCTAGTTTCCCAGGGAACCCCCTCCGCGCTCTGCGTACCATCTCTACCAGGGCTGGCGGGGAACAGGCACGACTTGGACCAATTCACACGGAGCCCAGCAATCCTTCCTAACGTGCCTAGCAAATCCTTTGCTCCCCGGAGCGCATCTCCCGAATTGGCCAGAAACTAAAGCAAGTCATCTGCATAGGGCGCTATATGCTGCAAGTGGCCCTCCACCAAAAGCCCTTGGTAATACCGACCCGTCCTGGCATGGGCAGCCATAGGTTCCATCGCCAGGGCAAACAACAAAGGGGACAGGGGGCATCCCTGCCTCGTTCCTCGCCCAACCTCACAGGCATCAGAAATCAGTCCCCCCTGTTCAGACCCTGGCAGTGGAATTATTATACAAGATCGCCGTCCATTCAACAAAGCGGTCCCCCAAGCCGAACGCCCTCAGGAACTTAAAAAGGTACGGCCATTCTAGGCTATCAAAGGCCTTCTCAATATCGACCGTAAAGATACAGGCGTCTTGCTTGCAATAAGTATCCGCCCCCAAGATGCGCAGGAGTTTACGAATGTTCATCGCTGTGTTCCGAGATGGGATAAATCCGGCCTGGTCCACGTGAACTAAGGTCGGCATATGGGTCAACAGGCGACTAGCTAATACCCTACTCAATATCTTGTAATATAAGTTGAGCATGGCAAGTGGCCTGTAGGAGGTGCGATCCCAGGCAGGTTTCCCCGGCTTCAGAAGGGGGACGATTACCGCCTCTCTCGTGGAAGCAGGGAGGGAACCCTCCCGTCTCGCGCTATTATACAATGCTACTAAGCGCGGGACAAAAACATCCGCGTTTTCAGAGTAGAATTCCACCGGGAGTCCGTCAGTCCCCGGCGTTTTTTTCTTAGCCATGTTTGGCGCCACGTACCTCCCTCGCCTCGATATCTCTACCAAGTTCCTCTGCCGCCTCCACCTCAACCCTGGGAAGTTCCACGTCCGTTAAGAAGCTCTCATCATTGGGATCCCTTGTGCCAAGCCTACTCTGGTAAAGTACTGATGAATACTGCAGAAACTGCCCATTAATGTCGCGCTGTCTATAATACACATCACCTTGCCCCCGAAGCTCTAATATCTACGTCCCTCTACGCGCTGGGTTGGCCAGCAATGCTCCAGATTTGTCCCGTTCAGCATGTGCCCGAGCAGTATAAGCCTTATAATCAAAACAGCGCAATTTTTCTATGTGTACCGCTAGGTCTTCTCGAGCCGCTAGGAGACCATCCTGTCTATCAGGTCGTTCCGGTCTCTCTTTTTCTGCTTCTCTAAGTCTATTTTCTGCACTTTGCACCTCCTGCAGCAATACTCTTCGCACTCCCACCACCTCCCTATGCAACGTCCTCTGATCACTGATTTAAAAGCATCCCATTCAACAAGTGGACTCGTCGCCGTCCCAGCATTGGTACTAAAATAATCCTCAATCGCAGCGCCTATTGTTTCCCGAAACACTAGATCTTCCAGTGCCTCCGGCCTCAGGCGCCACGTGGGAATGGTGGGGCGATCCCGCAGCCAATTCAGTGACACCAGCAACGGATTATGATCCGATACTGTTCTAGCTAAGTATTCACTATGCACGACCCTTCCATGCACGTCCGGTGAACAGAGAATCGAATCCAGGCGAACATGCAAGTCATGCAGCGGAGAAAAGTAAGAGTAATCCCTATCCCCTGGGTGATGAGCCCACCAAGAGTCCGTCAGTCCCCATTGTTTCTGCCAAGCCCGCCTCGTCGCTGCCAGTCTGTTCACTGGGGCATCTACAAGGGGAGGGTGAGAGCGGTCCAGGTCAACGTCTGTGATGCAGTTGAAGTCGCCCCCCAGTAACACTGACCCCGCCAACATGTTTGCCAGCTTCCCAGACAGATGCGCAAAAAATGCAGCTTGATCTATGTTGGGGGCATATAGGCTTCCCAATACAATGTCCTTACCGTCTAGGCGCCCCGCCACCACCACATACCTGCCATCCGGATCAACCAGCTGCCCAGTGCTCTGAAATAGAACCCCGCTCGGGACCCAAATCAATGTGCCCCTAGCAAAGGCCGAATACGCTGTGCAAAACACCTGCCCCCGCCATCTACGCTGTAGTGCCACCCTCCTGCTTAGTGTGATGCGTCTCCTGCAACAGGGCAATCTGCACCCCTCTCCGCACTAGATAGGCATGTATCCTGTGGCGGCGCGTCATAGTGTGCATCCCCCGAACGTTCCAGGACATGCACTTAATGCCTATGGGGGATCCCATGGTGCATCCCTCAGTGTCCCTCCATCAAGGCCCCCCCCAGCGGCATGCCTGATCCCAAGAAAACCCCCTGCAGCCACTTGATCTCCCAACTCCCGCTCCCCAGGACAGGTACATTCGAACTAGATCCCATCCAAACTAGTGCAACAAACAACTATTCACGAAATGTGGTGAAGCATGTGCTGGCCCTATAGGACCCAGAGCTCCCCTGGCCACACCCCCCCCCATCCACAGCGAACATGGGGACCCCATCATCGGCTCATTGCTGGTGCCAACAGCCCACCACCCCCAAGGAGAAACTCTCCCAGCGATCAGTCCCCACTATGAACATGGACCCATCTCACCCAGCTACATGCGTCCATCTCATGCGAGTAAGTCCGCCGTTTGAGGTGTGACCACAGGAAGTTCAGGTTCAGAGTCCCCATTCGTGCTGCTAGGAGGAGAAGTCTCAGATCTGCCCGTGCCATGTCCAGTAACAGTCGAGTTCGGGCTAATGTCGCCCCGGCTAATCTCTGCAACCACCTGCACGGCTCTCTCTCTCTCTCTCAAGTTGGTGTCCTGGCGAGGTAGGAGCCCTCGGTGAGCCCAGGGGTGCGGGCGACCCCCGGAGCATTCGTCGAAGAAGCATTTCCGGACCCGGTCTGTCGCACCTCCAGCCACTGCCATGCGTTTTGCGGGGTAGTAAAAAAGTATTACGTTCCTGCCTACCACCCGTAGGCGTGCAGGGAACAACATGGCATACGGCATCTGCAACTGCCAGAGTTTCTGCTTGACTGCGAGGAAAGAAGCATGCTGTCTCTGCACCTCCCTGGTGAAGTCCGGAAAAATCATCACCCTGGCATTTCCGATTTGAAGATTCTGCTTCCCCCGGGCCTGCTGCAATATACGATCTCTGTCACGATAATGGAGTAAGCGCACAACCATCGGCTTCGGGGGCGCCCCCAGTCTGGGGGGGGGTCGAGCTGGGACCCTGTGAGCGCGCTCTAGGGCAAAGGAAGGGGGGGGGGGGTGGGAAAAGAGTCCCTCCGTGGCCACATCCGTCCTAAGCCAGGCCTCCATGAATTTGACAGTCATCTCCTTCCTCCCATTCCGGGACCCCCACTATACGGAGGTTGTTCCTGCGAGAGCGCCCTTCGCTGTCTTCTGCTCTTGCCTCCAAGACCCCGACCTTATCCTCCACCAGTTTCATGGAACGCTGTAAAGTCAGGATTGCGTCCGGAACCTCCTCCATGGTCTTCTCGTTAGCATTCACCCGCTCCTTTAGTTTGCGGTGGTCGTCCTTTGATAAACTGAGGTCCACTCCTATAGCGTCAATCTTGGACTCCAAGGCCTTCCTCGATGAGGTGATGGCCTGCATTATGTCCGCCAGTGTGGGGGCCCCCCAGGGCCTCATCCGTCCGTTGGGTCTCCAACTCCTCCTCATCGTCTGAGCGCTGTCCCGCTCCTTCCACCAGTAGGACAGCAAAGCCCTTTCGCCGGGAGGTCCGACCCATGACCGCAGGTCGCAGAAGGCCCAACAGGCCACCAATGTGGGAATCACAGGAGCGTCCGTGCACCTTCGGCGCGTTCCCCAGCAGCGTAAACCTGTCCAGTTGGTTATTCCTCTAAGGCCTCCACAGCAGGGTCAGAGTGCCGGCCCAGTCCATAATCACAGGAGAGGAGCGGGGCGACCGCAAGGGACCCAGCCCCCTCCAAGCAGTGTAATAATGCACAATCACTTCCCAGGTAGCGCAGAGGCAACGGCAATGTCAATAGTTCCGGCGTCCTCCACCAGCACACCGTCCCCGCCGTCCGCTCCTCCTGCTCAGGGCCCTCTCCACCAGCAAGCCCACTCAGCACTGCTATTCACGACGGTAGTACCACACTGCCACCATCAAAGTGAGCCCCCCTAGTCCGCCGGGGTGAAAGCTAGATGGCGCTGTCAGCAGCAATCCCCTCTTTATGTGCTCCTTACGTGCGGTTGTGCCCCGACTCAAACTTAGGGCCCTGCAGTGCGCACCTCACTCTCCAGCACGCCTCCGACGGCCAGGACCATGGGAGATCAGACCCGCCCCGCTCTCCAGCACCCCAAGGTCCCCGCTCACCGCATCGTCAGCTTGTGGCAAAATCCCGGGTAGGCATCAAGCCGCCGCCTCAGGAGAGTGTAAGCCTTGGACCCTGCACACGAAGGCCGTCCCATCAGTGCCGCGCGGCCGCCATCTTAGAGGCTCCACGTTCGGAGCCGACCCGACCAGTGCTCAGCGTGTCTTCGTCCCGGGGGCACCACCACCCCTCGGGAGGCGCTCCACAGCACTCTCTCCTCTCTGCCACCGAGCGGCAGTAAGGGGCCGTTCTACACCCCCCCCCCGTCGGAGATATGCGCATCCGCAGCGCTCGGCCGCCATTTTGAGGGCTCCACGCTCCGAGCCGGTCCGGACAAACTGCAGCGTTTCTCGGCCGTGGGGGGCACTTCCGCCGCTTCTCGGGCGCTCCGCAGTGGCACCGGTTGTTCCGCCGTCTATTTGTGAGTAAGGGGCCCCCTTACATGATCAGGATAGTTGCGAAGGAGGGGAAGCCGCGGACAGAGCTCCGGAGTCCGCTTCCCCTCACATCGGCGCCAAGCCACGCCCCCTTCATCCCCGGTTATGTAAGAAAAAAAAAACTAGATTTGCAAGCAGTAGAACCAGATACCACCGACAAAACTGTCTTTGGATTGGATGAACAAATACGTAAATTAAGTGTATACCGTTTCAAACCCCCATCCCTCCCCATAAACCGGACTAATGCCTGCCACGGCTTTTACCCTATCAGTGTTTATGCATGACAAAGTTATTACATGATGCCGTTTCTTGAGTGAAAGGCAGCCTGAGAATCATGAATCTCCTACAATAATTTGTCTTTTCGTGATATTAAAGACTGTTCGAGACTATATGGAAGAGTACTGCCTATAAACCTAGGTTTGCGGTCTGTATCATCTTTGTCTGAACCCTTCCCTGCCGAAATTCTATGGCGTCTGTTTAAATTCCCATCTTTGCTACAGAGTTGCTCATTACATCAGGTTAAACAGAAAAACAATATTAATAATCCACTTTAATTGACTTCATTTGGATTACTTTAGTCAATATTTGTTGTTTAATATTGAAGTCCAAGAAATGTATCAATATTGTTTGTGGTTTAGCTCTTTCCCTTGGAGGAGCAAATAGAACCTGACAGGCTCTGGCAATTGTAAGGTCCTTGGGTGTTTCAGAATGTGATCTGTAATAAGATGGCTGACGGAATCAATCATATTTTTAACTTGTTTCTTCTTCTCCAGGTTACCTTCCACCCTTGGGTAGGAAGTTCAGGAGAAGTTCTCTAACACTTCATGTTTCAGTCTTACTGAAAATCTGTTTTATTAGCATTTCACAGTAAAGCATAAACGCATACCACAGTTCAAAGCTTACAGCAGGCTTAGGCCACAGGTAAACTTTGTAATAGGTTGCAGGAGAGTCATCAAGAAGGCCAAGCGATGAGTGTCGATACATTTAGAAAAGTAATGACTGTGGTATAAGAAACAGATAAGCACTTTACTCAACATAACATGTTAACTAGGGGTGGAGGGGAGGGGGAAAGGGGGGGGGGGAAGGGCCAGAAGTACCGTATCATGTGGCCTGACAAGCTGGTTAGAGGGGTATGGCGAGGAACATATAGGCTGAGGAAATAAGAAAAGAGGGGAGAAGGATAGACTAGGGATGTTCATCTGCAGGATGACGGGGCACTTCACGGTGGGAGTTCAACCCCAAAGGGTAGGATTGTATCCTCAAAGAGCTGAAGGGCGTGGAGTCAGTGGAGTGAATCAGGAGTATTCTAGTCTGGAAAAATGATCAAGCAGTGCCAGTGTATAATACCAGCGGGTCATGATTTTATAGGCCGTTTGGGATGCTTCTGTGTATCCTAGGAATGTCGCGCCATAGTTCCCACTGTTTTGGGGAAATGTCTTCTGCAGAGTCTGTGTGCCATTATGTTTGATAGGTGTGAGCGTGTATAGGGGTGGAGTGCTGTAGAACCTGATATGTACGGGAGATCAGTCTCTGTGTGCCATTAAAGGAACGCACTAACGTCTTGAAGAAAGTAAGTGATTGTGTTGCCCCTTGTGTATTGGTTGGTGTAAGTAGCCAGTGTCGGAGTTGGTAGTATTGCAATCTTGCTGTCATGGAGGTGAAAATCCTTCTTGCATTGGTCAAATGTCTGAAATACCTCTCCCTCAGAGATCCCGGATCGTGCGACACTCTCCCTCACCCCAGGCTGCAAAGGAGGGAGGATGTAAGGCTGGGGGAAACTGGGGTTAAGGGCCAGTGGGGTATTGGGTGAGGCAGAGGATGTGAGGCCCCTGGAGATCAGTTATCCCAGATGCCTAAGACCGTTTTTGTAGGGGTGGCTATGTATGTGCTGGGAGGTAGTCTGTTTCGAGAGCCAAGCCCCAAGAGGTCTACACGCCACCGCCCATGTGAAACTGTTTTTTTTGCTTTCGCGAACCAACCAATCCGAGGTATAGTGGAGATGTGACGCCCAATAATACACTGTTAGGGCAGGCGAATTCCCCCCCCCCCCCCGGTCCCTGGGCAGCATGAGGAGTTTATTGGAGAATATTGGAGGTCCCTTTCTCCAAATAAGAGTTCACATCCCTCTGAAGGCGTAGAATGTCTGCCTGAGGAATAGGCGTGGGAAGGGTTTGGAATAGATACAGGATTTTCGGCAGTATGGACATCTTAACTGCATTAAGGCGGCCTAGCCTCGACATGGGGAGCAGTTTCTAAAGCCTCAGGTCCTCCAAAACCGAGCATCTACGCTCTGGCCAATTGGCTTGGGACCACCAGGTCAGGGAGGTCACATTTAGGCCCAAATAACAGATCGAGTGGGTCGCCCATTGGATATGGGGTATGTTATTTCAGTTCAAGTACTTCCTGTGGTGGTGGGAGAGATAGATTCGGCGCCTGTGACTTGGTCATGTTGATTTTGAGCCCCGATATCTTCTCAAAGGTGTGGAGGAGCAAAACGAATGCAGGCAGGGAGGTCCTAGATTCTGTCAAGGTAAGTAGAAGATAGTCTGCAAAGAGCATGACCTATGTTCAGTGCCGCCAAAGGGGATGCCCTTGATGGCAGTCGCCTGGAGTATGGCTATCGCCAATGGTTCCACCGCCAGGGCAAAGAGCAAAGGAGAAAGCGGGCAGCCTTGCCGGGTTCCTCTTCGAATGTGTATGGAGAGGGAGAGGAGCCCATTAACACGATCTGCACAATAGGAACGACGTAGGGTGCCATTATCCAAGAAGTCCTGGTCGGGCCTAATCCGATTTTCCATAGGACCGTATGCAGGAATGCCCAATCCACCCTGTCGGGCTTTTTCTGGGTCAAGGGAGAGGAGACAAGCCGGCAAATCTCAACGTTGTACTTTCTCCACCAAGTGTGCTATTCGACTGATATTATCTGCCCTTGACACTGGAGTATGAATCCAACCTGATCCGTGTCTACCAAGCCAGGTAGATATGGCTCCAAACGGTTTGCCAAAATCTTGGTGTAGATTTTTACATCCGTATCAAGTAGGGCGATAAGGCGAAAGGATGCGCAGAGGGAGGGGTCCTTCCCCGGCTTGGGTATGAGAGCTATTTTGGCCATCGACATTGTAGGTGTGAGGCCAGTAGCTTCAGAAAACAAATTGAAAAAGACAGAGTAAGTGGTCTTGTAATTGAGGTAGGAACATGCAATAGAAAGAGACCGTAAGGCCGCCTGGGGATTTGCCCACTGTATTTCGGTTAGCGTTATTGGGGTCTCCAGAAGTTGCGTGTGAAGGGATGCCCACGGGCAAGATGCAAGATATGGGCCGACTTCCTCTTGAGTGACGGCGTCCTGGCTCTATCGAGCAGTGTAAAGATTGAAATGACTGTCTTTCTCGGAGGTGGCCCATGTACCATCTACGTTCTTAATTTTAGAGATGTGGGCTCTGGCGGCCCAAGTGCGGAGTCAGCGGGCCAAGAGTGAACCCACTTTATCCCATCCCTCATAGTACTTTTGCTTTAACATAAGTGAGCGTTCGGGGAAAATAAGGCAGAAGGACCCTCAGTTGGCCCCGAAGCAGAGCCAACTGCTTGTGCCGTCGCGAGGGCGCAGTGTGGTCTAATCGCTCCAAGGCCTTAATGTCTCTGGTCAGGCCAGCCTCCAGCAGCCGGGCCTCTTGGGTCCGGGCGATTACAATTGAGGTGCCGCGGATGGTCGCCTTGAAGGCATCCCACAAAGTGTGGCCCACGACATCGGGTAGGGCGTTTGCCTCAGAGTAGGCTAAGATTTCTCGCCGAATCTCTTCCACATTGACCGAGTTATGTAGGATATAGGGAGGGAGTCTCCATCGAGGCGGAGAGCGGGTCGCTGCGTTTGTGCTCCTCAAGGTCACCTCGGTGGGCGTGATCCAAGATAGAGATGTCTGAAATGTGCACCAGTTCAAGGGTCCGTATTAATGAGTGAGATAAAGAAATAATCGATGTGAGTATGAGCAATGGACATGGGGGAGGAATTGTCTTGGGCATCTGGCGATATATATCGACAAGCGTCCACCAGACCCAGGTTCAAGATATCCCTTTTCAATGCAGCAGGCATCGTCCCTGCACCCTGAAAGAATGCTGTGCTGCGATCCAGCTCAGGATCCCAGAAAGTTAAAATCCCCACCAATGAGTAGATGCCCTTCTTCCTGTGTAACTAGTTCTTTCAGGAGGTTCCTGAGATGTCAGGGGTGTGGAAATCTTTAAATCTACTTGTCCATGGGACCAAATACAACATAAATCTGGATGTCCTGTAAGACAGTCAACTTGTCCCACCTATTCCCAAATCAATTATGTGGGATGGCAGAGCCATTAATGGATTTTTGTTTTAATAAAACTGACCAGTGGGGGGCGTGGCCTGCAGCCGAGGAAAATGGCCGCATACTAGGTGAGCTGCGACAGCAGATAGGGTAAAACCACCCCAAAATCCGTCACAATCCGGCCATAGGGGAACGCGGACAGCGGAGCTGACCGGCGGCGAGCTGCTCGCGGGTGCAATCGCGGCGGCAGCAGGGACGAGGGAGGCTTCCAGCCCGGTGGGGCGAAAACTCGGAACTCAGCGCCCGTGCGGGCGAAAATGGCACCGATGGAGTGCGAGCGCTCGGCCTAGAGCGGCAGGTCCCGAGACGCGAGCCGGACTTGGGAGCGAGAGGTGCTCGGACTGCAGCGGAGCCCGGGAGTGGTGCGCACACAGCGGCTGAGAGGCGGCCTGAGGAGACCGACGGCCGACACAGAGGTGGGTGCGGAGGTGCCCTGGGAGCGTCGCTCGGCCAGCTGGGGGCCCGGAGGTGAGCTTGAAACGCAGGCACACAGAAGCCACGAGCAGAACCGCTGTTGCGGCGGAGAGCCGCGCTGGGTGTGCGCTACTGACAGTGCGGAGCCCGGAGACCGGGAGGCGGCGCAGTGAGCCCGAGATTTGGAGACTTGGCCGCACTGGTGGGGCCCGCGGAAGCGAGCTGGGCCTGCTGAGCGTTGCTGCCTCCCACCGGAGCGCGCGTCTGGATAACTCCGGGGTCTGGGGCCCGAGCGCTCTGAGGCTAATCCATTGTAGTGAGAGACCTGGACCAGTACTGAGTGGCCTGAGAGGCGCTGGGGGTGAAAACTCGTCTGCCTGCCCCTGGAAGCCTGCTGCGTGACCGTTGGCAGGGCGGCCTGCTGAGCCGGTCGGCGTGCGACCTGAGCAAGGGAGTGCGGTGGTGTCCCTCACGGCTGAAGTGGCGGAGGACCGGGGGTGGACTGGACGGTTCATCCGGCCTGCGGTTGGACGATTGCGACAGGGACAAGGGGCCAGACGTGTGAGCCCTCCCGCCACGGCCTCATCTACGGCAATGGGTCGGCATAAGCCGCCCCTTCCGAACCAAGCCAACCAGATCGACAAATACACAGTGGCTATGGGGAAGGGAGAGGGCCTCCGCGATGGGGGACAACAGGGTGGCGACGCGGACGGAGGATCGGACCCGTCACTCAGAGACAATGCAGGCCATCAAAGACATGCGTGGCACAATGGAGCCCAAACTGGACTCTGTCACAGAAGAGGTTAACCTCCTCCGGGCTGACTTTCGGACTATGTCGGGCAGGGTGGCCGAGACGGAGAGTGGCATTGGGAATTTACAGGGCAGAACGAAGAAGCTTGAGGAGCAGGTCGCCACGCTGGTGAAGGCCCAGGGTGACGTCGTAGCCCGCCTGGAGGATCAGGAAGGCCGGGCGCGACGCAACAACGTCCGCATCGTAGGGGTGCCGGAGGGACTGGAAGGGCCGTCCATGGATTGTTTTGTTGAGGAACTGATACTGCAACACCTTAAGCCCAAGCGTCTCTCAATTTTTCTCTGTCGAAAGGGCCCATCGCGCAATGGGGGGGAGGCCCAAGCCTGGGGCCCCTCCGCGCACCATCATTGCCCGGTTCCTGAACTACCGGGACCGGGATGCCATCCTGCAGGCCTCACGTACTCACCGGAGACTTAAGACTGGAGAACGCAACGATCCGGTTTTCCCGGACTTCACTCTGCAGGTCCAGCGTCAGCGCAGGTCCTTTGAAGGCGTCAAGCGAGCCCTTAGGGACCAGGGTGTGCGGTACATGATGCTCTTTCCAGCACGGCTCAAGATCCTGGATGGGGAAAAGGTGTACTTTTTCGATTCTCCGGCGGAGGCGAGCGACTGGATGGAGGGATGGCGGACCGTGGGCCGCCAGGGTGCAGCACGGCGCCGGACCTCCAACGACACCTCTCGTGAGGCCGAGAGGGCTACAGCACCAGCCCGAGGGAGTCAGGAGCGTGAACGTCCGCCACCGGAGGACTGATGGGGACACAAGCCGCATGGAGGGCTACACATGGGGAGGCGGGCAATGGCGCACGTCTCTTGGGCCCTGATGGGCTGGGGGCCACTAGTCAGGCTGCACAAAGATTTTGAACATCTCCGTGACTGAGTGACCGCGCTGGCTGACGTGGATTGCTCGGTCCATAGGGCTCTAGGCGTTGGCCCGCTGGGGTTTGGGAGAGGGGAGGGTGGGGGCTAATTTCTTGTTTAAAGGGGTGGAAATCCGACAGTCAGTTGTGCCAGTTTCTGCGAGTTGTGGGCTTACGTTCCCTCAGTTAGTTGAAATGGGACTATTTGGGCGACAGGCACTCTGCAAGTTTTTAAGGTGGGGGTTGGGGCCCACTTAGCAGGGAGGCAGGGAGGGGGGACAGACTGGGGGTGGGATGGGGTTGATGGGAAGTTTAAGTTTAGCTCATGTCAATATATCTATGTTAATGCTGTGGTATTGTGAGGGCACTGCGCAGTGGCAGGGTGGAAATCCGTTGAGGATGTGGATTCACAGTGGGGATGGGGGATCAGGCTAAGATTAAAATATGGACATGGAATGTCAATGGGATGGGCAACAAGATCAAGAGAACTCTAGTACTGCAGCACTTGAAACGCCATTCTCCAGATGTGGTGCTCCTGCAGGAAACCCACCTCCGGGTAATAATTGCAGGGCCTTAGATAGGTTCGGGTACAAGATGGTAGCCCACCCGGATTCACGTCCGGCTCGAGGGGTGGGGATATTGGTCCGTAGGAGTTTGCCAATAACTGTCTTAAATTCCTGGATGGAGGACGCTGGGTGCTTCGTGGCGGTGGCGGTGAGATGGGAAGGGCGTACGGTGCTCCTGTGCTCCTGTTACATCCCGCCCGGCCTGCATGCTACACTTTACAAGAAACTGGGGACACATTTGGCGAACCTCCCCAACGGCACTTTGATCCTGGGGGCGACACCAACGCGGTAATGGACGCCGAACTAGGACCGGTCAGGCGACAGACGAGCCAGCGGAGGGGAGGCGGGCCTGCGGGGCTTCACGGCTGCAATGGGCCTATGCGACATATGGCGAACTCGCTTCCCAGCCCGCAGACTCTACACCTTTTATTCGGCCAGACATGGCTCCTTTTCGAGGTTGGACTATATTTTCACGCGGGGGATCAGTTGGGAGATTTTGTAGACCCGAGTATTATGGCGCGAGGCATATCGGACCACTCTCCGGTGGGTGTTACCCTTCGGGGACGGTGGTGAACAGGGCCGCATTCCCGCGAATAGATCCGTGGCGGTTAACTGACACTTCGATTACTGATAAGCTTCGGGAGGGCTCCGAGAATTATTTCTCCGACAATCAGGGATCGGTTACCTCCCAGCTAACGTTGTGGGAGGCGTACAAGGCAGTCCTGAGGGGACAGGCCCAGGCTTTGATCGGTGCCCAGAAGAAAGAGGAATCGCTGCAGATTCAACAGCTGGAGCGCGAAATCGAGTCCCTGGAGCGAGAGGCAGGTGCATCGCCCTCGCCGGAGCGCAATCATGCTTTGGCCCTGAAGCACAGGGAACTTCGCTCGCTAGCGGAGGGGAGGCACGTGCCTACTCCCTTGCCACGCAGCATCGGATATATGATGCAGGTGACAAGAGTATGAAGCTTCTTGCGTGGCTGGAGCGTCGGGACAGGGAGCGTTCCTGGGTTACGGAGGTGCGGGATGGTTCGGGTGCCCTGGCCTCCACGAGTGCGGCCATAGCGGAGGCTTTTGCGTCCTACTATGAAGGAGTGTATACCCCAGTGTGTACCAGAACCGAGAGAGACTGTGAGGAATTCCTGCAAGACTTTGCGTTGCCTATGCTATCCCAGGAACAAACTGAGTGTCTGGATGCAGACCTCACAAGAGCAGAGCTGGGAGAAGCCCTTAACGCCCTCCAGGCCGGCAAGGCGCAGGGACCCAACGGACTCCCGGTCGAAATCTATAAGAAACAGGCGAGTGTGGTACTGGAGCCCATGCGACGTATGTTCCTTGAGGCACGGGAGGTAGGCGTGCTTCCGCCAGACCAGAGAGAGGCCACAATTGTGGTTATTCATAAAGCCGGGAAACCGGTGGACTGTTGCTCATCCTATCGGCCTATCTCCCTCCTGAACGTGGAGGCGAAGGTGTTGGCCAAGGTCTTAGCGACAAGAATGAATGAATGAATGAATGAATTTGTACTTGTAAAGCGCACTGCTACCCTGAGGCTTCCTGGCGCTGAACGCATACCGCTGTGGAACCCTTCCTGGCTTTTCCCTGTGAAATGTCCACTCCTGGGCACCCCCAAGGTGAAGCCAGGCATCCCAGCGCTGGTGGGGCCTGGCATTCACGGATGAATGGGAGGAGCGTATTTCTCTATACGCTGACGATATTGTCCTGTACATGGCCAGACCCTACCAGTCCATGGCGCGGGCTCTCCACCTTTTCGCCCTTTTCGGTAGTTACTCTGGCTACTCGATTAATTGGACCAAATCGGTGGTTTATCCTCTGTCGGGTCCACCTCCTCGCATTCCGCGGGATTGCCCGGCATCGCTGGAGACTGCTGGATTCAAGTATTTGGGAGTGTACGTCACCAGAGACACGGGGAGTTCTTCGCCCGAAATTTGGAGCCTCAACTGATGAGGCTGGGGGTGGACATTGGACATTGGAGGTCCTTGCCCTTGTCCTTGATGGGGCGCGTGGCGCTCTTTAAAATGCTGGCGCTGCCAAGACTTCTATATATCCTCCAAAACACACCGTACCTGGTCCCGACGGCGACATTTAAGCGTATCTCCCGGGAGTTGCGGACGTTACTTTGGGACGGAGGCAACCCGAGAATTGCGTTGCAGAAGCTTACGCGGGGTGTACGACGGGGGCTGGCCCTCCCGGACGTGCAACTCTATTACTGGGCAGCTCAGTTGCAGGTGGTCAATGACTGGGTCTACGCGCCGACCTCGGAGCCAGCTTACAGAATGGATAGGCACGCGATGGTTGGAGGGACCTGTGAGCCATATCTCTACTCCCGCGGGCAGGGTCGCGATCTACCCGCGCACACTGGGGTGGTACTCCACTGCTGGAGGGAGGCCAACAAATTCTTGGGCTGGACGAACACCCTAACGGGACAGACCCCGCTTTGGACGGGCGATCGGCTAAAGGAGGTGACGGGACTATCCGGCTATAGGGGGTGGAAACTGATCGGCATTGAGTATCTCGGTGATGTGTGGAAGGGGGGCCCCGGTTCCCTTTGCGGCTCTGAAAAAGAGTATCAACTTCATGATTCCCAACATTACCATTACCTGCGCCTCATACATGCATTGCGGGCCCACATCCGTGCTGGCACTTCCATCCCGGAGTACTCCCCTATGGAGGACAGGCTCCTTCTCGACCCCATTCTCCACGAAGCCCACGTCAACGATTTACCGAAAACTTATTAATAACATGCCGGACCCCTTGGGTCCCTGCGGGCGAGATGGGAGGAGACATTGGAACACTAGATGACGACGACTGGCAAGATGCCCTGCAGAGCCCCCGCGAGGTAGCGATCCGGCCACGATTCCGCCTGGTGCAGTTAAAAATACTCCACAGGGTCTACTATCCCCGCACCCACCTGTTCTCCTGGGGTAGGACTCTGTCACCCTTGTGTGTGAGGGCTGTCAAGGGGAGGCTCCTTTTACCACATTCTATGGGATTGCCCACTCATAATTCCGTTTTGGACCAGGGTGACGCAAACGATGGAGGGGGTAGTGCGGTCCCCGGTCCCACTGGAGCCCAAGTGGCTCTTGCTCATGATCAAAGGAGCCACGGACTGGACAAGTCATAATGAGATTTGGTTGGGGCTGGCAGCAGGGGTGGCTAAACGCAATATTGCCAGGTGCTGGGGTGCGCAGGCGCCTCCCTCGTGGGATCAGTGGCTCTGTGACCTGGATTGGTGTCAGAGGGCGGAGGAAACGGTCTACAGGTCCCGGGGATCTGTGAATAAATGGCGGAAGGTGTGGGGTCCCTGGCAAAGGTTTCGAGCTGTACAAGATGGGATGGGATAGAGGACTGTTGAAATCACTTCTCGGCATTTCCATGCATGTAAAAATGTGACGAACTGTGATCCCTGTGAATATATTATGAACTACCGCTGTGTAATGCACTTGAACATGAGCAATGTTAATAAAAGAATTAAAAAAAAAAAAAAAAGAAACTGACCAGTGATCGGTGATTTGCAAAAATGTTGACGGAAACCATTACTTTATTGCTGAGAAAAGCGATATTCTCCTTAAGTACTGAAACGCAACAATAAATGATCTTCAATAAATCAATCAAATGACACTTGTTAAAGGGCACAGCTGCTTCGAAGGTAGCGTCCCAGCGGTCTAGCAGACAGTAAAGGCAGGCCAAAGTAACAAGAAGCTAAACTGAGTCAAATAGCCAAGTTTTAAGTTGCCTTTTGAAGGCTGACCGTCAATTAACCGTAACTGAAAAGGAAGACTATCTGTTGAATAGACTGTACGCACAGCAAAATTATGGACAATGTGGGGCCTCACCATAAGCGCTGAAAGCCAACGTTAGAGCTTTGAAGTTGATAAGCTATTCCACTGGAACCCAGTGCAGATGTCTCAAATATGGAGAGATATGACGGCTCCTCGGCACTGTCCTGATTAGTCGTGCCGCTACATTTTGAATTAGCTGAAGTCTGTGTATTAAATATGCAGGAAGACCAAGGTAGAGACTAATAAAGTAGTCCAGACAAGACATAATTAAAGAATGGACTACTGTTTTCCTAGTCTCTTCAGAAACCAGATCAAGAAAATGATTTACAATTTTCACCTTTATAAGGCAGACAGACGAAATATGTTTAATTTGCAACGTAAAAGAGTCAAAGATTATGCGCACGTTTCTAGCAGAAGTGGTATGATTAGGACAGGTGTTCGGCTGGCCACCGCCAGATAGAAGGTGGTGGGGGGCCATTTTGGTAAAAACCAAAACTTTTGTTTTGTCAGACTTGTTTTAAACAATTTGCTTCCATCCTAGTTGCAACTGCTCTAAGACATTCATTGACGTTGTGAAAAGCTGCCTCCGTATCATCTTGGAAGGATCTTAAATAACTGACTTCAGGTATGGTGGTTTAGATATACTGGTCCAAAACGCAAGCTGCAGCATATTTGCACGTCCATCCATGTTGGTTGTATGTGGAAATATCTACTGCAGAAACAACATGCTGCCAAAATATTGACAACCAAAATATAGAGTCTGGAGTTAAGAATAGTAAATCTTTACTTGCCAATTACCTTCTCCAAACTTTGACCCTCAATATTTTGTATATATACTGGTAGTACAATATTCTGAAGTCAAAATTAAGGTGGAGTACCTCCGTGTTGCAGTAAAAAATAAATGGATGAGAAATTCTGTGCAGTTGGAGAGGTGCTGTCTGTCACAAAACGTCTAGTTTGCTTCCAGCCTAATTGGTTCTTCCCCTTTCATCTTGCCATACTGACATACTCACTGCACATACACACAACCCAACTGCAATGACACACTCCTGGGACAGATAAACACACCCACTGTACACTCAAACAACACCATTGCAAGGACCCATAGCTACACTACAGATGCATGGACTCGTACATCACTTAGTGGACAGACACACAACCCCATGCAGGACCACACCCCTAGAGACATACCCCCCTGCGCAGACAAACACACCCCCTATAGATAAACCCAAACACTTCCTATTGACAGGCAGTGCCTAACAGGAAAGGTTTGCATAACATGTGCCTAACTTGGTCCTGACTGGAGCTGAGATACTGTCTGCAAAGATATCCACGGATTTCAAGAAAAGGCTGAAAGAAGCCACTCGTTTTCTATTCTAAGGAAGGACATTCTAAAAATGTATAGTATTAGTAAAAAAAAAAACATGCAGACAATATGCTCTCAAAGACCCTCTCCTTTCTCATCCCGGTGTTTTCTACCGCCTCTTTCCCATACTTCGTGTGCTTGCAGAGCAAGTGTCCACTTTTCAGCACTAGCCACGCAGACATCAGCTGCTAGGAAAAAACAAAAGCGTGTTTTTAAAATCCTACCTACAAGAAAAATAAATTGTACGTTCTGTAATCCGCATCATGCAAACTATGGCGTTAGTAAATCAAGTGAGAGAGACTTGTGGAGCAGTCGTAGGCAGACCATTGTTCTTGTGTGCACTCGTAACACACGAGCTATGCCTGCCTACAGAAGCTACGACCAGTAGCGGAAGAGAAGTTGCATCTGACAGAACACTACCGGCCACTCACCGAGCCGATAGCTGTAGGGGCGGGGCAGAGTAGGGACATCCCCGTTTACTTTGATTTAATGTCTGGTTGCCCGTCAGACAAAATAGACATTAAATCTTCTTGTCCCTGACAGAATTCAACATTTGTCGGCGCTGTGTCCTGCAACTGATTGGGCGCGTAGACATTAATCAAAGTGAAAGGCTGTGCATCGAGCTGGGCTCTAATTTTAAGATAGTGAGCTTCCCGGTCTCGCACCACCCAAGTTCCCTTCAAGCAGAAATCCGCTTTACAGAGTATTGCAACTGCAGCAGTCTTGGATGTAGAGGATGCCCAGTATTAGGTCGGCTATTTAGGGTGGGCCATGCGATGTTTATCCGAGCATGGGACATGCGTTTCTTGTAAGAAAATTACGTCAGGATCCTGTAGGAGAAGATATCGCCCGATCTGGTGTCGCTTGTTGGGGGCGTTGAGGCCCTTCACATTGAGTGAGAGAAATCTAATATGTGATGTGTTTGCCAGTGTAAGACAGTGCAGGCAGTCGCCACGGTGCGTTCAGTATGTAAGGGTGGTTTTCCAAGGCAGGGCAAGGGTGAACCAGCCCTATAGGCTGCCTGGCGGTGAACGTGCCCACTGGGTATCCTCACTGGGAGGGGGTGAGATTGGATGGTAGGTGGGGAAGAGGTCAGAGTGGTGAATGACGTTTCCTCCCTAAAGAAAGAGGCAAAAAGGAGCCCCAATGGCCTGCCCCAAACCCAGAAATCCCCAGGGAAAGGGAAGGGAACAGGGGACCAGGGGACCAACAGCAAAAATACTAAAAGGCCAACAGGGTCCAAAAACTCATTCAAGTCCTGGAACGGCCCATTGTTCGGAACCAAGGCCATTCTGAGGAAGTCACTCCCCAAAGGGAGGAATTGAATGGGGGAGCGTGGGGAAAGGCATATTGGCTACCCTGAGGGTCTCCCCTAAGTGTCCCAGTAGTAGTAGTGGGGGGGGGGGTTCAGGTACTTATAAGGAGGAGCTACCCTAAAGTTGTAGTTACTTATATTGCGTTACCGTGTCCATATAACCACTCTATAATAGGAGTGTTGGACACATCAAAAATTGTGAAGGGCTGTCCTCACACATCACCAGGTGTCATGCTTCATCATGGGCAGCCCTCGCTCTCTAAAAACCCGGTTTGATAGAGTGGGCCTACACCTGAACACAGGGAGGCACTTCTAATCATTGGAGTGGGGGCCTGTGAAAATAGAGAATCCAAAACCAATGTAGTACCCCAAATCACGTTTAATTAATTTTCTGAGACCTATTCTGAGCCCTAGACTGTGTTGGTGGCCTTATTGCCGGTGGTAGATGCTTATTTTCCACTACTAATAACCTACTTCCCAAAACTTAGTAAGAGGGCAGAAGTGAGCCATCCCTGCCAGAGAAGATGACTGGTGGTGTGGATAAGAAGCTGTTGCAATCAGAAGCCCCACTACGGCATCCAGCGGCAGAAGAGGCAGGTGAGAATATTTGAGCTATCCAGCCTTGAGAGCATACGTACTAAGTCAGTGCTGCACCTGTCTTGGAGACTATGCCACTGAGTCTCAGACCATTATAGTGGTGGCAAAGTGTAGAAATGCTAGGAGGGGCACCACCTTGAACATCATTGGACTTGCACCCGTTCACCGGGTATCCAAGACATTTGTGTACTGTGTACTAGTGCAGTATTGTGCCCTCCTGTAGTAGGACATACTGTTTGTCTTTCTCCGAGAGAAGCACTGGGCTGAACTATCATGTTATTGAGAGCTAGCACAGTGTGTTGGCGAAAGCATTTTTGAGTGCTGAGCCTGTGTACCCCCATACTAACTTCCCTGAGAAGCGGGTGACAGCTCTCCATTACCATCAGTCAAGTGCTGAAGTGGCTGTACTTGGCCTAGTTTGCAAAGCCAGAGTAGGACGGACCCTCCGACAGAGACAAACAACCCTAGACTGAACGGCTGTGGTCAGTAGCCCCAGCTTTTCCTGTGCACCCCCCCCCCGTACTTGGTCTGACATCAATCCAGTGTGAGAACCTTGGAAATAAGAATGCTCTGCATCCCAAGCTGAAGCGCATAGAGGTCCATAACCGAGTTCATGGGCACAGGACACTTAAGGGCTGAACGTTTCCATTTGATCTTTAGCACAACAATTTAGTGAGCTGGCTGAACCTCTTAGGTTGCCCCATAACATAATGCCAATCGCGATAATCGAAGTTAAGATGTTGGAAAATAAACGCTTCTAAATCACTCGTGATAGTGTAGAGGATCGAATGGATACTAACAAGGAGTCCTGTACATTTATGGTGGTGCTAATTTATAGATCAGTCGTCACCATTGGAAGATTTAGGCTTCATTAGAACTATATTAATGACACTTTACTAAAGGTACCCTGTGGAAAATGGGAATCCTGAGTAATGTAAAAGGACCAGTCTTCTACAGACACGGAAAGATTTCCTTCTGAAGGGCTTAAGCCCTCACCCACCAGCTGGCAGGCTTAATCGTAGGGCTCCTCCTCCCACCCTAGGCGTGGACTGCAACCAGGGGCCGATGCCTAAGGGGGGTCCGAGGGGACTGAGGTCGATGGGCCTGACTTGAGCCACATGGAGGCAACCATAGTATCTCTGGATGGAGCGACTGACGCCGCTTTGCCAGTTTTGGTGCGGGGCCCACCGAGTAGGATCCTCCTGCAAAGATCAGATTTGTCTTGCTAGAGAACAATAGTCCGAGTAGGTGCTACTTCGTTGTGGGTTGGCCCACTCGTGACAAGGCCCCTGTAGGAGTTGGGGCCCCGCTCAGATCTGACTGTCGCTCCTGGTTTGGCGTAGGGTTGGGAGGCCTCTGGGATGGCCCCCTCGCACCTGTCAGATCGTGGTTGTGCCCCCTCCTGAGTGTGGAGCCCCCAACCTCCCCATCACCCGTAGAAGTTTGAGGAGCGCTGAGGAGATGGAGACCCGGGGGCATGAGTTATCCAGGGAGGCCAAGGGGTACACCGGCTCCCCCATGAAACCAGTTACAAGGTGCACAAAGGGGTGTCCAGCAAGGTGCCCTCAGTGCTGACTGGTGAGTTGATGCAGAGGTAGGGCAGGCGAGAGACCCCAGAGGAAGATCCAGGTCTGCCTGCAGGGCCAGTATGTCCCCAGGGCGCCCCAAGAGATCAGCCAAGCAGGGGTCACAGTAGCAGTCTTAAGCTTAAGGAAGAAGACCCTGGGGGCCCAGGCAGTCAGGAGACAGGCCCGAGGTGACAAAGGCTGCGGTAAGGGCGCGTAAGCAAGACTAGGCCCTGGCCCAGATGTAGAGGCGGGGGAAGGATGCCCGCTGTTCGCTGTTGCAGCCGATCGCCCCATACGTTAGCGGTGAGGTTCCTGCTCCAGTCAACATCCGCTGGCGCAGATCAGCACTCTGTGACGGGCAGCTGGCCCCATCAAGGTGGGGGCAAAGGCCCCAGGTGCAGCACAGCCAGGCGTCTCTCAGAGGTAGGGGACCACCACAAGCCACCCAGGGCTGGGCTCAGCAAGGGGGTCCCTGCGTAGACCACAGGCTGCAGCTGGAGACAGATGTCGGAGTGCAACACACACCACCGTAGTAGGCCCAGGGCCTGGAGACGGGCAGTTCAGGCCCCTCATTCCTGCTTTGACGGGCCGCACCTCTCTGATGTGGTTACACCCCTGTAGTAGGCCCAAGGCCAGGAGACAGTTCAGGCCCCTCAGTTTCGCTTCTGTGGGCCGCACCGCTCTGATTTGGTCAGGCCCTCTCCGCCCCCCGGAGGCAGGGGGGGTCGCATTGTGGCTCGGGGGCGCCCTGGCACAATCTCGTATGGGGCCCACAGGAGGAGCGCATGCTCAGGCTCCAGGCTGCGCCTCAGGCAGGGCCCACCACCAGGCCGGGATACAGCAAGATGGTGGTGTGAGGTTCCGCGGGCAGGCAGGAAGGAGGCAGAGGGACGCCAGTCCACACCCCCGGCTACGGCAGAAGTCTGGGGGCCTCACAGGGTCCAGGAAACGGGGAGCAAGTCGGCCAAGGACTCCCAGGGAGTGGCAGGTTATCTCCCTGTGGATCTAAAGATGGCAGCTCCAGCTGCGGTTGCTTGTTGGGTAGAGACCAGCCAGTCCGCCGATCAGTCACTGTGACCCCCCCCCAGCACTGTCAGACTGCAGCAGGAGGGTTAGGGCAGTCTTGATGGGCATTGTCCGGGGCCCAATGCTACAGAATCCGCGATTGGCTGGCTGCGGGGGAGCGGAGACACAGCAAGATAAGTCTTACTCCATTGGCAGCCTGGCCACGCCCCCATGTTTCAGTTTTAAAAAGGTGTTGGTAGTCTCTAGACGGAATCTCTCACATTGAAATCACCATCCCATACAGATGACCTAGTACAAGCAAGTTCAATAGCAAAAATTGACAAGATTACTAGTTAATAATTAGGTGTTAAAATGAGACCTATCTGGCAGTAAAAAAGATGTTAAAATCGTGCAGGTTAGTTTTACACCACAATTAAAGCTAAATAGAAAATCGGTACAACAAATCATTGATTTGTACTTCTGAGAAGTGACCCGTGTTACGAGTGCCTAAAGCCATCCGGTTCTATTGCCTTACTTTTCGTAAGTTGCGTGCCACTGCCTTTTCATAGTACTCCACTAAGTTAATAAGTACTTTCCACTAAGTTTATAATTCTTTCAGTGCCAGACCTATGTTTGAAATAATAAGAAATAAAAAAAAAGTTATGGATGGAATGCCTAGATTGCTCCACCCCGATGCCCATTACTGTGGACTACCTTCCAGTCTCTTTTTTGGCTCTGCACCACTACAGACCGGTATAGTCCATGTGTAAATCTATCTTGAACCTCCCTAAAATTAGACCATTCTGCCTGAACAGATAGGTCACATCCCCTCTGATTGGAACAGAAGCAGCAGATATTGTTGGGCCTCATTGAGGTACAGCTTGCTGTCCTGAGATGGTTTCACAAGATCTGACACGATGCCACTTAGTACATAATCCTTGACTGATCAGATGGAATTCATTTGAAAGTATGGAAAACTGGCTCTTGTGCCAAGAGGATGAAAATCAAGTGAGTTGTATGGTGTAAAACCACTTATTGTCGGTTTGTAGCTTACACCTATTGATGGTGAACTCGGATTCTCAGGCCTTGTCTGACGTGAAGGAAGCCTTATAATATGGTTGAGATTGGTCGGCACATTATTGCAGTTTGATACTATGTGAAGGAGGAAGCAGACCAGCTCTATACACACATTGAATAGCGTAGGTGCGGGTTGGAAATACAATGGGGTCCCATGTTTGACAGCGAATGGTTGGGGGCAGGCCACAGTGAAGATGGTGGCCGCAGCTTAGAGAGCTCCGCCTGACCCCACTCGTATCCTTAAACATCTGTAGGGCACTGAGCCCTAACCTGCGCCAACAAAAGCCCCGTGGCCACAGTGACCGTGGGAGAGAGTTCTGCCCTTCTGGTGTGCTGTCAGGCTGCAGGCAGCAACGGAGCTAGTGAGAACCACATGGAGCGGCCTGCTGGACCTTGCGTGGTGGCTGAAGCAGCAAGCTTGAATATGGACATCTGGACCACGGGAGGGGACCGGAGGATGTCCCCCTCCACCCTCGATTACGAGCATGGCGAGACCAAGAGGTCTAGGGGAGCACCACAGCGGAAACCATACACAGACTTTCTCGCACAGGAGTGTTGTGGCACTACTGGGGGACCCCTGGCTGAAGTTTCCTCCTCCTGGTAACAATGGTGGCTCCCCTGGGGGCTATAGAGTTAAGCGGATGCCCTGCCCTGAAGCAAGGGGGCCGGAGGCCTAAAAGCTGTTGTCGGGTGGAGGGGAGACGCCAGGTGACACCAGTCCATAAGGGGGTGAGAGTGGGCCCCTCGCACAACTTTCTGGGGGTGCTGAACCGGGCAGACTGCACAAACATTTACAGAGAACAGGGATCTGGGAGGTGAACTTTACGTGATGACGGACGCTCATGCCGGACCCCCCAGGGAGCAGGCAGCTGCTTGTGATGCGCTATTACACCTGAGCAAACGGTCTTCCCAAGCACCGTCTACACAATGAATGCGGGAACACCACTTCCCCCGACCTTGAAGTGTGCTGTGATGCCGACCAGAGAGGGAAGGGTGAGACGTCACCTGCTTGCCCCCCTTATCCTGGACTACGAAATGTAAAAAAACAGACCTAGGTACTTATGGCAGCCGCATCCTACTCCGGGACAGATGAGCGGTCTGATCGGGAGCAGAACGGTGCAGCGGGGCCCTCAATGGTAACTCCAACACTCAGTACTGGCCCAAATCTTGGCTTTGGTACACTCTTCATAAGCGTCCATGGAGGCAAAGATTGATGCTGTGGTGCTAGAAATTGGCCTGCTCAGCAGGGAGCAAAAGAAACTATGCAAGAGAGTAAACCTGATGGAGAAATCACTTGACAAATGCAGCCTCTGACAAAAGACCATCAGCATCTGGTACGTGAACTCTCGGATGGCCTCAGAATCCTAGATGACAGGGTGGAGGATGCAGGGGGCCATGTTTACACTACAGACCTGAGCCATCATGGTGGCCAGCACAGTACAATGCTCTACTTTTAACTTTATCACATGGAACATCAAAGGAATGGGGACGTGGGCTAAGTGCCATCTGGTTTACTCATACATGGTAAGATACACCGTGCACATTGCCCTATTACAGGAAACACATTTGACTGATTAGGAGTTGGAGTTGGAGTGGCTGCGGCCAGGTGTAGGGGGTCAATGCTTCTACACCACTTACTCTGCATACTGTGTGTGGGGGGGGGTTCTGATATGGGTGGGGCCGGGAGTACAGTTCGGACTGGAGTGGCAAGGTGTAGACCCGGAAGGCAAATATGCATTTGTGAGTGGAATACTGGCTGGATGGCTCCCTGATGCACATGTTGGGCTATTGCTCCCCGAATGCTGGCCAAGGAGCATGCCTGCGCTACCTGACGGGGATGCTGGCGAAGGCACTGACTCAACCCCTGGTGTTGGCGTAGACATCAACACTGTAGCAGATGGCTACAAGATGGTGGAACAGCTGCGTGACTGGCTGTCTAACTGGCACCTATTGGATGCATGTCGACTAGCGCACCTGTTAACGAGGGAATACTTATTCCCCTCATACACGCACTCTATACGAGGATAGACTTATCTCGGCCCAGCACGTGGCAGGAGTGACACACAATGTAGAATATTCTGCAAGGACCTGCTTGGATCCTTGCCCTCTGGTCTTATGATGGGGACCAACAAGGACTAGTGTTCCCTCCTGGTGACTACAATGTTCAGCACTGGAGGATGCCATGACACTGTGGAGGAGCAGTGTACTATTTTGAAATCAACTTTGTTACAGCCTCCTTGCTGTTAGTATAATCAGACGCCCTTAAGGCATCTGGGGAATTTGTATCAAGACCTCCAGTGTTGTATGCTCCACCCTGTGGTCCTACTTGGGGCGCATGGTGGACGAGCTCATGCGCTTGGAACTTTGTGCAGTCTCGGAAGCAGAGGCCTGTCGACACCTGGTCTGACAGAAGGGAGCATGCCAAGTTGGGAACCAGACTGGCTCTGCATGATAACAGGGAGTACCTGGCACAATCCCATGCAGACGGGGATTGCTCGGGCACCTACTTGCAGGCTGCCTGCTCATGGAGAGCAGACAATGTGCAATAATGGACATCTGACACCCAGATGGGCACTGTATGATCAGACGGGCGGATATTGTGGTGGTGTTCTGACTACTATAAAGCTCTGTACAGGCCAGTGCCTAACTTGAGTGCATAACAGCTGATCTTCCTAGCTGACATACTAGTGACCTCGTTGACCCTAGAAGACTAACCCCATCACAGAAGGCAAAATAGCCCAGGAGATTAAACAGCCGGCGACAGGCAAGACACTGGATAGTGATCTCCCCTTAGAATTTTATAAGTACTGCTAGACTGAACTCCTAAAACCCTTGGTACAATGTATGCAGTGGCGCGAGAAGTGGGGCGGCTGCAGGTATCATCCTGAGAAGCCCTAATAGTAATGATTCCGGAACGGAGATGCATTGGATAGGAGGGCTTATAGACCCTTGTCCCTCCTTGGGTTGTAAGATCCTGGGGAAAATCATCGCAAATCGCATCCGACCTCGCTTACCATCCCTCATCTACCCAAACCAGAATGGTTTCATTCCTGAGAGGAGTCCCTCCCTGAACATATAGCTGCTGTTTCAAATAATGGCTGATCCGCTGGCCTTACTCCATCAAGCAATGGCGGTTTCAGTGGACATGGAGAAGGCTTTCGACAGTGTCTCATGGGCCTACCTTCTCGCGGTTCTTTACAACATGGGGTTTAGGCATGAGTGCTGGCCTGGATCCAGGTGTTACATGGCCCCCAGATCAAGAGTTTGGTTAGGATGCGAGTACTCAGATCAATGGCAGATGCACCTGCCAGGGCTGCCCACTGTCACTGCTGCTGTTCACACTCGCCATAGAACTGTTGGCATGTAAGACGCGGGCTATGGGCTGGAGAAACCGACGCATGCCATCTCCCTTTATGCAGAACACATCCTAATATACTTGCATGATGTCACCACCGGGCTAACACCAATGTCCAGACTACAGGACTCGTTCGGTGGCACACTGTCCGGGTTACAAGTGAATGTGCTGAAATTATGCCTCTTCCCATTGTTGGATTGGTTTTTAATGAACCAGTCCCTACTCTGTCCCATAGCCATGCACGCCTTTCAGTACCTTGGTGTCCTAGTGTACAGAGACCCAGCAGATTTCCGTGGGGGCAATTGGAAAGAGTGGTTACTTCACCCATGGGACAAGTGGTGCCAGTGGAAATGGTTTACCATGGCTTCTATACATGTTTGCCACATGTACATGTGCCATACATGTTTGCCAATGTGCCCCTTCTATTACCCCACAGGGTGTTAAGCGACCTGATTAGCTGGCTTTCAGAGCTGATCTGGGCCATGCAGCGTTGACCCGTGGCCCTGGAGAAACTGTGCCACGGGGGTTTTCGGGGCACCAGACTACAATTTTTTTTTTTTTTTACTTTTGTTAAAGAGCTTGCAGTTACAATACACACGCTCCGTTATGGAGCCATCAGTATCAACAAAGCGTAGATCAACACAAGCATTTTTTGAATAACAAAATGCATCAGTGATATAAAGTGTCAACATAGCAACAGCTCCCAGGAGCCAACAACCCTCCCTCCCCAACTCTTCCCCCCCCTCCCCCCCCCACCGACACTTACGAAGATGTGGCACCTTACAGACAAGGAATCTTGGGCACTATGGATGTATATGTCCGTTAACACAAACAGGAAGGTCCAAATGTAGTGATTCCCAAGGAGGTATAAACCAGAAAAGAAAACCAGAAGAAAGCAAAAAGAGAAAGGAGATAGGACACATCACAGATCAGGGTGACTCACTAGGTACATGGTCAGTGGGGCCCAGAAATCTTTTGGTCGGGATGACTCAGGCAGGTCCTCCACATAGGTCTCCAATTGTTCCCTGCAGTAGGTTAAGTCTCGGACCCATTTCCAAACAGTAGGGAGATTCTTAGCACCCCAGCACTGTGCCACGGCCCGTTTGGCCAATAATGTCGCCACTGCAACCAGTCGCCGGTTACATGGCTTCAAAGACTTCACGTCACCCAGTAGGCAAACCTCTGGCACACACCGCACGCGTTCAGACACCACAACCGTCATCACACCCGCAACTTTGGGCCAAAAGGCAGCTATCCCTGGGCATTGCCAAGCGAGGTGCAAGAAATCGGCATCTGCTTGTCCACACCGCACACAGCAAGCTGTATCACGCAATCCAAATTTCCATAGTTGCAGTGGAGTGTAATATAACTGGTGTAGGAATTTAAAATGAATGATACGCAAATTACAGTTGGCCGTGAGGCGCCCAGTCAGCGTGCAGCAGAATTGCCAGTGGTCAAGTGGCAGGATATATCCCAAAGCGGCATTCCATTTAAGATATGAAGGGTGCTCCCTCTGCTCCATCTCGCGTTGGGATGCAGCATATAATTTAGTAATCAGACCCTTGCGCTCCCCGCCAGCCAGCACCGCCTGCAGTGCTCGCAACGTTTGTGGTTCAGCAGGATAATCGGGGTAGATCGCTTTAACCGCCTGTCGCACCCTCACATATGTGAAACTTAGCATCTGACCATGAGTCTGATCTGCCTGCATGTCCGGCAGCAAGCGGAAATGGCCCTGTTTATACAGGTCTCCCGTCTTCACAACACCGGCGGCCCGTAGAGCACACAGAGCAGAACGCTCCTGTGCCGCCGAAATATCAGGATGCGCTACTATTGGCAGCTGTGGGGCATAAAGGTAATTCAGCTGTGCTCTCCTAGCAAGAGCCTGCCAAGCCCAGCCGGTACACAATACCGGGTTAATCTCTGCCCTGGGACCGCCACTTCCACCCACAAGTGCCGCTGCCACAAGCGGCAGGGGGAGAATTGCATCCGCCTCCATCGCCGTATGGGGCAGGAACCGTTGAGGGAAGAACCAATAATGCGCAAAGTGCGCCTGAGCGCACAAATAGAGACGCATATCCGGAGCCTCGAAGCCGCCACGGTCAAACGGCTGTACTAGTGTATCCCAACTACAGCGAGGCTTCTTGCCGCCCCAGACGAACGACGACAAGGCCGACTGCAACGCCTTAAAAATAGATATTCAGGCGAATAGGAATATTTACAAACAAATACAACAGCTTGGGTAAAATAGTCATTTTTGTCACCGCGATGCGATCCGCAAGCGACAGGGGCAGCCAGGCCCAGCACTCCGCCTCATCTGTAATTTGTGAGATGGTGCGGCCATAGTTCATGGAAATAACCTGCGCAGGGTCCCTGTGTAACCAGACACCTAGATATTTTACCGGGTCCCGGGTCCAAGACGGTGGGAAATCTAGTTCGAACTCGCAGGTGCCAGCCGTCAGGGGGGGGTGGGGAAATACCGTAGACTTAGCCCAATTGATCCCTGGGCCTGAGAAACCTTCAAATTTAACGTACTCACGGAGCAACTCCGGAAGGTAGGTGGCAGGCTCGCGGACGTATAATAGCATGTCGTCTGCATATAGCGAAACAACGAGCGTGCGCTGCCGGAAACGCAATGCGGCCGATTCATGTAGCTGTTGCAACTTGCACGCGAGAGGTTCCAGAGCCAATGCAAAATATCGGCGACAGAGGGCAACCCTACCTTGTGCCCCTACAAATAGGAAAGGCTGATGACACCCATCCATTAACGCGAACCCTGGCTACCGGCTCGGTATATAGGACTCTGATCCACTGAAGGAAAAAAGGAGGGAAGCCCATTCTCGTGAGGACAGTAAACATATAAGCCCATTGAAGGGAATCAAATGCCTTCGCTGCGTCAAGCAACACAGCTACAGCTTGAAAATCTGAGTCGAATTAGTGTAGAGTGGCAAAGTGTGCGCAGATTGTGCGTGGTGGATCGGGCTGGTACAAATTCTGACTGGTCAGCGAGCACCCGCAGGGGAACCAGCGGCTGTAGCCGGAGAGCAATCATCTTAGCCAATATCTTGGAGTCAATATTAATAATTGAAAGGGGTCTGTAGGAGTCACAGCGATTAGATGCCTTATCAGGCTTCAACAATATAACCAAGAGGGCTTCCCGTAAGGAGGGCGGGAGACCGCCAGTATCATACGCCTCCGCGTAGACCGCAAGCAGTCTGGGGGCTAGAACATCCGCAAAGGTCTTATAAAACTCATTAGGGAGCCCATCGAGTCCCACAGCCTTGCACGTGGTAAGGGACATAATGGCAAGTTTTACGTCCTCCACATCAAAGGGTTGCGTAAGGTATACCCTATGACTCAAGGACAACCAGCCAAGAGCAACGTCATCACAGTTCTATTTTCGTAGAGGCTGGCTTGGAAACTAAGTATGGTCTCACTGATATTAGCTGTAGTGTACTGCGCCTCCCCCGCCTCATCAAGTATTTCTGTAATGTACTCCTGACTACGTGGAGCAGCCAACTTTTGAGCTAGTGAGCGGCTAGGCCTACCCCCCTCGCCATAATATCTGGCCGTACTGCGCCTGGACCTATGGACCATCTCTTGATCGAGCGTATCGTTGTGTTCAGTGACCAACTCCCGGATCGCAGACGTCGCCGGAGAAGGATTCGACTCATAGGCGCGTTCTAAAGTGGAAATTTCTGCAGCTAGTTTGTGGATCCTACGCCTCCAATCCCTCAAGACACCTGCCTGCGCCCCCATGCACACCCCCCTAATAGTTACTTTAAATGCTTCCCAGAGGACGCCAGCACTATCTACTGAGCCCTCGTTTTCCTTGAAAAAGTTGTGAATAGCTTCACCAATTGTGTGTTTAAAGACGGAATGAGTCAATGAAGACGGCTGCAGCCGCCAAGTGAACGGGGGCCTCTCGCATGCAGGAACCTGCAGCTCCAGGAGCACAGGAGAGTGGTCCGAGAGCGTCCGGGCCATATGGTGCACCCCAATTGCCCAAATCCACACAGCCTCAGTGACCAACCAGAAATCCAGGCGAGACCAAGTCTCATGCACAGAGGAAATAAAAGTACTCTCGCGAGTCCCAGGGTGTTGCAGTCGCCACACGTCACTCAAACTGCCTGCATCCATCAATCCCAGCAACATCTCAGAAGCCTTCTTAGGCCGTGACGTCTCACTACCCTTACGATCAATAGTGACATCCAGTGACATTAAAATCGCCACCCCATATTATCTCCACCTCTGGAAAACTCGTGATACGGCGCCACACATCCGAAAAAAAGGCCGGATCATCAACATTCGGTCCGTACACATTCACTAACAGCACATTGGCCCCGCCCAGTTGTCCATGTACCAACACAATCCGCCTGAGTCATCTGTTTCAGTGCGAATGACAGAGAATTGAACCCCCGCTTGACCAGAATCATCACCCCGCGTGCATAGCTAGAAAACGAGGACTCCACACGCACCCCCGCCCACCGACCACCCACATTTTTTTCGGACAGTTTCGTAAGATGGGTTTCCTGTAAATAGGCTATCTGAACGTCCATCCTGTCCAGGTAAGCGAATACAGATCGAATCTTTTTGGGGGTGTTTAGGCCTCGAACATTCCAGGTTAAAAACCGCACTTTACCACTCATGGGATTAAGAACCGTGAGACAGACCTGGAAGTTGGATAAAAAAAGACGTGTCCACTCGTACAAATAGGAAGGTGAATATACCACACCCATAAACTGGAAGTGCCGGACAGCCCCCCCCTCATCCCCCAGCCCCCCTCCCACTTCAGCGTCCCCAACTCGCCAAAGCCATCCCAACCCTCCACAACCCATCCCCAACTAAGAACAGACAGAGCAAAGCAAAAGTGGGGTATTCCCATTGGGGGGCGTCTGAGTGCTACTAGCCTCCTATCAGGTAGGAGGTGGCTGAGCTGAACAAGCACCTGTGCCTGGTCAAAGAACATAGCAAATGCGTCACATGGCAAGGAAGACAAGCATATATAAAAAGACTTAATGTACACCTGTAAATGGGAGAAGACATGGAATGCATATAAACCATAACATTGCGCAAGGCAAGAAGAAAGGCTGCCCAAACGGGCTACGTGATGTGTCAAAGTACCAATGCGTCCCCCACCGCCCTACTGGTCCTCAGTCTCGGATGGCATCTGGGATTCGCGTCACCTTCTCTTTAGGTGTTTTGCATGTTCCAGCACTGCCTTGGGATTGGTGAAGATCTTGGAGTCTCCATCCGGGCCTATTTTCAAACGGGCAGGATAGAGCAGAGCATAGGGGACTCCCTCAGATTGTAAAAACTTTTTGACAGCCCCGAACTCCCTTCGCGCCGCCTGCACAGTGACAGTGAAGTCCGGAAATAAAGAGTGTGTTGCCTTGGTGTTCAATAGTGCCCTTGTCTCTGGCCATACGCAAGATGGTGTCACGGTCCCTATAATTCAGCACCTGCGCAAGAACAGGGCTCCCGGGACAGGTCTAGCTGCGAGGGAGCGATGGGCCCGCTCAATAATGAACATGGCGGAGAGTAGTTCTGTACCAAAAATATCCTTTATCAAGTTTTCAACAAAGGTCTCCATTTTACCCACATTCGTTGATTCTGGCAGCCCTGTAATTCGAATGTTGTTGCGTCTGGAGCAGGCTTTCATTCTTGGCCTGTATGAGGGAGAGAACCTTTTCCATATTAAGCGTTTTCCCTGCAACATCGCTCAGGCCATCCTTGGTTGCAGACTCGTTGCTAGACTTCCCCCATGCCGGTGTTTTGCTTCTCGAGCTGGGAGGACATGTGATCGAGGCGTTGGTGCACAGCTGCCATCCCTATGGATGGGAGGCTACGTTGCATGGCCAACAGTGTTCTCTATAGTGGAGGGTCTGCCGTCCTGGGCGTCCGCCTCAGAATCAGAAGCTGCCTTTTGTGGAGTGTTGGAGGATTTGCGCGCCTCAAACGTGAGGCGAGGTTGGGATTTATCAGTCCTGCCCATATTGCCCGCGAGGTGAATTAAACTATTGGGAGTAAATACGAGGGAACCTCCGAGTTGAAGCCTCTCAGGCCCCGAGATCAGTAGTGCATAGGTACGTGCTGTAGCCCGTCCTGCGAGCCCAAGGCACCCCCCAAACAGAGGCGAGCACACCCACCCCAGGAGAGACTAGAGGGTGAGGGCCACACGCAGCGATACGATCAGGAGCCCCTCCAGAACCAGAAGGATGCACAGCGTAGGCCCCCAGCAGTACTGTCACCAAGGAACTCCGCAAGGTGGAGCTCAATTCAGGGAGGTGTAGCCAGACAGCGCAGAGACGGGTCGACTCAAAAACAAAGCATTAGCAAGGTCCAAGCCAGAACATCTCAACCCCAGCTGATGCAGAAACTCAGTGCGCTGCACAAAGAACAGTTCCAGGTAATTCAAAGGTGCGCATCCACAACGCAGCTCTGCTATGTAGAATGTGGGGCCAGAGGGAATGTATGAATAAGATGGGGCGCAGGCCACAGAAGAAAGGGCACTCCGGCGGGACCTCAGAGGACCCCCCGACAATACATCAGGCAGCACACAGAAAAGAGAGAGTGGCCCAGCCAACTAGGAAAGCAGCGACACTCACAGCGCACTCCCACAGCAAGTCGCGAATCTCTGCAGCAGGGGGTGGAAGTAAGCAGATCCCCGTAGTGTGGCACTTAAGCACCGACTGGGCCCCAGGCGATAGGCAGATCATCCCCAAGCACACGCGATCACAGCAGGTGAAGGACAATCGGGCGGAGCTCCTCCAGGACACCAGGCAGGATGCCCTCCACAGAGGCGTGCAGGTTCACAGCAGCATGCAGCCGGGCCCAAGCGATGCAGCCCACAGCCACCCCAGCACCCAGCAGTGGCTCACAGGCCGTGGCCCTCATCACGCCCGCACCCGCCTCCGCAGAAACAGAACCGGACCTCGCCCCACTTACCGCCACCAGCGCCGGGGACCCAGGAGCCTTCCTCCACCGCCGCTTACTCAGGAGAGCCTGGTTACTCGAGGCTCTCACGTCGCAGTCCGCCGCCGTACCCCCTCCGCCACACGGGGCCTGTAGTAGCACCCCCACCAGGAGCGACCAGCACAGGCGAGCCGCCGTCCGTCCCAGTGGAGCCGCAGGAATCAGGCGAGCCCCTGCCGACCTCAGCAGGGCGCAGTGATCTGGTTGAGGCCGCCGACCTCTGGGCCTTGCGGGTGCCGCCATTTTGTAGACGCTCGGCTGCGGACGGCTATGGCAGAATTACCGCGACTGCTGCTGTCGTGGGTAGTCCAAAAGTACACCAGGAGAAGCAGGAGTGCTTCACATGCAGGATACACCCTTCAGTGCCTCCGGATGTCAAGTTGTTCAGGTGGATAATGGTTGGATTGATGGTCAGCCGGGCAGAGCCTCACTAGGGTGCGGCCATCTTGCCGTGCGCCCTCTAGCGCCCCCCCAGACTACAAATTTTATCTAGAATGCCAACTACAATGGCCCCAGACACGTCGCCTAAGGCCCCCAGCCTTTGGCCCTGAAGAACGAGAGGGCATGCCATGCAAACTGCTGGGGGCGACCCCCTGGGACAGACAAACACGACTCTTCGTAAGCGTGGCTCGGTATTGCTGGTCACACTATCAGCATCGTCGAAATGCTGTAACCGCATACTTGTCTGATCTGCCCCTGGGGTGACTGCTGGCTTTTGCCAAAATCAGGACTACACACTGGTCACAGTGGTGACTTGCCTCCATTGTCGAACTGGGCCAGCTGTTCGCGGAGGGAACTACCCTTCCATTTGAGCAACTCTGATATTTATACTATCCCAAAAAGACAGTTAACTCATGCAGCAATCTGAGGGGCCATTGGCGACAAATGGGGAAACGTGGGTAGTGAACCGGACGTAGACCCTGCATTGCAAATACTGCGAACAGCCCCACAACGCAGGATCACTAACCTATATGCTGCACTGGGTCAAGCTGTAGGTATCGAGTTCACCGGCCTGAAAGACCACTGTAGCAAAGACCTGCAGACATGGGGGTCCACATAAGGGGGAGTAAGGTGATGGTGCTTGCCCCTTCACCCTGGATTAACTCAGATTGGGAGACTTCCCGCACAAATGAGCTACATTTTTCAAATTTGTGCCGGGGAATAAGCACTACTCCCCGCGGTGTCACTCACTGGCTGCCTGGTGGATTTAGAACGGGCAGCTTAACACTACGGCAGCCGTAGTGTTACGCTGCACTACTAGTATAGTGCCAAAAACAGTCCAGGTCATGGGTGGTGGGTGGGGTCCTGGCAGCAGGTAGCTACCACTGTCATTGGTAGCTGAGCGCTACCACTGACAGTGCGAGTACATAGCCAGTCCCCTCCTACCTTGCAGAAGCCGCTTCACGTGTCCCGAGTCAGACCAATCTGCGTCCGACCTCAGTCACCTCTACAAGTTCGCCCGCCCAGTGCCCACCACGTCACAGCCCGCAGCATAGTGCTCAGGCTCACGCCTCAGACACACAGGACAGAGAAGAAGCAGCGCATCATGCGCTGCAGCAGCACTCTGCACAGGCCCTGTTCACTGTGGCTCATTGCACTTTTTGGCCCCGACCTGCTGCATTTTAACAAACTTCCCTCATAGTTTGCTGCCTGGCACTGGCAATTTGAAAAATAGCTTTCGCTCGAGCAAATTCCAAACTACATGTTTTGCTGCAGTGGATGGGTGCCACATGGCTATGGCTCCTAAAGCTGTGTGATAGTGAGAAAGTATAATCCAACAAGGAGCTGAAGAGGGAATCTATATGCCAGGCCACCCTCCAATCAACATATAATCCAACAACAAGGACCTGGCATTGTTAGGCACTTTTACCAATTTGAATATATGAATACGTAGGATTTCTTATAGGGCGATATATTTATCTTTTCCCAAATTCAGTAGTTCTTTTCATGAACTCCGACCTAATCCCCCGTGCCTTGATAATTAGTAATTTGCAGTTGCATTCCAAACGATGAAGGTGTGAGCAACAGAGGTGCTTGTAAAGGGGGAGAAAAGTGTAAATAATATATACCCCTGCAACTAAGTGAGAGCTGGTATGTGGGCCCATGGTTCTCACTAGTCACTCCTTTTTCTGATGTACAAAGGTCCAGGGAGGTGATTGCTGACCTCGGTTGCCCTGATGAATTTGCCGCTACTTTTGAGAAGGCAATGAAACATGTTGGCCATCCTCAAAGTGGTTAACAACATGCTGTGTTTTTAATATTGGGCCAACTCACGCTGTGGAATAAAAAGTTAGGTGTGCATATGTGAGTTGTACCCAATTTTATTTGAGACTTCTTGTCTCATTCTTCTTGGGGTCTTGTTTTTCGTTTTCAATTTTCCCACCTTTCCCGCACTGGACACATATTTTATTTTATATGAGAAAGTCATCGATGATAAGTACGTGGGCAAGCTGGTGAGAACTTGCCAGTAGCTCCTCTGGTGCGCACGTGAGATACTTTCTCATTTCTCTACACTTTTTTGCACCTTTCTGTCTTTGTGACACGTATATACTCCATTTTTGACTGGTGTTGGTTGAGTGAACGGACTGTTGACTGGTATCTCTTTCTCCCTACTGTGGGACTTTTAAATTACTAATTATCAAGGCACGGGGGATTAGGTCAGAGTTCATGAACAGAACTACTGAATTTGGGAAAAGATAAATATATCGCCCTATAAGAAATCCTACGATATTCATATATTCAAATTGGTAAAAGTGCCTAACAATGCCAGGTCCTTGTTGTTGGATGATAGTGAGAAAGAACAAAGGGAGAAATATGGAGAGAAAGATAAACAAGACAAACCAAAACAGGGCAGGGATGAGAGAGCAAGCGAGAAAAAGTAAAAGTAAAATAGAAAGAGCAAAAGAGACAAAGGAACCTGGATGGAAAGGGAAAAATGGAGAGAAAGGAGCATGTGATAGAAAAAATAAGAGAAAATAAAGTGAGACAGCGAGAAACAACAAAGGAGGTAGAAACAGTGAGACTCTGGCTGAAGAAAGAGCGAGGCACATAGGAGGAGAGAGCAATTAAGAGAAACTGAGAAGTGATGAGTACGATGCATATAGCATTTGCCTCGCCATCGAGCTTTTTTTTTTTTGTTGCCGTCAGCATTTTTTGTAGGTTACCTCAGATTGGGCAGTTTTGAAACATACCCTGCACTGTTGAGGAAAAAACAAGAAGCAGTGAAAAATGAGGGAAAGCCCTCAAAGATGGGGAAAGGAAAAAGAAAGCAGTAAACGAGGCAAAAGCAGGAGAAAGCACTCCGAAAAGAGGGAGAGAGAGGCAAAAGCAGGAGAAAGCATTAAGAAAAATGGGGGAGTGAGGAGAGCAGGAAAAAAATGAGGCAAAAGCATGAAAGCACTCAGAAAAATGGGGCAGAGGAAGGAGAAAGCAGTAAAAAGCAAGGCAAAAGGTGGAGAAAACAGTGGGTTATATCTTCTGCCATGGGGGGTTATATTAAGTGTTGTGGGGATATACCTGATGATGTGGGATTATATCTGATGTGGATGCCATCAAGTGCCAAGAGAAGTGCTGTGGGTTTGTAGCTGGTGCAGGTGTTTTTGGTGCAATCTGCTGCTGTGGGTGCCATCTAGTGCTGTGGCAAGTGAAATCTAGCAGTACAGTATGTGTGTGTGTGTGTGTGTGTGTGTGTGTGTGTGTGTGTGTGTGTGTGTGTGTGTGTGTGTGTGTGTGTGTGTGTGTATATATATATATATATATATATATATATATATATATAATGTGTGTGTATATATAATGTGTGTGTGTATGTGTGTGTGTGTATATATATGTGTATATATACCCACATATACTTTTCCTTTTTCAAGTTTCTATTACTGCTACACAGGGCTGTATTTATTAATAGTGCATTGTAGGTAAGTTATTTGAAGTTCACAAATTTCATTTTACCAATATAACTATGTATTATTGGGGGGGCGCTAGAGAGCCAGACGCAAGATGGCCGCACCTTAGTGCTGCTCTGCCAGTCGAGGTCACCATCCGGCTAAAATCCTGCTGAAATCACCACCATCCAGTGGAACAACGATATTATCTGGGCTGCACTTCGCAAGAGGAACACTTTGCTGGAGTTAGTGGCAGAGACGTTTATCTCTCAAAATGGCGGCTCCCGCGGGTTATCGGCGAAAGGATTACGCTGTGTGGGCTTGCTGAAACTTGTTTATAGTCGACTGCACACCTGAGCCTGCCTCCACAGTGCATCTAAATTCCTGGCATCAATGCGGTAAGCACTGCTACTGAGCTGTGTGTGCTCCGCTGAACTGGGCTGCCGGCACCGGGGCACCGCGTGGTGCGAACCTGCCCTGCTCCGAACGTGTGTGCGTAGCGGCTGGCTGGGTGGCGCGGCCGCGCCGTAGGCAGATACGAGAGCACTGTGGTGAAGCGGCGGGCGGGCCCTTGTTGAACGGGCCGCTGGCCTTTGATGAACTGCGTTGTTGATTGCGGCGTGGTGATGCGCCCATATATGAGGCCTGAGACTGGCGGTCATGCTGCATTGAGATTCGGCAGACTTGTCGCCGCGATCCCCGCTGTGGGCCCCCCGGGCCGGTATCGGCTGGACTGCTGTGACGAAGATTGCGGGCTGGCGCTGCGGCACCTCCCGTCTGACTCTGTGTACAGGATCGGTGCAACATGAGGTGAGGACACCACCACTCGGGATGTCTGGCTGAGCCGTTTTCATCGTAGGGCAGCTCCGATATATTTACCTCATTAGACATCACTCTGCTTGATTTGCCCTTGTTACGTCGCTGCTACTGCCATCCTGGTTGCTTATGGTTGCTGCACGTGTCCATTTTCCTGCTTGGCACTCATGAGGCTTGCCTGATCGTTTCTCCCTGATGAACGATACTTTGTGAGTGATTAACTGCTAACTAGTGGTACGTGGAGGACACCTACCTGTGCTCAAGGTGAGGCACTGGGACAGTGACTGTGAGTGCATACGTTGAATTGCTTCTACCTCGTTGCGAGGTCTGGATGACTGACTGCCCATGTTCTGGCACTGTGAGGCAGCGTTTACTAGCAGTATACAGTGTTAGCCTGCGCTGAATTACCCACGAACCACCCTGATCTCTCTACTGCGGAGGGTTACGATATTGTACTGCTGCACGGCTTCTTACAGACTGGTCATCTCCTGGCAGTATTGCGCCACTTGGGTGTAACCGCGGGTGTCGTGCTACTGGTGGACGTGCATTGTTCCGACTGTGATACTGCCTTGGTTCTACGGAAAACATGGGCAAAACGGACAAGCAACAGGCGAAACTTAGCTTTGAGACTCGACGTCTCACGAAATCGCAGGCTCCCGCAACATCGGACACTGAACTGGAGTTGGGTGCGGGTGCTGGCAGTCGACTGGAGCGGATGATGCTCACTATGCAACACAGTCTGCAGGCGATCGACAGCAAGATTGACAATCTTAATTTGCGTATGGACAGCATGTCGGCCAAACTCGATAAACATGGGTCACGTATCTCTGAGGCAGAGCAGTGTATCTCTACTACTGAGGACCAGATGGAGGTGGTCAGTGCATCATGCACCAGTATGGAAAAACTTTTAGCAGTAATCCAGGCTAAGAACGAAGATCTTGAGGCCAGATCGCGCCGTAACAACTTACGGATTACTGGGGTATCAGAGTCAACGAATACAGGCCCCCTGGAACTGTATGTCGAGAATCTGTTGAAGGATATGCTTGGTGCGGAGCACTTCTCGGCCATGATGGTGGTGGAACGTGCGCACAGATCCCTGGCGCCCAAACCGGTACCTGGGGCGCCACCGTGTCCCATCATTGCTCGGTTACTCAATTATCGTGACCGGGACGTGGCGCTACGACTGGCCCGGGAAAAGGGCGCCACTTCCTATCAAGGCATGCAAATTGCCCTGTTTCCAGATTTTACAGCATCGGTGCAACAGGCGCGCCGAGAATTTCATCCGGTGAAAAAGAAGCTGCAGTCTATGAAGATTCAATATGCCATGTTGTACCCGGCACGTCTCCGAATTCACCACAAGGGAAAGGCCAAGATCTTCACGACACCCAAGGACACTCTGCAGTATGCACGACAGATCGAGAAGCAGGAGACACCGCGAGCAGCTGGCGACGATGCAGACACTGAGGACTGACCGCGTGAGCTATTTACTAAGGGCACAATGCAGTTGTAGCTCATTATAAACTGTTGCACGTATGGAGATTGATTTGCCAAAATGGTTGATTACAATGCCAAAGTTTAAAATGTTGATAACTCTTAGTCCTATCTTTTTAAATACAAATGTTTTTATGTGCTATTCTGAATTTTGATGTCTTGGCACATACAATGCTCTAATAACGCATAATTTCAGGTTGCAAAATGTATTGCTCTTCCTATGCGATGCTCCTGGTGGTTGTCACTGGATGGGGGTAGTTTCTATACACACCTTGACCCCCCCTGGTTCTATCTTGGGGGTTGGCGGCTACTGGCGTCCCCCCCCCCCCCGTAGGGAGTACCCCACATTGGTTTACGTTATTTTGGGCGTAACTTTGGATGCGCTTTTTTTGTTGTTGTTGTTGTTGTATGTCATGTTGCGGCATGATTGTGAGTTTGCTGTTTGCTGTGGGATCCTTAGCATAATTGGGATGCTGAAGTGGGAGGGGGAACTGTTGGGGAACTGTATACGAACACTAATGAGTTGGGCACATCGTGTAAATTGACAATGGCATGTACAAGATTGGGGAATGTCAAATGGCGGGCTGACGCATTAGATACTGAGCGGAATGGCAGATTAAGAATGCTACTATATCATGGTTGACATGGAATGTTAGAGGCCTGAATAATCCTAAAAAGATAAGGCAGGACTTGGCATATTTAGACCGTCACAATATACACATAGCACTGTTACAAGAAACCCATTTCACCACGCATGCAGCGGAGGCAGTGGCCACTAGATGGGTGGGTTTGCGGATAGCATCCTTTTACTCCTCCTATGCGAGGGGTGTTATGATACTGATTAAGAAAGGCATCCCCTTTGAAACTCTGCAGGTTGACAAGGATGATATGGGTAGATATATCCTGGTGCAGGGCATATTGTGCGGCACACGAGTGATGATTGTAAACCTCTATGGGCCTAATATCGATGACCCAGGGTTTTTTGAGACGCTGTGGGGTAAAATACATAAATTGGCTCCATCTGCTATTGTTTGCAGGGGGGATTTCAATGTTGTACTGGTACCTGGGGAGGACCGTATGACCTCAGCGGAGGTCACACCTAAAAAGGCAGCGCTCTGTCACTAATGGCATGAGAGACTTGGGGCTAATGGATATGTGGACTGCGCAACCCTTGTCTAAAGGAGGGTACGTGTCATTCATATGTGCATCACTCCTGGTCACGTCTCAATTTTTGGTTAGCGACAACTGATGTTCATTCATGGACCACTGATATTCGCCATCTACCCAAGACACTCTCAGATCATTCCCCTGTCCTGCTCAATATGAACATACCCACGCACACTCCTACACAATTTCAATGGCGCCTTCAATCTTCCTCCCTGCTAGATCACGTTTTCTGTGAAGGGGTGAGAGAAGCTATAGTTGATTATTTTGCACACAATAGAGGGTCCGTAGACCGTATGGGAACTCTCTGGGAAGCCTTTAAGGTGACAATACGGGGTTCCTGTATAAGTCTACAAGCTGGGGTTCTTCGGTCTCTGCATGGTACTATGAGGACATTAGAGCAGGAACTGGGCCGATTGGAACGTGAATATGAGGTTATGGCGGATCCCGCTACTCTAGCAACTATCAGGAGTAAGGTCACAGAGTATAATGATACGGCGGATCAAGAGGTGCGTCATTTGTCGCGTCGATGGGCGGCAAGATATTATGGAGAAGGGGGCAGACCAGGAAGAGCGTTGGCCAACAAAATTGCAGAACCATGGGGTAGGACACATATAGCTAAGATTGTAGAAGATGAGGGCACTATACACTATGACACGGCAGGGATACTTGACACGTTTGTACGATATTATCAGGCCATGTATGCAACTCGTAAGTCAGCGGGGGAAACAGATATTGCGCACTACTTAGAAGATATCGCACTGGTCTGGCTTTCGCGGGGGCAGCAAGATTTTTTAATGCACCAGCTCATGATTGATGAAATACGGGATGCTATTATGGTGCTACCGAACGGGAAGGCTACTGGCACAGATGGTCTGCCAGCTGAGTTTTATAAAGAATATATTGACTTATTGGCACCATGCTTGCATGAGCTATATCTCGAAGCATATGAGCAAAAATGTCTGCCAGCCACCATGCGAGAAGCACTAATTATAACGCTGCTGAAGCCTGGTAAGGCGCCGGATAGTTGCGACTCGTATCGGCCTTTATCACTTATGAATACTGATGTTAAGATTCTAGCAAAGGTGTTGGCTACCCGTCTGCGATTGTTACTACCTACTATGGTTCTGCCAGATCAATCTGGGTTTATGCCTACGCGTTCGACATCCCACAATTTGCGCATGTTTGCGGCGTTGCATGCGCTAGAGCCAACACTGCCTGCGGTGGCGGTTCTCTTGGATGCCGCCAAGGCTTTTGATTCGATCTCCTGGACCTACTTATTCACAGTTTTACATCGCATGGGTGTCCCTTTTATCTTTACGAATTGGATCCGGTTATTGTACACTGATCCTATAGCGCGAGTGCGGCTGAATGGGCACACGTCCACCACGTTGCCGATACAGCGTGGTACGCGACAGGGATTACCCCTATCGCCTCTACTTTTTGTGGTGGTACTGGAGCCCCTGGCGTGTATCCTACGACAGCGGTATGCACATGCTGCATTGAGATTTTATCAACGTCAGCTGGCAATCTCCATGTATGCGGATGACATGGTGCTCTATGGTCGCGATCCGGAGACACATCTAGCACACCTTATCAGGGAATACGTCAGGTTTGAATAGCATGCAGGGCTGGGAATAAACTGGGCCAAATCCATAATCATGCCTTTGACTGACAGCACGAAGCGTATGGAGATTGAATATCCCTTAGAATGGAGCGTGGATGCAGTAAAGTATTTGGGGGTATGGATCAATAGAGATCAACAGGTGGTGGTTCAATCGAATTATGGTAGAGCGATCGTGAGACTTGAGCAAGTCGCTAGGTGGATTAAATTGCCGTTATCGCTGGCTGACAGGATAGCATTGATTAAAATGATCGTACTTCCTCGGTTTTTATACTTATTTATTAATATTCCTGTCAGTCTCAAACTTTGTTTGATACACTCCGATTGTTGATTACACTCGCATGGGGGGGGGGGGGGGAAGCCTCAAGTGAAATGGGAAGTTCTAACCCTTCCATATGATATGGGTGGCTTTGCAGCTCCGGATCTGCAGTTGTATTATCTATGTGCGCAGGCCCACTATGCCTACTATTGGCTGCAAGCTCTGGCTTATATTCCACATGTGGCGGTGATGGAGGGCGCTGTGCATCCTATACTGCTCAAGGCCATGATTGTGAACACTCATTTGGTCTTTGAGAAGGGGGAAATGGATACGGTGCAGTGCACTGTCGGTGCATGGCAGGAACTTGGGAAGCGGGCACAGAAACTACCACTCTATGCGCCGAACATGCCACTTTTACATCACTCTTCAATTTCGGTATCTGGTGAAAAGGGTGCGCTTCAAGTTCTTCATGAGGGGTACACACGATGGGGGATGTTTCCAGCTGGGAACTTTATACACGCCGAAGAGTTCATAGGGGATGGGGACAATGCTGCAATGCGTGTCTTTATCTACATTAGACTGCGTGCCGCTAAACGTACACTGTACCCACAATTTCCGAAGGTATCGGCGACACTGGATGCATTGCACCTCATATACGTGACTCAAACGAAATCCCACCTTGTTGTATTCCGCTTTAGGTGTCCGTATATAGGCTTTCCTGAAACATGTCCTTATATAGGCACAATTCGCATTGCTCTTATATAGGCATAGAATCCCAGTCCTTATTTAGGCATTAGCCGTCCACTCCAAATACAGGCATGGTCACAGACATCCGTCCAACCTAACGTCACAACAAGTTCTTAGAAACCAGACTCTTAAGCTCTTGGGAGTTTCCCCTAGCACAGGATTATTGATTTCTCCAAGAACTCATTTATTATGCATGAACCCCTATTCCTTAAGGGTTCATTCCTGACGTCTTCCTCTGTCCGACTTCACGTCAATGCTAACATTCCAAGACACCTACCAGGTATAAATATACCTTTCCTTGCCCAAGCAAGTTAGGAGGAGACCTCGACTTTAGAGGAGCCCGTATCCCGGCCTGACGCACTGAGAAGACGCTGTCATCCCTGCTCACAGAGAATCCAGCTTCCAGTGTTCTGACTCCCTTCGCGGGGTGTTAGAGTTCCAGATCCGGCAGGAGATTCCCACCTCTCTCATTCTCAAGGTATGGAGCTGACTAGAACCTAGAGGGACTCTTGGCATACCAGACTCTTAGTATACCATACTAGAGAATACTTCGCCTACTTCTTACCTTGCACCACACTTAGGTTAGGTACACTGGGGTAGAACTAGCTTAGAGACGCATCGTATGAGTACTCGCATTTTTAGCTCATGTTATTTATGTATGTGAATATATGCTAAAAGATAATGCTAGCGCAGTATTATTTATTTCTACTGCTTACACTGTACATTATATATCTTGCATACTGTCTTGTGAGCATAATAGCGCATATCTTACACGAGAAACAAGACTGTTCAATAAAACCTTTTATTGAAACGCCCGTCTATTCTTTCTGTGTAACTCTGAGAAAACTAAGCATGCACGATTAGCTGAGTGAAACTGTTATCTATTGTTTCCACGATTCTGAGACGTGTTCCGATTCTAAAGGGAAACAAAGTTGTCATGTTTATGCGGTTGCCAGAAACTACTCCCTTCTTGTTTTCAAGGAGTTTCTAGTGGCCTCTGAGCTAGCTGGCACAAAGTAATTAAGTTTAATATACTCGATAGGGACATACCGACCTCAGTCCTATGTCAAGCCTATAGGGTATATTATTCCAATGCGCAGAGCCTATTGGGGAAATAGGAACTACACTACAACCTTATTACACGATTATACCACACCTCGCAGAGAGAGGGGTTAGTTACGGGAGAGGCATCGCTGGCTAAATGGAATGAAATTCTCCCTGACCCGTTGTCCGAAGAAGATTGGCATGAAAGTTGTAAACTGACAGAGCGGCTCACTGCCAATGGTAATCTTAAACTGATACATTTTAAATATCTGCACCAAGTGTATTATTCGCCTGCTTTGCTATATAAATGTGGATTGAAAGACTCTGCCAGTTGTCAGGTGCCATGCCCCTCATGCAGACTTTCAGCATCTAGCCTGGGCCTGTCCGAAAGTCGCAGAATTTTGGGTGCAGGTCACACAAAGTCTGACCGAAATGGTGGAAACGCCCGTGGCATGCACCCCGCAAATGTGTTTACTGGGACTTGTATCCACTATACGGGCTCCGGTTAGGAGACTGGTGGCAGTGGCGCTACTACTGGCTAAGCGCAGGGTTGCTATGCGTTGGTGTGGCAGGCCGGCGCCGGCACATAAGCAATGGCTGCAGGATTTAGTGTACTGCCGAGACCAGCTTACTTGCTATGCTGAGGAACTCCCTAGTGCCTCTAAACCTCATGACATATGGGGTCCATTAACATCTTATTTGCTCGCCATGAATGATGATTAATGTATTTTACTGTATCTTGTCATTCTGTTAATTATAATATGATTCTTTTGCTGTCAAAATATATGCTGCCGCTCATTGCTGACTAGTATGTATTGCTGTGCTACCTACTTGTACTTTGTATGCCCACTGATGAAACTATGATTGTTTCTTTGATTGTTTATGTACTGGAAAATGTAAAAATAAAATAATTTAAAAAAAACCTTAAAAAAAAAAAAACCTATGTATTATTGCAAGGACAGCTTAAACCGGAAAGAACCATCTGGAAAATGCACCAGTTAATGCACGTTATACATCAGTTTAAGTTCAAAATAAATTGATTACATTATGTGAAGAAACATTAAGAGAAGATCTAGTATCCTTAATATGTCAAATGGATTTTCAATCATTGCTGATGAAAGTGCTAACATACTCTGAAAAGAACAGATGTCACTTGGAGTAAGTTTTGTAGACTCGTAAATTTACTGGTTACTACAGCATCAGGGAAACCTGTTGAGCTGCATATCAATTGCAATGTTCCTCATGCACAATGAGCGTTCTTTTTTGCTTGTCCATATTTTCAAATTACTTATCAAGATTAGAATCTGTAAGCCAGGCTCTCCAAGCTGTTCAGCTTGATATCCTCAAGGTGTGTAATCACGTGCACACCTGACTGTTTCGTGATCAGACAAAAATCAGAAGAGCAATTTAAGGACGTTTTTTCAAATTTTCAAACAATGGCAGAAAAATGGAACATCGAACTTTGTGATTCCAGACCGTGTGGCCAGCAAGTATTTTGTTCTAATGTAGGTTACTCTTCTGTGGAAGAATACTATTGCCAGTCTAGCTGTGCCTTACTTGGACTCTCATCACATCATTAGCTGGTTTGGCAATAAAAACAAGAAAAACCTGTCTATTCTCACTTTACCCAAAACACATGCCAAAATGTCACTTGAGCAATAAAAATGCCAGCTTGCAAACATCAGACGTTTGACATTGAAAACCTTGAAGCCGAAGCAGTCTGATGGTTTGAGATCTGGTCAATGAAGGGTGAGCAGTTTGACAATGGATTTCTGGATTTGCTAAACCACACCGATTTATTTTCATCAGTCCAGCAATCGATTCTCATTGCTCTCACATTACCAGTGACCACTTGTACAGTGGAAAGGTCTTTCAGCACAATGAGAAGGGTGAAGACTTGGTTGAGGTCGACAATGGTAGATGAACGCTAATCAGGTTTGTGCATGGCGAGTATACATGCAAAAATTTATGAAAACAAACAGCTGATTGAAAAATTAATTGATACATTTACACAAGACCAAACGTTTACAGTTCCTTTTTCGAAATCACTAACCAGTGAACAAACACAGTATAAAACTACTGATTGAAAAATGTGATTGTTAAATTTGACCAAGAGTGTAGATGTTTGCAGTTCCTAACCTGCAACAGTTATCCAGTTTGTTTGTTTTATTTTCCAATTTGGATGAGAACAGTTATTTTATTTAAGTTAATATATTTAATTGTATTCATTTTAATATATTTAATATAATACATTTTCAAAATACATTTGTCATATATTTTAATTGTCATTTGTTTGTGCACTTTAACACAAATTGCAGATTCTATTTATTTTTTAATAATTCAGTTATAGTACCTTGATCATGTGTGTATGAATAATGTGGTGCATTCAATAGTGATAACATAAAAACAGATTAGAAATTGCTAATCGGACAATGGCAGCAAGTCCTCTTACTCTCGATCAATCAACCATGACTTCAGTCTTGTTTTGAACATGGTGATTGATTCCATGACGCAGAGCTCAAGAGGGAGCCTATTCCATGTTGATGACGCCAGATAGGAAAAAGCACGTCGTCCTGCTCTGGCATGGCATATCTTGGGTACCTTTGCCCATAGTCTGTTGGTGAAACGCAGGTTCCTGATGGGTAGGTAGAAGCTGATTCTGGCACCCAAGTAGCCCAGCCCCAGGTGATGAAGTGCTTTATGACCGAGAATTTTGAAACGGGATCCTTTTCCTCAGATGGGAGCGAAGATGAGGGGACACATTCTCAATAGCAGGCTAAGGAGAATGCGGGCTGCCATGTTCTGGACCACCCAAAGTCTATTGACCAGGTAGTCAAGCGGGTCCAAATATAAAGTGTTCACATAGTCCAGCCTAATTAAGAGAAGTGCCTGGATGGCTGATTTTCTGGCTGAGTGACAGAAAATACAGTATTTTTTCAGAATGTGCAGCAGACCAAAGCAAGAGCTTTCCCCAAAATTAATTTGATGTTGAAAAGACAGTGGTCAAATTTGACACCGAGATTTTTGACTACTCCCACCTATGGGCCCCGTGAGGAGCGCCATCCGGCCAAAAGATTTGCCAAGTTGCCGGGGAACTGTGATCGAAAAACTGAATTTCTGTTTTCTCTGCATTGATTGGCCCTCCAGTAGAATGCAACCGCTAAACAAGATTTAATTGATTCCCTTCCTACAAGAAAATAGCACCTGTCATCTGCATAGATTACTTTTGCACCCAAGGCTTCCACCAGCTGTGCTAGTGGTGTAAGATAAATGTTTAACAGTGTGGGGTTCAGGGCGGAGCCCTGGGGCACCCCCACTGTTAATTCCAGGGACTCTGAAGAAAAAGGAGGGACCCATACCTCCTGTCTAACACTCAAAGATGCAAGCCTTCCCAGTGGTTTGGGATGGGTGATATGAATAACAATATGTATTTGATGCTACTGGTTTTCTTTTGAAGGCTGAAAGATTGTTTAAAGATTATATAAGCATCCAGTTGACGAAGTGCATATTCACATTAATTGAAAATGTCTACCTTACTGGTATGTAAGGTGATGTGTCCTGAACCATTTCTAGGGAAATGCTGTAAACTAAGTTTCTGGCAAACTCATTCATTTTGTTTTTTTACAGTGCGTGGGGTGATTGAGACTGTTCAGTTGGATGGATCGAAGTACAGAATGTTGCGTAGTGGGCTGCGAGGAATTGGTCTTTTCACGTTTGGCGAAGGCATGCTGTTCTGGACAACACTCGTTAATGGTAAGCTTGCAAAACACATTTGATCCATCTATATGTACAAAACACTGAAGTATGATCAATACAATGGACTTTCATATACCTCTGTATGCTTTATAAATTTAAAAAGCACAGTAGAAATAGTGCAAACAATATGTACAAAATAGGGGATCAAATGTAACATTACATTTAATATATTACACTTTTTTAAACTAGTTCACACCCTCAGATTCAAATAAATGTGGCTTTTGTACTTTTAACTTTGATAGGTTAAGGCCACCTGCTGGAAGATCTTAATGCGCTAGAGGGGTTGTTACAGCCACTGCTCGTCAACTTGGTATGCGCCTGATGCAGAGTTAATTTAGTCTACGATGCTAGTCCAGTGGTACAGGAATAACACTCCAATCCACACTGGCCTGGTAAACAAAGACCGAGCTGTCACTGACTATCTCAGCCACATCTATCAGTGGCTGAGGGAAAGCTTTTTATCACTTGGTGACACCAAATAGAAATTAAGATTGGCTTTAACTGAAAGCAAATGGTCCCATGGGTTATACTCCCAGGCTCTTGGAACAGCTGAGTCCAAATTTGAAGACTAGAGACATTTTTGATTTAGGCCCATCAGTCATTCCCCAGTTTAAACCCTGTCCTTGTCCAGCAAGGATCTGCCACTCCTCCAAGGTGCTATGAGTGGCGATAAAACAATCACTAAGCTTTGTCCGGCTGAAATATTGCAATATGATATACATGTGCCTACACAAGAAGCTTACTGACAAACTACAGTGTTTACTGAGCAAAGCAGCAAGGTTGTTCATGAAGTGGAATAAACACAGCCTCATTAAGAGCACTGTGGCTTGCAGTGAAAGACACAATCCCTTTCCATGTTCTGTTCACCATAGCAACACTGGTTTGGTATAAAGGATTGGGCAACAAGCAGAACTTGACCACACAGTTCTTCAACTAGCAATCACTTATCTGCCAAAGATAGCACCTGCAAATCAATGTTTGCTTGACTAAAACACTGGGGCATATTTGTAGCAGTTGAGTGCCTAAAGTTCGGGATTGTTCTTGCCTCAGTGAGCAGGCACAACCAAACTGCTCATTTTCTCCAGGGCAGAGGGATCTCTGGGGCAGTCTTAATATTTCTAATGCCTGTAAGCTTAGGAACCAGACTCTTCTGTGTTCTCTAAATCCAGGAACCTCCGTTCTAGGCTTCGACTTTTAAAGAGATCGAACAGCCAAGGCTTACTCTTGAAGAGTGTGGTTGGGGATGGGGTTTAGATCAGATGCAGGCTGCACACCGGTCTCAATAAATGAATTGTTCAGTCCTGTCTTTTTGAAAATGCATTAGCACGGTTAGAAGCTCAATAACTTATTATAATAGAACAGTTCTACAAATGAAACTTACTCAACCTATAGGAGGGACAATGGATTCTATGTGGCAGCAACACTTGTATGCAGAGGATGCATTATGATGGTGCTCATGGAACACGTGTGTCTTTGACTCAACATAACCAAGGCAATTCATCTCTGATTTATGCATTAAGAAGTTTTGTGTTCCAAGCGTTTTTCAGTAATGCTTACATGTCCTGGTTGGTGCACTGGGATTCTTGCAGGTCACCATACAATTACTGACCAATTCCTGGTTGTTGGGGTCTTGCTGTGATCTCTTGCAGTCATGCTGGGCTGTGGTGTCACTGTCTCTAGGCAGGCGTATTTCTTCAGGCAGCAGGTTCTCACAGAAGTAAGCAGTACTATGCAGCAGCGGTGTCAAATTCTTCAGTTATGTGCAGGCAAATTTTCAGCTTATACAGCAGTCTCATACTCTTCTCCTGCAAATTACAGTAAGCATTGTTTTTCTTCTACTGTTTTTGAGAGAGATCTTGAAATCTTCATGGAAAATGTATGTTTTTCAATCTTTTTCACTGTGCAGATGCAGAGAACCCCACTGAGTTAAGAGTGAAACTGCTATTCTTGCTCACTGGAACAACTTGTATCCAAAGGTAATGGTGGCTACTGATCTCAGGTCAACCAGCAACTCCAGAGTCATGCAGCACTGTAGATCTTGTAAGGATCCAGTCAAGTCCAAATTAATCTTTCTTTAGGTACAATCCAGTCCTGTTAGCCAGACTCCCATCATGATTAGCCACTCTGTTTCCATGGTGGTGGCAGGCACTGTACAAATGTAGCAGCCGTTTAGTTGGAAGGTGGTGGGATTTTGCTGTCATTGCCAGAATTGACCACAGGAGGCATGCAATAGATGTAGTTTATTTGGTTGGAGTATTGCCACAATCTTGACCCCAATTCAATGCATTGCTTCTTTCAGGGAACAGGCTGGTCTGTATACTGTCATGACCAATTGAGGTGAATAGAGCCTTTCTAGGCTCCATTATGAGTTTGTTGATGTGAACAAGACACACAGTAATAGTGCTAATATGGCCTTTATAAGGAAACCAGAGAAAATTAAATGGGGGAGGGGGAGGAATGACCGCTACCCAAAGCACCTTATCAACATGGTAACACACCATTAGGCTACGCCCATATACCTGGATCCCCCAATCTGGGTTACCCCACACCCTCCGGCATACATCCCTCTCTCTCATTCACAAACTGCTGTGTAAGAAAAGACTGTTCATACACTTTTATTCAGTGAAACATGTAGAAAAACCTGTGTTTTAGCTGCAGGCCAGAGAAGCCTTTTCTGTAGCAGGAGGCTGCCTGAATTACAGAAGAGTGATGTGCCCATGGACTTCCATGTGTGAACACAAGGGTGTTTGTCGTTCTAGACAGCTAGTTGCGAGAACAGGCTGTAGTTCCGCAGCCATCTAATTAGGTGAAATCACACACTAGTTAGCACTATCTGCTTGCTGCCGTCTAATAAGTGGATGCAGAAATCTAGGTGGCATGAAGTGCACACTTTTGCAGGCAGTTTACATTTCCAATGCTGGTTGGCTGGGTCACAAAGTTCCCGTTATGTGACTACGTTAGTCTGCAAGTTAGTCAAATGCCCCTTGGCATAGCATGCAATGGGTCGACTTTGCTCAGACTGGGGAAGGCTTCAACAGGAAGACATTGGCTTGTGCTCTGTATTCTCAGCCTTGTTGCATTTGTATAATGTATGGAATGTAATTTCATGCAGTTGGGAGCCTACCTCACTTTCGGGATTGCGGACATCCTGCGGAGCCCTGAGTCTAAAAGTTCTAGAGTGATCCTCCAAGCTGATTAGGGCAAGTACATCTCCACAGTAGGGAGTCCGATCTTATTTTTTACATAGAGAAAGATAGCAGTTTGGGATGAAGTGCGCACAGCATGACTTGTGGAGACATAGTAGCATGGACTCTGCAGGGGGTCTACAAAGAAGCTCCAAAGACACGAGGTAGATCTCTGAATGTATAGGGCTGCTCTATCTGGAAACACCTTCCTCCGCCATTAATATTGGAAGTGTCTTCCTAAAGTTCAGATGGGACCTTAAAAAATAAAGCTAATGTGACTATCGTGGCGTCAACTTACTCACTTTGGCCAAATGTAATAACTTTCTTGTTTAGACTCCCTTCAAGTGGTTATCAACACTTGTCTGACACATTGATGCATTAATGCATGTTGCATAGACTTCCTCCTAAGACTTTTCCACCATGTGAGGAGACATTTTGAGTTTTGTCTGATGGAAATGTCCTCTCAGTATTGTTGTTACTTAATTCTACAAAAATGGTTATCAGAATCCAAAGTAAAAGCAGTCACTGGATGAGGTATGCATGCATTAGATAGGGGAACCGGAGAGCTGTTTGACAGCTGAATGACTGAGCGAAGATCCCTCCGCCTAAAGGCAGTAGTGAGGTCAGAAGCTTCAGGAAGGTAAACAGCTGAAGGGGAATATGCTACCCATGATTAGAACGAGTGGGGCAGCACATATACCATAGCTAGTGTTTATGCTCTAAATGAGGCCAAGGGACATTTCTGAAAACTACAATAGCTGAAGTTATTTTTGGAAATGTATTTTTATTAACTTTTTTTGTCGACCAACAAACTTATATGTGCTACACATTAGCTTTGTGTACATATCAGTTGCATGCAAGACATTGGATGTAGGTGTGCCCAACATCTGTTACTTGGTCGTACAGAGCTTTACAACAAATAGCAACAATAGTAAACAGCACATTGAGAAATGTTTGACTTGTCTATTTTTCCCCATACATCCCCTTAGATTTTGCAGTGTATCTTAGCCTGTTATATAGTCTATAAGAATAGCCAAGCTGAGAGCTTATTGCATAGGTCAGGGGATCATGATTTGATAGTGGAATGATCGCTCTACGAATAAGTCATTGTGACCATCCTCAAGTGTCGTCCAGGCATATTTCAACTTTCAGTGCAGTAAAGGCCTAGACTATCCTCATGTCTGTGATTGGCTTCTTCCACACTCCCTGGCACTCTACATTTCGCATTGCAGCACCCTCTGCTAAGGCCCACTGTTTTCTTCCACTTGTTGTGCGGTGGCCCCTCAGGCGATCCCCAGTGTAGTTAGATTTCCCTGCAAATGAGGACCATTGGCAGCTCAAAGAATCTATTGTCTTTTTTTCTATTGGGTGTATACCCCTAAGAGGCAGATTTTCTTTGCATGTAATGCCCTCCTATTGCATGTGCATTCAATTTCCGTAGTCACCTTTGTCAAATTGCAGCAGTCTTTGGTAGTCCATACCATGAGGCTAAAACCGGCATCTACAAAGTTGCAGCAGGGACAGCACATATTCTGTGTGGTGCATTATAATCTATGGGGGTGAGGTATGTGCTATGCAGGTAGTTAAATTGTGTGTACTTGTACTGAGTATTCCTCAATACCTTATGCACCTGTCCTGTTTAAGTGCTTGAGACCGTTTTTTCTCTCTGAACTGCTGTCCCAATGCCTCATCTCGCCTATCTCTTTAACCTGACATGTTAGATCATCATGAGAAATGTTTTATACAGTCAAGGCACTAGCTTTCATCCAGTGCCAAAGGTCAGCAAGACCTGAAGAAGAGTGTGTCCAGTTGGCCATGCCCCATAATGGCTGCATGGTTTATTCAGAGCTCCATAGACCAGAAACTGGGCCTATGGCAAACTCTCCTCCTCAATCATTTCACACAGGTTACAGAACTCCTTTGTGAAGGAAAGAGCACTGATGCCGGAAGCTCTACTCAGAAGCTGGCGGCTGGTGCAACTCACTCTTGTAGATCCCTGCTTTCCCCTTTTGTGACTGTTTTGCCGTCTCTCTTCCTCAGTCTTTCAGATCTGTGTGGTTTTCCCTCTCTTGCACTTGGCAAATATCTGTTGTGAGAAAATAAGTGCCAGTGGTCCCCACCGGCAACCACTGACTCAAATTAAGCACTGGAACTTCCCCTGAAGTAGCAATTACCTGTGGTTTCTATCCCAGCCTCTGCCTGTCCCTCAGTCGACTTTGTGAAGAACTCCCCCGTGTGGGCAAGCCCGCTAATGAAAGCGGCAAGGACATGAGTCTCATACTGTCTGGTCTTTTAAGCGCCACTTTCCAGCAGTGCATGCCAACTGCAAGGAGTTTGGGTTGCTGCATCCGAATCATCTGGATTCCCATCATCGCAGTTAGCTGTGCTCACTTAGTGTGGATCCCCTACCTTCCCACTTTCTCCAGGTTCAGTCCCAAAAGCCATCTGGCCATCCACCGGAGCTGAGCCAATAAGTATAAGTCAGTCTGGGACTCCCAAACCCCCAGCTAGCGTGGGATGACTGTGTTCAAGGAGACTGTTACAGCACCCTTCCCAAATCCACTCCAGCACTAGGGTGGTCATCACCCTACACTAGCTCTGTGTAATCCATACTTGCAAGTTAATATAGTACTTGTGGTAAAACCTCTGTTTTGGAAAGGGCAACTCGTGCCATGATTAATTTCAATGTGCCCCAGATTGCTACAATTTCTCTTTATGCTCCCAAATTGCCCTCTCTACTTTCCTCATCAGTATGATACACTTGCACCCCCAGGTATTTAAGAACTTGATATTTCCATCTTATGGTAAAACGTGAGACCACCAATGGATCATTAAGCTTTTCGGGTGAGACTGAAAAGGCATAGGTACTTTTAGTTCTGAGGCCCCACACCCTCCCCAAAGATTCAAGTGCTGCCACATTCCAAGAGATTCCAGTCTCCATATCTCATAAGTACAGGAGCATCTGGTCAGTGTATGGTGATATCGCATACTCTGTCCTGTAATGGTATGCCCTTTCCTCATTCCTCAGTTCTCATTAGGCTAGCAAATGGTTTGATGGCCAATGCTAATGGCTTTGAAAGAGTGTCCCTGCCTTGTCCCCCTGTGCACCCTAACCGCATCAAATATACACTTCCAAGTTTGTGCCTGGGCCCCAGCATATAAGACTGCCAGATTTGTCCCATCCAACTCCCATGTTCATTTGTCTCATTACTGCACGCAGGTACCCCCAGTTCAGTGTGAAACGCTTTGTGCACGTCTATGGATGGTATCGGCACTACAGGGAGGTCTCTGTGGTCTCATTAAGAATCCTGATGTTGAATGAAGTGTTATGCTGTGGAATGAAACTAATCTAAATGTGATGCAGTAGTGTGCAAGTACCCTTGTAGACAATTGGCAAGGATCCTGACAGCTGAACATAATATGTGAACAGACACTGTTTTGGCGATATAGAGTATGGTTGACGGAACTTGGCCTGGTAGACGTTTGGTGGACAGAACACCCAGTGGACGCAGATTACACTTATTTCTCAGCCGACCATCAAATTTAGCAAGACTAAGATTGGCACATCATTTTCTTCAAGTGTGCAGTGGACACATATGGGACATATCATCTCTCAGACTGTACCCCAAATATATTAAACAACGATACTTAGGGCTGATAAAAGACACACTGGAGATTAAATTAATCTGCCTTCCTCCTGTAAAATGATGCATCAAATATAGGGAATACTATTCAACCAGATCTGGTAGAGAATGACGAGGAAGAATTGTTGCAGGAAACCTTAAGGGATGCATTGAATTTGTCATTATGGGAAAGTTAATAGCAGCATCTGCCAGACTGACTAAGAGAAGGGTTTAATTCTAACGAAACTGTGTATAGGTGAAGAAATTGGAAATGATTCGCAAAAAGGGCTCAATGAAGGTCTGGAAGAACCTCGCTATGGCTAGAGCACAGGTAAAGGCTCTTGACATAGATGGGGCCGTGGAACTAGGACTAAGCTGTTTCTACAGTGAAAACACAAAGGCTGCACATTGGCATGCAGCCTTGGAGTACAAATAATGAAAGATGGAGCTAAATTGATAAAGGATGAGTCAGCGAGTTTGGAAACTGATCAAGATATAAAGAAGTTTTCTAGCTCCTTTTACAATAAACATTATAGTGTAGCGGATCACCTCAAGGCAGAGATGAGTCCTATCTAAAAAGAAACTTGTGTCCAAAACTTATCAACTGATAAATGAAGCTTCCCCATCAAAACAGGAGGTGGTGATTATCGCCAGTTTGCAAAGAGAATGTTCTGGGCCCCTATGGCTTCATAGCTAAGTTTAAAAACATTTTGTCTTGCTTGCCCTGGACCTGACAAGACTAACTCCTTTCTGAAATCCCACATAACTAATGCTACGATTTGGGAAGCCCAGAAGATCGTGATTCCTGTCCAAGAAAAGACCCGTCTCTGTTTTTATCGGGCGATATCATTATTGCTTATGGGTGCAAAGATCTTTGCAAGCATCCTTGTGGCCACTCTCAGCCTAATAGTGCCAATCCTAAATGGGTGAGATCAATCTGGCTTATCAAGATATTGGTTGTTTATAGTATTTTGAAAACGGTTCTAAGCTTCCTATGCACACAATATTATTAATCAATAAAAAATAATGAATCCTACAAGTTGGCAACTAAATCCGTGATAGTCACTATATTTAAATTTAAAAACATTGCACTGGATTCAACAAATGTCTACTAATAAGCTTGAAATGTATTTAACATTTTTATAAAACACAATTCTACCAGGGAAGTGTCAGTGCACCCTTGAAGGGTTAGTAGTAGCTTTATAAGGAAACTAATCGAAGTAAACAGTGAGTAAACTGTATAACAAATACCTGCAAGGATTTATCTGTGGTGGTCTTTAAAATATACCTCTATCTTATCACTTTCCCATAGACTTAAAAGCTATTCTCTCCCCATTGTAATTTTTAATTGGATAACTGCAACAGGTTCTTCCACGTAGATGGTCTTTGTCGCAGATTCCCTTCACTAATATTTAAACATGAAAATGTTTTATCTGGGGTCTGTTCAGTGGAGTGCAATAAAATAACAGGAACCTTTGCGTCATAAGTATATTCTAGCGTCCATTTCCCTGTACTGGAAAAGAAAGAGCAGCCCTTTTCCAATGAATATATGGCCCTCATTGATTTTCTTCAAATGCTCAAACCATGTCAACATCAAATGGAAATCTACTCCTGTAGCTTTCCTCCAGTCTTTGGAAGAAATGGCTGACTTTTTCAGGATTCCCCATGAGTCCTCCAGAAATTTGACAGCAATGGATTTATTATCCTTCTGTGAAATGTTTTAGTTCCCACCCTTCCACCTTCCCTCATTCACACCTTAGAAGCTGTTCCTTTGCAGCCATTTCCTGAATGGGAAAGATCAGGTATGTAAATACCCCCAGAACTTAAATGTGTGGGTTTCCCATTTATTTTGCATAGCCACCCCTCTGAAGCTCCATCTTCCCACTCTAAACTTACGATGGTAGAAAATCTAACATAATTGGGGATTTCCCACCTTCATATGTGAAGTTTGATTTTAACAATCTACTGACCTAAAACTTAGAGCCACTAATGCCTTTTTGGTCAACTTGAGGCTTGGTTAAGTGTGCAAAAGTCATTGCTAATTATGACCTATTTCTGCCCTGGGGTCCTTAATGATTTTCGAGTGTGATTAGAATTTTGGTTCTCATCTCCAGATATGCATGTCTGCATAAGAATGGGAAGATTTGCCATGTTACTAATGTAGCAAATGTAGTATTGTGCATATGTCGTCTCAGTATATTTTAGTCCATGGCATGCTTACACTTAATAGCAAATATATGAAAGCCAAATACTTTAAAATTCCACGCCCTACTTCAAAAGAGATAGGGTCCTCCTATCTCAGCTACACTCCTCCCTCCTTATATTTTGGGATTCAGAAAATGGTGTATTCCACTGAGGGAAAAGTGATTTTAAAAGTAAACATGCCATGGATATTCATAATATGCTAAATGTGCAATTTTTCTGCTTGTGTGCGGTCAGTATCCACAATTTTTCAAATTTTGCAGTTTAAATTAATGAACATCATGCACTGTATGATAATTAAACACCAATGTAACCAAAGTGTTGTTTTTTTATATAATTGTTTTATGGAGGCCTAAAACAGCATATTTTGAGGATGAATCACTTTTTTTCCCCTCTACATACAAATTCTCTTGTTTCTTTTCACTGTCCACACAGTTGCCTCAATGTTTTTCTTAGATGCACCTTATTTCATGGTTGTCAATTTACTTCGTTGGTGCTACTGTACCCAGCGGACTGTTAAGCATTGTGTAAACATGGATTAATTTTTCTGATTTCTCACTAGGCACAACAAGACTCTATTACAGCAAATTGGAACTTTCAGAAAACGTTTGGGTCCAGGTAGATCAAAGGATTGTAGATTTAAAAATGTACAGCAAATTCTCACAACAAGGTAGGTTCTCTTTTGCTGCATCTCTTGCAAAGATTTGAAGTATAATTTAAGTATGTGTGTGATTAGCAACTAAAATGTTGTAAAGTGCATCCATGTGTGGCCCAATTAAATAAGCAAGTTAAGGGAGCATTTAGAAGTTTTTACAAGTGTTTTATGGGTATTTGGGACCTCTCAAATATGGCAGTAATGTTTTTTTCAGAGTTTGGTTGATTTTCTTTCTGTGGAATGTGCTTAGGTAATTGGGCTGAAATTATCTGTTACCGGTTTCCCTTCGAACAGTTCAATCTGATACTATCTCTGCCTATTGTGAGCCTTTTTGCTGTCTTTCATTTACAAAGTTTAAAGGTTGTGGCACATCCAAACAGTAAGACCTGCTTGGCCAAAATGGCACCCACTGTTGGCAGACTCTCGTTGGCTGCTAGGAATTACATGACTTTAGTCTTCCTAATTCTTGACCTTGCCTGGGCATCCCTTTGACTGACTTCCTGTTTCCTCCCTGTTGGGCCTTGAAAGGGCAGTGAGCGAGTGAAATGGGCCTATAACTACTGGACTCATGTGGGTTAAGACTGTTTTTTTATTTATTTTTTGGGCCACAATCCTGGCCACTCAACTGTTGCAAGTTATTACCCCCTGATCCACCAAGACCAGTCTGAATTCCCGGCAGGTCAACACGCCTTAACCTAAGACGTACACATAATTGGCTGAACGCAATACAGACACCATGTCTTTCTCTCCATAGATGTGGAAAAGGCGTTTGATGCTGTCCACTGGCCCTTCCTCGATCAGAAGCTCTTGAAATTTGGGTTTGGCCCCCAATTCAGGAAGTGAGTTGCGGTACTTTATAAGAATCCTTCGCTATGGTCGGGGTCAATGGGAAGGGGAAGGGATAGGTAGGAGAACCAGGCAGGGATGTCCTTTGTCCCCACTTTTGTTTGCTTTTATGGTAGAATCTTTGACATGGGCGGTACGGTTGCACCCTGGAGTAAAAGGGTTCCGCTTCTCTGAAACGGACGAGTAGGCAGAACAAATATTGTTGTATGCTGATAATATACTCTTATCTATAACTAATCCGGCGACTATTATCCCAGTAGTTTTCCAACTGTTGGGGGAATAGGCCACCACTTGGGTTATAGGATCAACTGGGACAAGCCCGTGCTCTATGCCTACAGGGCCTACGAGAACACTTACCTCTACCACAGGGGCTTTGAGTGGACGAGGATGGTTTTAAATACCTAGGGCTATTTGTCACCGCATGAAGAGCTTTGCTCTAGCCGTAATATAGGGAGGGTGTTGAACTTTCAAGCAGATGTCGTACGATGAAGGGGCTTGCCTCTCACATTGAGGCAGGCAGTCCTATTCAAAATGATCACGCTCCCCAAGCGAATTTATGCACTCCAGAATACCTACTACCCAGTCTACTCAATGGTATTTATTAGGATCAATGGAGATTTGAGCACCCTGTTGTGGGATAGGTGACACCCAAGAATATTGCTCAAAACTCTACAACGTAACCAATATAATGGAGGGCTAGCACCACTGGACATTGAAAGGTACTATTGGGCGGCCAATTTGATAAATATAAATAGCTGGATATGTGCCCCACAGGACCACCCTACATTTAGGCTTGAGCTTGCCCTGGTAGGGCGCAGATGCCACATATTCTATCTCTATGGAGGGTAGGTTACCCAGACACTGCTGCCTGAGACGCAAGTCACACTTGAAGCCTGGGGCAAAGCCACAGACACCTGGTTGGGCCTGCAAGATCACTAAGAAACCCCCCCCCCCTGTGGAAATGGACTTGGCTGCAGGAAATAGCGAAACAGAGGTTATGGAAACTGGGACACCATAGGTATCTCAAAGTTGGGGGACATTCTTGAATGGAGGACATAATGCCTTTCTCCTCACTGAAGAGGGAATACCAACTACGCCCTACCCAGTTTCTGAAAAATGCACAACTGCGACACCTGGCACGCAGAGGGACTAGGAGGGAAAGAGATGGCGGAATACGCCCTCCTTAAAGGACAAATTTTAATGGAGGAGCTAGGGAGGGGAGCAATTTCTTCCACATAGAGAACACTGGATAACATGCCGGATACCTTGGGCCAGCTATGTGGGAGGTGGGAGACCTCGTAACTGTAACTGCAGAATTTCTCTGGTTTTGTAAATGTGAAATGTCAGCCTAACTAACGCCCCTGTAATTTTTTTTCAGTGAATTTCTAAGGTTTTTTAAATTAGATTTCCTAGCTAACATTCTTTTAGTTCTTAGTTTTTTTTTTAGTGAATTTCATTATTTGTTTTCTACTTTGTAGAAGTTAGTTTTTATGTGGTACAGTTATGTCTGTATTCTTAGGCATGGAAAACCCGACCCAGAATTTTTTTGCAAAGATGCCGGAGGAGCTTTTAGTAATGTTTCAATTATTTGTATCAGTAGATTAAGAACAGTTTTTTTATTTCTTTCTGACGTCTTCACGATCCCTGCAACTATGCCGCAAAGAGCAGGTATTTTTTAGAGGCGATGAAACTCCTATATAGACCTATTTTAATCATTGTTTGACATGGGTTGTTAAGTAATATGCTCTTTAAAGTTGTCTCTAATTATTTTTCAAGGAAACCACTTATACTTGGTGTTTCCCATTTTCGCGGTGACGTCGGAAGTCGCGGTGACATCGCTAATCGTGAAGTGCGTTTTTGGGGGGGGAAAGTCAGACATTTACACATTTGAAGCAATCTTTGAGAGTAGTTCACTTACATACTCTTTAAACTTTTGTCTCTAATTATTTTTGTTGAAAACCACTATTACTTGGTGTTTCCCATTTTCGCGGCGACGTCTGTGATCGCGAATACACCGGTACGCGCGAACATCATGTGATTTGAAATGAAGACATTTGATTGGAGGAGTCAGTTTTAATTAATATTGGAAGGAAGTTCCTGCCTCTTTCTTCCTCCTTGAATGTTCCTCTGTTGGATAGGAACACTTTTAGAGCTCTGGTGGGGATATTGGTAAAAAGGGAGCATTTTGGTAAGGTTTTCTTTGTGTTTTTGCAAAAATAAAATGGCATCAGGGTCAACTGAGGAAGAGCATTGGCCCAGCCAATCTCAAGAGCAGGAGGTGCCAGCAGAAGAGTAAGATCCTGATGATGAAGAGCCACCACCCAAGAAGCAGTGTGTGGCTTGGGATTTTTTTTACAATCCCTTTAGGTGAGAGCAAGACTACTGCAAAAAAAGTAAAACATTCTTTGTGCATGAGAACTTTCATGTGGTATTGCCAAGAACTACTCTTGTGGTACTACTTCGGTTCTATACCATGTAAAATCATACTACAAAAGGCAATTGAAATGGCACAAAAGAGAGACCAGCGAAGCACATCTACAACAGCACCACATGCAACAGTAACTAGATTGCCATCTGAGGTGCAGAGACACCAGCCTGATATCTGTCCTCCATTTCGCCGTGTGGCTACATACGGTTTGGATTGTAATGCCACCCTAACTTCTGGAGAGCAGTCGGTTGACATTGTTGGGCATTGTTTAGAAGCATAGATGTTCATTTTTTGGTATTTCATCGTTTTTCTACTGCTCTTTTGTTTGAACTTAGAATTTTTTATCCCCTTATTGCCATGTTTTTTTAAATACAGAAAAAGTACAAAAGGTTTCAAAATGTTAAAAACAGAGTTCCAAAAAAGACAAAAAAAAGGTTCTTTTCAGAACCGCCTTTTATGGTTAAAAAAAGATACATTGTATGTGTGCACTAAGTGCATGAGTGGTGTGTGCATGTTTCAATGACTGCATGACTTGTGAATGGATGATTGCCTGCATGAGTATTGGATGGATGATTGAATGAATACATGAGTGCTGTTTGTTAGAATGAGTGGTGCATTGATGTTTCTGTGAGTGCATGAGTGGTGCATGGATGATGGAATGCGTGCATGAGTGGGGCATGGATGATGGAATGCGTGCATGAGTGGGGCATGGATGATGGAATGCGTGCATGAGTGGGGCATGGATGATTAAATGATTGCATGAATGGTGTGTACATGATTAAAAGTGCATCAGTGGTGCATGGACGATTGAATGTGTGCATGAGTGGTGCCTGTATGACTGAATGAAGGTATGAGTGGTGAAGGATGATTGCATGGCGGTGTGAGTAGTGTATGGATGATTGAATGAGTGGACTTGGATGATTGAATGAGTACATGTGTGGCATGGATGATTGAATGAGTGTATAAGTGGTGATTGTATGTTAAAATGAGTATGTGGTATATGGATGATTGAATGAGTGCATGAGTGGTGTATGGATGATTGAATGAGTGGTGCATGAGTGATTGAGTGCATGTGTTGAATGAGTGGTGCATGGATGTAAGAATGAGTGGATCAGTGAGACCTGGATGATTCAAAGTGTGCATGAGTGGTGCATGGATGTAAGAGTGGATGAGTGAGGCATGGATGATTGAATGAGTACATGAATGGTGCATGGATGATTGATTGGTGTATGGTTGATTGAATGAGTGCATGAGTGGTGCATGGATGATTGAATAAGTATAAGTGGTTTATGGATGATTGAATGACTGCACGATTGGGGAATGGATGACTGAATGAGTGCATGAGTGGTGCATGGATGTAAGAGTGGATGAGTGAGGCATAAATGATTCAAGGAGTTCATGAATGGTCCATAAATGATTGGTGTATGGTTGATTGAATGAGTGCATGAGTGGTATATGGATGATTGAGTGGGGCATGGATAACTGAGTGTAAATGGTGTATGAATGATTGAATGTCTACATGAGTGGTGTATGGATGACTGAATGATTGTACAAGGGATGCATGGATGATTGAGTGCATGGATAATTGAATGAGTGAATAAGTAGTGTATGGCTGATTGCATGAGTGGTGTTCGAATGAGTGCATATGTTATGGAATGAGCATGAATGCTGCATGGATGGTTGAATCAGGGAATAAATAGGTGCAATAGTGCTTGTATAACTGAGTGGGTGTATTAGTGCGGGTATGGGTAACTGAATTGGTGTATGAGTGCATGCATGACTATATTAGTGCTTGTATAAATGAAGAGTAGGTGTATCAGTGTGTCTATGGGTGAGTGAATGGGTGCATCAGTGTGTTTTTGGGTGAGAGAATGGGTGGTTCTATTTGTATAAGGGTGAGTGAAACAGTGGATGAGGGACTATCCGTAATTGGCTGTGAGAGTAGCTGTATAAGTAAGTGAATGGTGCGTGAATGCGTGCGTGTATGGTTGTGCAAGTGGGTGTATGAGGGCTTGTATATGTGAGTGAATGGGTGCATTAGTTTCCTTATAAGTAATGAATCAGTCTGATAAAGTGATTTGACACATACAATCTCGGTGAAGTCCATCCACTCTGGATAAAGAAAAACAAAAAATTTACCATTAGATCTTGAAGATTACACAATTATACCATACATAGCGAAAGCAAAAAAAAACCCGTGCTGCACAGAACATTTTTACAAATAATGCTATGCATAACACTCGCTACAATTAACAAATTGTCTTTTTCTAGAGTTACTAAAATCTCAAAAGTAGGTTTTCGCTTTTTCTTATTGTTATATCTGGTACAATATGACATAATTGTGAAGCAGTCAATTTTTTAGATCCTTTTGAAAACATCCTTGCTGTAGGTAAAGCATTATGGAAAATGGTGATCCATGTAGACAAAATACCACACAGTAGTATGTAGAAGTTCTTGTTGGAGAAACAGAAGGGGTTCTTTGATTTTTGAAAAAGTTTTAGGTGTTAACTTAAGGCTCCTGTTATTGCACTATACATTAACAGAAGGAGAGGAGACCCAGTTATTTGTGACAGTGTCTGTCTTGCCTGTGTCCGAGACAAGTGAGTGTAATGCACCCAGGTAAATCGGTGCTTGCTTCACAATTTCTCAGACAGTAAACTTTCTCTGAGATAGTGTGAAAAATGAAAAAATATATATATATATATATCCCCCTCCCCTTGTGTTAATGCATAGTAAAATAGGGAAGCCAAGGGAATACCCTTATCATATACTTCTCACTCCTCTTCGGTGTATATAAGTTATTGCACTATATCTGTTTTGTATTTAACTGTAATAAGAGAATGTAGTGTTTAGAAGTTATATAAACTCCTTTCTTGAACATAAAAGGGCTGTTGCAGTTCCAACAATATTATGAAACCGTTACCCCCAATTGGCTGAATGTTTAATAAATCCTAAATCAGGTAATGCTGTACAATAGTTTATCTAAAAATAATCCTCAAAACTTTGAAGAAATAAGAGATATGAGTTTGGTTATCTCCTAGGTAGTCTTGCTTTCTATTTTAAATTAGTGTCATTGCATTCATTCCATCCAGCTAGGGATGATCTTAAATAGAGCGTATAATGTCCAAACACTGTATTTACTCCTTCATGAAAGATGATTGCCAAAGCAGTACAAGTCTCTCCTGAAATTGATATTTGTCCAGCTACAAAGTTTATTTTAGTATCCAGTTTTGAACCAGCTGCTCTGCATCATTGTAACATAATGTATATTCCTGTTCTTTGTAGAAAGAATGTAGATATAAGGTCTGATCTACAGTTTGAGCAGGCCATATTTTGATTGGCGTTTTTGGTCAATTGCTGAAAACGCTGTTTTACAATATGGTAATGTCAAGTACAGGAATTGTTCTGTATTGATTACAGTAGTGGAGGTGAATTGACAATCTTCACAATTATGCTCCCAATTGTAACTTAATTCAAATTAATTAATATTTACTACTACTTCCTCCAATACTCCTAGCATCGCCATAGCAAATTCTTGTGCATCTTGTTGAATATTGAGTAAATACCACAAATCCAGTAGATCTATCTATAAGATGTCGTAGTCCTGAAACGCAATGTATTCGAATTTTGTCACTCTGTAAACGTTGCACCAAACCATAGAGCACTTTAGAAATTATCTTTTTTGATTCGATTTCGATAACAAAATCTGGCAAATGGAATAGTACATTGACAACATTTGCATAGCAGTTGACCCCTGTAGTATTGTCAAATTGGTAACCTATAATTTCTTCATTTAGTAATTTCCTCTTCTTTGATTCTTGGAAATTTTCCATCTGTACTGCCTTTTGTTCATCTATATTCTTTTTGTTATCTTTTGCTTTGGACAGATTACTTGTTTCTCATAAACTGGGTACTGACCTAAATGACGAGCAAATACTGTCCTTAGCCGATTGTACTCCCTTACACAGCTAGCAACAGCACTAACATTTTCCTGATAAGTCAATCAAAAACAAACTGGACAATGTTCCAATTCATGATAATGCTACATATGACATTACCTCTTTAAATACAGTACTTCCAATATTTACAAAAGCTGCATCTACACTTAACCCTTGTGATTTTTAGATTTTTAAAGCATATGTTAGTGACACTGCAAATTGTTTTCGCTCCACACATACGTCTTTTACTAACAAAAAATGTACAACGCATCGACCAATCTGCTTGACACGGTCAACCTCATCAAACTTTATAACCAAGTATTCCACGTCATCTGTTTGCATAATTAACAAAATATTTAACTTTACCACCATTTATTAACCCTTCCTCAACATTTAGATTCCGACGTAAAATTGCACTACAGTTTTTACAGAGATGTAACTGCTTCTCTAATCCCGTAGTTTTTGATACTTTCCCCAAAAATCCAATTTTGCTTGTTTGTCAATAGTACGGTTACTTCTTGATGTTACATTTAATCAGTAGCTATAATTTCCACAATATATTCCTTTTCCAGTTGAAGTAATTGTTCATTAAAGTTTGAGCACTCTCGTAGGGTTGGCATTAAACTATAGACTTGTTTTCTTTAATGAAATTATTCATTAGTTGCACTGGTGTAATATTTGATGGAAATAACTTAATGATGAGGCGACTTTCCAAAGCATGTTTTGCTCCTTTTGTTAGAACTCCTGCTCTTATGTCCTTTAGTATATCTCCATATTCCACATCTGTTGCGTGGCGTGTGTTTGACTAATTCTTGGTATCCAAAGTATTGCCAAATATTGACATTCCCAATACTCCCAAGAGAATTTCTTGTTTCTTCATGTAGAATTGTCTTGAAAACAGTTTGTCCTTTTACTGGTGTTAGTTGCAGTAGGTCACTGAATACAATTAAATGTGTTCTGCCAAAAAGTACACAATAGTTTGTTTTCAAGATCTGTTGCCTTCTTAAATGTATGAAGGCAAGCATTAGGTTTGACACCATGCTCACTTCATCGATCAGAAGCTTTTGTTTTTTTAATACTCTTGCTTCCTCCCCATGAGCATCACCTGATAATTTTTGATATTCCAGTTTGTCGTCCTGTTCCACCGGTAGCAATAGTAGTCGGTGAAAAGTAACTTCTTTAATATGGGCTGCTAATTCTGTTGGTGCAGTCACTACATATGACAAATTTGAATCTGTAGTCTTCTGTTAAGAACTGTAGATTACTTTAAGAAACTTTTTCCAGTACCAGCTTGACCACTTCTATATAGTAGAGCTGGTTTAAATGAAGAACTATCACACTTTCTTCTCATGCAGGTTTCCATGCTCTATTTTAACTTTTACTTCGTTAAAAATATCTTTCTGTTTATTTAGTTGGTATACTAACTGTTCGAAGTCCTCAGTTTCAGCTCTTGCATGCTGCATTGCATTTTCCACCTCATTCATAGCTATAGCTGCTTCATTTTGAATAATTTGCTCTTCAAGAGGATCTGGACTTGGTGGTGCTGAGCTTTTACTGCTATGAGAACTCTCCCTGGCCATCTCGGCAGCAGCAGTTTCCTCCTGTTGAATCTCATCTCTCAACATTTGAAGGAATTTTCAAATAGTGAGCACTCAATAGTATCTTTTACAGCATTGAAAGAATCTTCATAAGTCATACTGTCAAAGTAATTCTGATTCTGCACGCCATGGCTTAAACTGCAAAACAGGCAATTAGAAAAACACTTTTTTGTCTGGTGTTTGGAAATTCCAATTTCTATGGTTGATTAGATTTCCTTTTTTATGTCTCACCAAACAACCACCAGATCCAAGCAGTCCGTATCTTCCTTCTTCTATGTTTTCAGTGGCATTACTTATATATGTATAGTATTGAAGTATTTCATACAGGCACATGTTTTCAAGATGTGTACTTTTTCTTGTGTAGTATGTATCTAGCATGTTGGTTTTCAGAATGTCTCTACTCTGGTTCAAATTGAACAAGATATTGTATTTCTGGGAAAGTCTTTAGTACTGTTATGAGTGTTTGCAAGCCCTAGGCTCACCCATACAATGCCTCTTGACTTGGGGAATAAACTAGATGAGCTTAGCCTAACCAAGCATTCATATAAACCTATTTTTCTGTGGGAAAGCATTTTCAAACTACAACTGTACAAATTCTTTGTAAGGCTTTTTTCAGCTGAAATCTCCTCCCACATTTCTTTCATCAGTCTTCTCTGACTTTATGTATGAGGAGACGTAGCGGGCAATAGAGTTGTCTGCAACAAACTTTCGATCCATATTTGCATTCCACATCTTCAGAATGGCAGGGTTGTAGTCATTAATGTACTTGGAGGCCTCTTCTCAGTTTGTATGTATTTTTCGGTGATTTCCGTGTGAGGGTGTCTGACTGCAGTCAAAAAACTGTTCACTCTTGCTTCTGCGATGACAGGTTGTGAGAATGCAAAACGACATCTTGTGTCAAATTTCCTTTGCATCTGTATTTTCTACGACAGTATTTTCCACACCTATAATTTTGGAATCATAAAACACGATGTCTTAAGATCTTGCCACCACTGTCCTTTTGGGATTGTGAAAGTGACGTACTGCTTTATGAAAGACAACACTCATCAGTATCTGTACCAAACTTTGGGGCATCTTTTACCCATAGCAGCATGTGAATATGTGGAGCACCTCTAGCTCGGTACCCACAAAAATAAGGGACTTCACCGAAAGGAGGATTTGTTTTGTTGCAGATTAAAGCCATCATGGCTTGAAATCGATGGTTAAAATGTCTGCAAACATTTGCAGGGTCCAATGAGCAGAGTTCTCCTGATGTCTTCCGATTGATGTCTTTTAGATTTGAATTTGCCTCTCGCAAGAATTCAAGCAGGTCATCCCATGCATACTCAGCACACCTGGTTGTTAGAAACCATGAAGGTGCTCCTAAATTTCTCAACTTGCATTTCAGTTCACCATGACGACGATACCAATATTAGTTGGTTCCACATTGACATGCCATTAGATTGATCAAGTTAAATTCCATTTCATCTTTTCCGTGAACTTTCTCAACAAATTCCCTTGCTGATAAATTTTGCAGATTAAAACCTATTTTTATAATGTGATTTACGGCATAAGACCACCCAGACAAGTCACTTTAAAATAGTAGATGAAACATGTAAGGGATACATTGGTGAAACCTAGGGTCCTCTGAGTAAAGTCTAGTACATCTGTATTTGGCCGCTGGTATTTGTACAGCCCGGTCATTGTATCTACCACCTAATCAAGTAGGAAAGATGTGGTAAACAAGCTTCTACATTTTTTTCCCACACACTTAAAGGAGCTCCTTTCGCTTCTTTCAATTGATACTGATCAATGGCATCACCAATAATTTCTTAAAATGTAGGGGATGGATGCTGTAATGTGTATAAAACTTTTTATAATCTGAATCTATCCATTTTTTTCTATCTGACCTATCTATGGTGACGTGTTGTCCTCCAGATGTGTGATGTCTTGAATAATATCTAAATTTGTTATTTTGTATCAGATATGAAGTTGCCTTTTTAACTTTAGTAACACCTACTAACTCTTGCCGTATCTTTTTACTCTTGGTAGGGACCATTTAGTAGAATTACAAGTCCCTCTTCCAAATTTTCCTGCACCCCTATAGTTTCAATATTCTGCTTAACATCTAATGGAAAATATATAACTCTACCTTTGAGACATATCTGGAGCTCAGTTGGAGGTAATTTCCCTGTCTTAGGCTCCATACAATCTATAGTTTGAAAAGCATGTATACATTGGATTAGTATGGAGTAGTATGGATTCATAAACATTCAAATCTTTAAGTACTTCTGGAATAGGTACTATTTCTAAGTTGTGTACTGCTCTAACGGGCATTTTGTTTTCCTCTAACTTGTAGCAGTACTGACATATAATTTGTCTGGTGGACAAGTCAAACCGTTTCTCTAAAATTAAACAGCAAATTCGCTCCACTTATTCTCTTTTTCACTTTTAATGTACAAATCAACATTACGAGTTTGACTTTTGTAGTGAGTGTGTCGACAACCTATACAAACAGTTTGGTTTCTCAGAACACTGTTAAATTAGTAATCTTTTTCAAAACTACCAACAGTAACACCCATGTCCTGTTCTGCAATTGCTATTACCAACTCTTCTTTTTCCCTACACTCCTGTTCTGGACCAAAGAAGCAAATCTGTACATCACAAATCTTTTCTACCTCTACTACAGTACAATGCAAAAAGAGCTCTATTTATTTCTCCTAGACATACAGCAGGAGTTTTTATATAGTAAAGCCTTCTAACGAAAGTTCGCATTTTTGCGTGGTGTACACCTAACATTCTGAAATGATGAAAGCTGCTTTGACATACTTTGTTGGGCGAACAAGCTAGTGAGTGTCCTTGTAAATAAGTATGTTTTCTTACTTTGAATAGATCTAATCCTTGCGAAGTAGCTAGTTTTTGTTTTAAACTTCTGCAAGGAAACATACGGAGGAAATTTCTCAATATATCAATTGATTGTTGTCGAATACTGCAAACACTACTACAATTCCATTTGTACACAGGGGCCTGTCTACGCCTTCCCTACACCTCTACAGCAATCACTTTCTCCACATTTCTAGGTACCATTACTTCTTTTGGAATAAGAGTACCATTCTTCATCTCATAACATCGTCCAGATTCATCAACTGCATTCACTAATGTGTTGTCTTGCAAGTAGCTTTCTTCATTAAAGAAAGGTTCAGTACTCGAAGTATGTATACATTCACTACTTAAAACTTTGCAAAAGTTACTTCTATAACAAGTCTTTTTTCTTTTTGCTTGGTCTCTTCATAGACAATACTATTTTGCCTACTGTCATTCTGTTTACAGTCCAAATAGATAGCTTCTTCTATAGAGCAAAGGCCTTAACTACATTTTCAACATATTCCTTTTGTCTGATTGCTTGTTATTCTTTTATACTTCTTCGGTGCTAATAAGTTGTGTATTACTCTAGTACAGAACATTCTAACACTGATTTCCTGGAAGTGTCTTTGCCTTCTGGGAAAAGTCTCCTTTTTTTGACAATCTTTTTTCTGAGATATTTTGTCCTTTGATAGTTGGTGTTATAATTGGTTTACTTGTTTTGCGCAGTTTAAAGCTGTGCACATACAATTTTAAGAAATGTCTTTGTCCTCTACCAGCAGTTTTTTTTTCTTTGACCTTCTTTTCTGCATATTACCCCTTTTGTTTCTCAGTTCTGAGGAGATGGTGTATTTGCTGCTGCTGCTTCTTGGAGTTTTTGATGGCACTGTAACTTTCTGTGGTTAACTAGATATTGATGTCTGAAAAAAGTACATTCACCAGTTAATTTCATAGTATGAGGTTCCATTTTTAACTATTTAAACATTTAGTTTGTATAAGTGCGTATTGCTCAGTGAATCTTCAGACTACATGTTACCCTTGAAGCACATACCAGCCTACCCTATGACCTAGCTACAAGTTATCTCAGTGGTGACATATATCTAGTAAATCAGTTTATGCCGTGTGTAGAAGTTTAAAATATGAAGGCTATCCTGCCAGTAAATCTGCATTTACAGGCTAAACTGGACAAGGCCCAAGACATAATGCAAGGGCTTCTTTTCTGCATGTTAGATTTGAAAATGTCACTTCTTTAGCAGATTTTTGAATGAATGTCTCCTCCCTATCTAGTGCTGGTATCGCATGTGTATGTAAGTTTGTGGGTAAATGAAGACCTCTTTTTGTAACGCGTATGATTATCTCAATGTGTCTGTAAAGGGCTGCATGGTTTGCCTCCTGCATGAGTTAGTAAGTATTAGGTTTCTTTAGGTGTGTGTGCAGCTACCTTCATTAGCGCTACATATATATCACTTGTGCCTCTCTTCACCAGTGAATGTTTAGGTGTTTGTCACTATATCAGTAGGTGTTTTAGTGCCTGTGTGCTTTTCTGCTAAGGTGTATGAGATTAAACTGTGGATAGCAGGGTGGATGTTTAGTGGGGCACATGAGTTTGTATAAGTGCATATAGCTCCGTAAATCTTCAGACTACATGTTACCTTTTAAGCACATACCAGCCTGCCCTATGGCATAGCTACAGCCTACCTTAGTTGTCACTTTTATCTAATAAAAGGTATGTCTATGCTTTCTGTTGGAGTTTAAAATATGAAGGTTGGGCTAGTAGTAAAACTGCATCCAGACGCTAAACTGTACAAGGCCCAAAACATGATGCAAGACCTACTTATGTGGATGTTATACTTGAAAGTGTCAGTTCATTAGTACAGATGTGAATGAATGCCTCAGTGAGATCTTGACTGTAATTGCATGTGTATGTAGGTTTGTGGGCAAATGACTGCTTGTTTGTAACCTCTATGCTTATGTAAATGTGTCTGTAAAGGCTGCATAGTTTGCCTCCTGGATGTGTTAGTGAGTACTATATTTTTTAGGTGTGTGCAACTGCCTTCATTATCGCCAAATAAATATCACTTGTGCCTGTCTAAATCAGCAAATCTTTAGATGCTTCTGTTACTATGTCGGTAAGTGTTAGTGCCTGTCCGCTTTCCTACTAAGCTGTGTCAGATTAAACTCTGGTTGGTACAGTGGATGTTTAATGAGGCACATGAGTTTCTATAAGCGCATATAGCTCAGTGAATCTTCAGACTACATGTTACCTTTTAAGCACATACCAGCCTGCTCTATGGCCTAGCTACAGCCTATCTCAGTGGTGACTTATATCTAGTACAAGATCAGTTTATACCTTGTGTAGGAGTTTAAAATATAAAGGTTGGAATAGCAGTAAAACTGCATCCAAGCGCAAAACTGTACAAGGCCCAAAACATGATGCAAGAGCTACTTCTGTGGATGTTACACTTGAAAGTCAGTTCATTAGCAGATATGTGAATGAATGTCTCAGTCTTATCTGGGGCTGTGATTGCATGTGTATATAAATTCGTTTCTAAATAACTGCCTCTCTTGGTAACCTGTACGGTTATGTAAACCTATCTCTAAGAACTGCATGCTGGTTTTTTTAGTGTCTCTGTGCTTTTGTATTTAGCTGTTACATTGAAGTTGGAGTGTTATAGTGCATGTATAATTGGGAACATGGGTCTGTAGGATTGCCTATAGCTCAGTGAATCTTCAGAGATTGAGTTACGTTTTAAGCATATAGCTCTCTACGTTATGGCCTAGCTACACCCTTCCTTAGTGCGGAGTCATATGTTCTAGAAGAGCAGTTTACACCTTGTGAAGGATTTGTAAGTAAGACGACAGCCCTAACAGTAAATCTGCATGCACAGGTCAATTACACCACATAATGCCATGGTTTCTACTTGGGCACACTGCATGTATGTTTGAGTACAAGCATCTTTAGAAGCACATATAGCTCACTCAAATATTCAAAGTACATATCTTGCGTATTAACTACGTAGCACCCTGCGCTATGGCCTAGCTAGCAGTCCCATGACATGTTCAAGAAAACGTACCAGTATCTGGTTCTGTTTTGAAAGCTGTAGAAATGTGAACATAGATACCTAAATGAATACCTCAGTGTCTGTATTATGAATTAGAAACCTATCTGCAACTGGTTTTGATACTGCTAGATATAGATCTACTTTGTGTATATCTTAGTGAATCTATAAGTTCTTCTAGTGATCCAAGACTGGATGAGAGAGCCTATGTACTATAGAAAAATGTTACATCATGGGTGGTATACTCAATATAGTGCTTGGCATAATAGTGTCCACATAATGAGTAAGTTACAGAAACACAAATAAACAACTCACTTTTTCAACCAGAAAGAACCATGGTTTATGGCATATCTACAACATATGTCAGAGGTCAGATATACGTACTAAACATGCATTTAATACTTAAACTGATTTTACATGCTGGTAGTGAGAGTCAAAAGGCACTCTGCACTAGTAAGCGTAATCCATATTTAAACTGCATTTTAACTATGCCCAGCACTGTTATATTACACATCGCACTCTGAATAAAATTAAAAAACATCTCGCTATCTGTGCACATACAAACCTGTCCTGTAATTATCCAACACCTACACTAAAGAGTATGTAATACCTAGCTGTCACCTTTGACAGATTCATAATTAATATACAGCTACAGTGCATGGTTTCCACTTTCAAATGTGAGTGTTCTAGTCCTCCTTTATAATGGAACAAATAGGACTACCACTCCCAGAATTAAAATAAAAACATTTATTGTAAGCAGGTATACACTTATAAAACTGTCACATCTACTAGGCCTGGGCGTAGTTCGCTACGCGGAACTCCGCATAGTTGCAAATAAACTCTGCGAAGTTCCGCGAGTGGCGGAGTGCAGTGCGAACTGCAGTTTGTGTTGGTATTCCTGCCTCTCGGGTAGAAATTCTACCCGAGCGGCAGCTCGCACTCGCGAACTTACCGTTCGCGATTGCGAGCGGGGAAAAAACTCCGCCTCACATCGCGAAGCGGAGTTTTCTGCACTCCGCGTGCTCCGCGGAGTGCAGCAAACGCCGCACACACCGCGAACGGAGCGAAGTTCACCGGCCAGGCCTAATCTTATACTACATTATATACGTTTAACCAATAGTGTGCAGTCTTTTCTTCTACCACTTACAGAATGGAGTAAAGGAGTACAACTACAATATACAGCTCAATAGAAACACATTATAAACTTTCTTCAGACACCTAGTCTGCACATAAGACAAAGTCTTAGTCACCTCTTAATGTATATATAAAAACACTTACAGTATCATTTATACATTATCTTAACTTTTAAATATATATTTCAAAATCTTTTATTATAATATAACATAATTATATACCTTGTTAATCAGTTTAACTTACAAAGAAATGTAATTGGCATACCAGAAGATTGAGTTTCAGTAAATCGTTTTTTTCCCATTTATTAGATGGAATAATGTCAGGTTTTGTGAAAACTTAGCACAAGAATGGAACACTGCTCTCATACAAAGCAACCATAAATGGCAACCGTCTTAACTGTGCATTGCTTGATACTTCAAAATTCAGTGAATTAAAACATGCCTTTCATATTGTTGTAACTGCAATTCTGAATGGTCACGGTCTGTTAACCCTTTCACTCACTTTTTGGAGATAGCCCAAAATGGATGCCTTAGTTTCAATACTTGAGATGTAATTGCGATCATTGTGATATCACGAAAAAACAGGAGCTGTAAAACCTACTTACCTTTATAGTTTTAGATTTGTAAGACTCTACTACACTTTATTGCGTAAATCCCCTCTAGGCAATCTTACCCCCATTATAAAACAATGAACCTAAACTCCTCCAATTTTTTTAAACTGATACCTCTTTTATACCCTTACCCCAATACAGCTGCAGCACATTCTCCATAGTAGCCCACTAAAACAGTAGGTCACTAATTCATAGCACATTTTAGAAGGGCCATACTAGTTACAAAATGAACTACAGCAGGTGTAGCTTACTGTACACACTGTAAAGCATATCATAGTTCGCATTACATTTTTACAATTTAGCACAGCCAATGAAACATCTATTTACTAATGCTTTAAAAACACTACCTACTTTTATCACTGGCATATTCTCTCCATCCAATCCAATTTGTTTTTTCCAAACCACCAGCACACACATTTTCGCTGCCTTTCATTCTACCAGCTGTGATATTGCGATGCAGACCTGCCCTGTGTGCTAAACCTTCCTTCAAAATGCTTAGTGTGTGGATTGTGGGCCACATCTGTCTATGGGACTGCTGAAGCTGCGAGAGAATTATTGACAGGGACCTGAGTTTGGCTAATGTGGACATTACTTGGATTGGCCAGAGAGGGTTAAGTCATCAATTGGTGCCTTTAGTTAAAACCATGGTGGATTCTCCAGCTTCTGGCCTCATGATAGTGCACTGTTGTGGCAATGGCCTAGGCACATTGACTGGGGTAGGACTAGAAATCCTAATAAACACCTTTGCTGAATTGATGCTATTCCATAACACTGTCTTGGTGTACTCCAACATTTGCCAAAGGCACAAAAGGAAGTGGTCTAATCAATTCTGTCCAAATATTGACAAAGCCAGAAAACATATTAATAAAACTGTTTCTACATTCCTCAGAGACCATAACATGGGCTCTATCTACAGCAGCCTGCGTTTTGATATGCGTGGAATCTATAGAAGTGATGGAGTGCACTTTACAGACCAAGGCAACAAGGTGTTTCTAAGCAACCTGAAACTCTGCATCCGTTATCTGTAGCAGTCGTGTACACAAAATCAACCCAAAGGCTCTTGTCAAGCCAACCTAGTTCATTTTCTCCATAAACAACTTTTTGTTTCAATTTTTTGAACATTTACAACGACATCATTATGGTCGCAAATGTAAAACTCAAAAAAAGACATTCAACGGCCACCAACACATTCAAAATTTATAACCTAAAAAAATAATTTCTAGCCATTACACTACATACATTACTATCGCAATGATTGTATAAAAATATTTTCACATTTGTTTTTCTAGTGAGTTTCTATAAAAACTGTCTCTCAAACCTATTTTCTGTTTTCACAGTGACGCTCAGGAGCTGCAATGACGTCTGTAACCGCGACGATCACACCTTTTTCATAAAGTGTAAAACACAGATGCACACATTTTACAGTATTTTGGACACTGGGGGTTTATTACAGTACTGTTTAAACTCCTATTTTTCTAGTTAGTTTCTATAAAACCGTCTCTAAAACCTAATTTTCCGTTTTTGCTGTGACGCCAGGAGTACGTGTCTAACCACGATGATCATAAAGCAAGACTTAAATAGCCACCACCACATTCAACATTTATAACTATATAATTGATTCTAACCATCACACTAGATACATAACTACCTAAATAACTCTTTAAAACCATATCTCAGTCTCTGAATGTCTGTGACAACGTGTATTAATGTGCCATTGAGTTTCTGAGTGGACGTATCTGGGTCTAAGTGAGACTGTCACTGGGTGCATAAATGTCTGAGTGGGTCTATCAGGGGATGCATAAGTATCGGAGTGGGTCTGAGTGGGTGTATCACTCTTAGTGGGTCTTCAGTGAGTGCATGCCAGTATAAATGTGAACTGTGAGTGGATCTAGGAGTGTGACTAGATCTGTCAGTAGGTATGAGAGTGAGTGGGTCTGCGAGTAGCTGTATGACTTATTAACTGTCAGTAGGCGTGTGTCTTTGAGTGGGTGTGTAACTGAGTGCATTAGTCTGAGTGGGCCTTTCACTCGGGGCATCAGTGTCTCAGAGGGTCTGTGAGTGGGTGTCTGTCTAACAGGGTCTGTGAGTGAACACACAAGTCTCTCAGTATGTCTCTTATTGGGTGCATAAGTCTGAGTGGGCTTATCAGTGGGTCTGTGAATGAGTGTATCAGTGTCTGACAGTCTGTGAGTGGGTGCATGAGTGTCAGACTGGGTCTTTAAGTGGGTGCATGACTGAGTTCTATCCGTGTGCAAGACTGAGTGGGACTGTGAGTGGATACATGTGTGTAAGTGGGTATGTGACTGGCTTGAGTCAGTGTCTTCCTGGATCTGTGAGTTGCTGCGTCAGTGTCTGAGCGGGCCTCTCACTGGGTAGATCAGTGTCAGTGTCTGAGTAGATCCGTCAGTAGATCCGTCAGTGTCTTAGTGGGTCTAAGAGTGGGTGCATCAGTCAGACACTGATGCACTAACTCACAGATCCACTCAAAGTGGGTCTCTGGGCACATCAGTGTTTCACCCAGTCTACGAATGGGTGTCTGAGTAACTCACTGGGTCTCTCAGTGGCTGTATCACTCTCACTGGGTTTTTGAGTGCGTGCATGTGTGGCTGACTGCGTAAGTCTCTACATGGGTCTGTAAGTGGGTGTGACTTTTTAACCATCTGTAAGAGGGTGTGTGAGGGTAGGATTGCAGCTATCAGTGGGTGTATGAGTTTCTGAATGGGTGTGTCACCGGTTGCAGGAGTGTGTAACTGGGTGTGAGTGTATAAGTAAAACTGTTGGCAAGTGTGCGTATACATACATATATTTTTTTAATTTTCACCAATATTCGCAAAGCCTTTGATAGTGGTGACGGTACATGGGGGGGGGGGCAGCGCTGATTAAAAACAAATCTATTTTGGGCACATAACTTATCATTAACACCCCCATTTCTCAAACATGGGGTCAGAGTACCTCCACCCTGACCCATTATGTTAGCTTTCACTGACATTTTCAGCCCTGGGAACTGTTCTTGATTGATGCAATTGCAGTGCAACTTTCTGTTCAGGTTGCGTCCAACCAATCACAGCATTCCTGTTGGCACGTGCATTCGTGATTAATCAAGAATCGTTACAAAATGAGTGGACACAGATATCACTAACCTTTTCTTCTTAAAGTTCTCAGGAACTGCTGAACAGATTTGCACCAAATAACAAGAAGCGCAATCTGTGTACCAATATCTACCTTTCTGCCAAATTTGGTGTAATTCCGTCCAGGGGTTCTGGCTGCAAGTTCGACTACGTGTCCTATGGGAATTATGGGAAAACACACTTTTTCTCAGCCCCTCTTTTCTCAGCCCTCGCTTGATCACCTTTAAACTTCCCATGCACAACAAGACTTGCTATGACACTTTTTTGGGGAAAATTTCGTGAAGATTCGTCAATCGGCGCCAAAGATATAGGCAAGTCAAAAACGCTTTTCCTATGGAAACTAGGTCCTAACTATAACTACTTACTGGCAACCGCCGGTAGGTAATTTACGTGTGTGTGTATGTGTGTATTACCTAATGTAGGTAGATGTAGTTTCCATAGGAAGACCGTTTTTTGATTTGCCAATAACTTTAGTATCGTTTGATGAATCTTCATGAAATTTTCAAAACTAGTTACTCTCATTTCAGCTGCTGTCTTGAAAATTTTGGGAGTCCGTCAAGCAGGGGCTGAGAAAAAGGGGGGCTGGTCCCAAAACGCGTTTTCTCCATGTTAATTTCCATAGGAACTTTAGACATGGCTACAGCTTGAACTGCTGAACGGAATTACACCATATTTGGCAGAAAGGTAGCTGTTCGTCCAGAATGAGATAGCAAGAGATCAGTAGGGGTCACCTATCTATCTCTATATGAGATCTGATTGGCTGCCAACACCTCAAACCAGGGAGTGTTGCAGCCGTCTTAGGACTCCGCATGAGCAGAGTACCAGAAATATATATATTTTTTTTTAAAAAGGAGGGAATGGTAGATATACTCTGACCCCCTAGGCCTCTTGGGAGGGGTGCACGGGTAAGAGTCCCACATGTACCTCGCAGGGCCCAAAAACAGTTTGTTTTAATTTTCAGCAGGAGTGGCGTTGAATTCGTGGATCCAGCCAAAACTTTTTTTTTTTAAAGTGTGGGCTCCTGTGCTTTGTTACTAATCAGCCCCTGGATGAGCCAGGTCTCATCCGGGGGCCGAAAAAAAAAAGGAGGGGGCGCACAGGGCCCCCCTACTGGGGCCTATTGATGCCTTGGGGACCACCACTTCCCTGGGGCTAGTTTATAAATTAATGCAGGGGACCACCACCTCTCCGGGTCTATTCCTGAAAGTTTGTGGGGGGCGCATGGACCCACCCCCTCAGCCCCTGAGAACACCCTCCTGCATCCATGGGGACCGCCAACTCCCTGGGGGCTTCAATTTCAATTAATGCATGTTTGCCATGTGGATCCCCTGCAGCCCCGGGGACTGCCTCCTCCCCGGGGCTTCAATTTAAATTTCTGCTGGAGGCCAAGTGGAGCATCCCCTGCAGCCCAGGAACCACCACCTCCCCAGGGCAAAACCCAAGAAAGGAGGGGGTCCGTGCAGCCCCCCTCCTGGAGCCAATAATGGCCCTGGGGACTGCCACCTCACAGGGCCGGCTCCTGCTATGTCCTCGGGTGCCCACCCTTGGGACATAGCTGTTTGCTGTGGCTTGGCGGGAGCTTTACGGCTGCAGCAAATGCTTTGCTTCCAGCAAGCGAGACCATTAAATATTCACTCACTAACTGGAAGCGGAGCATAATTGCTTTCGCAGAGAGGGAGCTGCATGTTTAGCAGCTCCCTCTCTGCGAAAGCAATGCCGGCTCCCGCAGGAGTTGGGTAGCATTGAGGCTCCCCCCACGGTCCCCAACAAAAGTAACTGGTGCCCTAAGTGGGACAAGGACACCCAGAATAGAGACCGTGCCCCTGGGGATGGGTCCCTGGAGCCGATATTGGCCTAGGGAAGGGGGCCCCGTGCCCGCCTCTCCAAATGTCAAAAAATAGGCCAGGCCCAAGGGATGGGGTCCCAGGAGCCAAAATTGACCCAGGGAAGGGAGGGGGCCAACATGGCTGAGCTAACTGTACCTTGCATCCTCATAATGCACTGCTTTTGACCTAACATATTACATCACTCATGACATCACTGTCATCTCAAATCACACCACTGATGACATCATCCACGGAACCACTCACACCCCCATACAACCTCTCGTATGCCCATTCACCCCCCACACACCCACTCTCATACCCATTCACAGACCCATACCAGTACTCGCACCCACTCTCCTCCATACAGCCCCTCACTCATAGTCACTCATACAACCAGTCACTCACCCATACATCCAGAAACATAGCCACACACTCACTCATACAGCTACACCCACACCCACTTATTTACCCACAGTCACTCACACCCATTCACCCATATGGCCTCTTAACACAGCCACTAACCCATACATGCACTCGCACGCCCATACAACTGCTCAGATACCCACGCAAAGACCCATACAACCACTGACACAACCGCTTTCACCTACCTAACTAGCCAGAAATCCACTCACTTACTCATGCAGTCACTCATGCATGCAATCACACACCCGTACGGCCACTCACACACCCCCACTCAGATCACACGTTAGAGATAGTATCACTCAGCAGTGCAACTACTATACTAATCTAACTTTTGTAGTAGGTTAGTATATATGTTTAGCAACCATAAACTCTTAAAAACTCTTACTCACTTGATGTCATGAGTGATGCCACTGACCATGTCATGAGTGATGTAATATGAGGTCATAAGCAGTGTATTGTGGGGGCATAAGTTAGTTAGCTCAGGTAACTAGAACTGCTGAATTTCACTAGTTTTGACAAGAGATCTAAGCCTAACTATAACGTCCCTGTAACCCTAATTCTTTTCAGTGAATGTGTGTGTATATATATATTATATATGTTGGACCTGGCCCTTTTGACTGGTTTATCCCCTAACTTTTTGCCTTTTGCCTCCTATTTTTCTGACCCTGTTTTTGTTGGCTATAGGATTCCGGGCACTTTACCACTGCTGATCAGTGCTAAAGTGCATATGCTCTCTGTATAAATCCTGACAATGATTGGTTAGCCATTAATGGCATATTTGATTTACTGGTAAGTCCCTAGTAAAGTGCACGGTGTCTGGGCCTGTGAATCAAATGCTACTAGTGGGCTTGCAGCACTGGTTGTGCCACCCACATGAGTAGCCCTGTAAATGTCTCAGACCTACCACTGTAGTGTTTGCGCACGCAGTTGTGAACTGCCATGTTGTCCTGGCAAGTGCACCCACTTTCCAGTCCCAAACCTTCCCTTTCCTTACATTAAAGGCACCCCTAAGGTAGGTCCCAGGTACCCCCATGGGCAGGGTGCAGTTTATGTGTAAGGTAGGACATGTACTAGTGTGTGTGACATGTCTTGATAGTGAAATACTGTGTATTTCATTTTTCACTATTGAAAGGCCATCTGTCCCATCGGCTTATCATTGGGGTTGCACTGTACTATTTTTACATGTGTAACTTTCCATAGGGACAAGATAGACAAATTAAGTTTAGACTCTCTGAACGGTGTTTAAAAATGCCACTGTGGGGGCGTGGCCAAGATGGCGGCGTGAACAGACGCACTGCTCCGAAGCTCCCGCTGACGGCCTGCTATAGCACCGGTTATCTGGCCGGTATAGCTTCTGTCGTCCTAGGTAGTGGGGCCAGTTCGGTTACAGCAGTACAGAAGGAGTCAGCCGGGGCAGTGGTGGTGCCCGGGTGTGCCGTTCTCCCGGACGGATTAGCGGAACCCTAGCGGTCCGCCCTGTGGGCGGGGCCCTGTTGTGAGACCTGTGACTGCAGACGGATCGGTGAGTGGCACGGACGGCGACGAAACGGTCCCCGGACGGACTGGTTGGGGCGGTGACTGGCATCAGGGACCCCGGCTCATCGGGCGAGTGTTTATAGGTGGCGGAGCAGTGGGGCCGCTCCGACGGAGGTCCGGTGGAGAGCTGAGAGGAGGCAGAGTGCCCCGCTACGCCATTGTGAAGCGCGGGCCCGCGAGGACACGGGTGCTGACGCCACTGAGTCCCTGGCGACCTACAGTGCCGGAGTGGCTGAGTGAGCCCAGCGGTATCCCTGCAGCCTCCGGGGAGCCACCAGGAGGCGGAAGGTAGGGAGGCCGACTAACATCGGATCACCGCGCTTGGGGTGTGCAGAGAGGGACTGTTCGCACCCCAGCTTGGGTCTGCTCCCTGGATTGGCCTAGAGAGATATCGTGCCTGGGAGGTGCTGGAGAGCGGACCCGGCGGTAACCGGTAACTGATTGCATGCATTGCGGCCTGGTCCTGGGGTGAAGCGAGACAGCCGGGGGACGGACCTTGTGAGCCTCACCGGGGCCGAGCGGAGAAGCGAGACACACCGCCCAAGCAGAGAGGGGCTGACCGGGGCTGTGGCCGGGGCCTCTGGGGACAAGTGGAGCAAACAACGGCCTGATCTTGGAGTGCTGTGGGCCCTCTGAGGGCTCCGCCCCTGCTGGCCTCTACCGGGGGGAAGCAGTAGAGGGCTGAAGACTCCCCTCGAAGGGGGAAATCGACCCGGGCAGCAGTTGGAGGCCCCGGCGGGGCTCCGGGAGGTGAGAAGCTGCAGGATCCTGGACGGCTACGTGGTTCTCGCCTGGGAGTGGCAACGCATGATCTGCCTTTGAGGTCTTGGTGCGGTGTGGAGCGGTTTGGACAGACGTTTGGCCTTGGCGTGAGTGGGGGAAGCTGAAGGCCAGGTCGGGGCCGGAACAGACAGCGCCAAGGCCAACTGGCAGAGCGGCGGGCCCGGGAGACAAACAAGAGACTGACTGGGGTTCCCGGAGGCCCAGGGGGGGCCCCCGTGCTGAGACGCTTGCCTGTGGACACCTCTCCCAAGCCGGATTGGCCACCAGAGATCACGAGAGGACAGTCAGGAATCCCGGGCACCTTACGCAGTGCAACTCTGTGAGTACCGTGCCGGGATAAGAGTGTGAGGCGCCGGCACCTGCTGAGGAGAGCGGTGAACCGCCGGAGGATCCGGGTGTCAGCCGGGACGGAGGTGAAGGCGCCAACTTATTGGAGGGAACATGCAACTGGGGGTGCAGTGGTGACACACCCTGAACGGCAGCGCAACCTCTGGCTCACTCGACCCCACCGTCCACTGGCCTCAGTTGTCCATTGACGCAACACGCGGCAGAACGGGCAGTCACCCTAGCCCTGTCACTCCCTGCAGTGGTGGTCCTGCTTCCTGGGGGTCTGCGCCCGGCTCACGGCCCTTTGGTGCCTGATGCGCGAAATGTCTACGTCCAGAGGGCGTAAAGATAAGACTCTGAAAGATTTGTTCGCCAAGGCCCAAACGAGCCAACAATCCACCAGCATGGCCTCTGGTACGGCCCAGCCCGTCCCGGAGCGGGAGGATGGAACGGAACCGATTACCAAGGCCTTCTTGGAGTCACTGTTTACCGCACTAAGAGAGGACATCCACACGCTAAAGAAGGAATTTACAGAGGAAATAAAGGATGTCTGCAGAGACATGGACGGTATAGGTGAGCGAGTGGCCGAGCTGGAGGGTAAAAGCGACGGAAGGGATATTGAAATAGCGGCACTGCAGCAGGAAATCCTTCGGATCCATGATCAGCAGGTTGATCTCCAGACCCATCTTGAGGACCTGGAAAACCGTTCCCGACGTCATAATATAAGGATCCGTGGAGTGAAACTGGACGACGACACGAAAGACCTTTTCAGGTACACAAGAGAGCTATTCAATCACATTTTAGGAAGGCCTCTGGAGACGGAACTCCGCCTAGACAGGGCACATAGAGTGGGCCCCAAGCGTGTCCCTTCGGCTCCACCACCAGACATCCTGGTCTGTGTGCAGGATTATCGCACTAAAGAAGAGATTCTCCAAAAAGCTCGACAGCTCCATCCATTGATATTTCGAGAACAGTTGCCCGTCCTATACCAGGATTTGTCAGCACTCACCCTGCAGAAGCGTAGAACCTTTAAACCTATCACAGCTCACTTACCGACACGCAACATCTCCTACAGCTGGGGCCACCCATTCCGCCTGGTGTTTAGACTGGACAATAAACTCTATCAGCTACGATCCCTGTCGGAGGCCTGCCATTTGCTGGGCATAGACCCTCCTGCCGAGGAGAACGACACGGCGAACCACACAGTGGAACCAGATGACTCCAAGCCCCGGTGGCGCCAACAGGGACAGAGGCGTCGTGCGAGGAAGCCTCCTGCAGCAGAAATCATGAAGGGCCAGCAAGCCGCATTGGAGGTGGTGTCGGCGGAGCTGACCTCGTTCCAACCTGGCTGAACCTCATGACATTATACGGCCAATTGATAGCTTGTTTTTCCCCTGGGCCGTTGGCGGGAGGGGGCTTTTGAGATCTTGACAGACTACCCCAATCCACCATTCTTCCAATCACCTACAGATGATGGACAAATGTCTTTGTTCTTTTTTTTTTTCTCGAATTGGGTTTTTTTCTGGGGGGGGGGTTGTTCCGAGGGAGGTTTCAGTGTTCCTTGTCCACCTTCCTCGCAAGACTAGCATAGGCCCACATCACATGGGCTCTCTGGGGTGGAGACACATCCTGTTCCTTAATAGTATCAGCCTTAGCGCTTCCCCATTGCTCTTAGTACCTTTAACAGAGTGAATGCCGGCTACTGAAATTAAGGTACTCACCTTAAATGTGAGAGGTCTTAATAACCCAGTGAAGCGCAAAGCGGTCCTTTTGTGTCTAGAACAAACCCAAGCAGATATCGGTTTACTGCAGGAGACGCACCTTTTGCCGAAAGATTGCCACCGCCTCCGGTCCCGGACATTCCCACTCCAGTACTTCTCGTCAGGTAATACTAAAACGGCGGGGGTTGCTATTTTGGTGGCTCAGCGGTTTAAGGAAGGGTCCTCCACAAAGAGGCTGAGATAAAGGGCAGGCTGTTGGTTTATAGATTTGCCATAGGAGACACCACGTTTACTATTGGTTCAGTGCATGCGCCCAATGAAGGCCAGGAGCGATTCTTTCACTCGGCTCTTACAGAGGCCTCAGGCACACCAGATCGCCACATCCTCCTGGGGGGAGATCTAAACCTGGTTCTAAACAACACCTTAAATAGATCATGTCAACGCACACATCAAGCAGGCGCCCTTTCCACAGAAGGACTGACCCGTCTACATGACTTAGGATTTAGGGACCTGTGGGGTAGTTTCCACCCCCAAGAACGTGAGTACTCATACTACTCTAATGCTCACAAGACATATGCTCGGCTGGATTACCTACTGGCATCGACACCTGTACACGAGCTAGCAACAGCGGTGGAGATGGGGGTTGCCTCCCTCTCTGATCATGCCCCAGTGACAGTGGTTCTTTCCCTTCCACCGACCCGTCGCCCCATTAGGACATGGCGCCTTAGAGAGACACTACTGCAGCGCAAAGATGTGGTCACATGGATACAGCACGTCATAATTGACTATCTCTCTCACAACAGTAACACTGACACCACTCTGGCTACGCAGTGGGCAGCACTGAAGGCAGTCATACGGGGGGAGTTAATAGCTATCTCGGCCGCAGACAATGCTGAGCGCAGGAACAAGAGGGAAGAACTCACCCAACAGACTAGGAAACTGGAGCAAATGCACCAGAGAACAGGTGTCCCTTGAGTGTGGAGGCAACTTAAAGCTGTGCGTCAACAACTTGCAGCCATTGACCAAGATAGGGCAGAGTTTGCGGCCTTGCGGCTAAGACACGCTTATTATACAGGAGGGGATAGAGGCGGGCGCCTGCTTGCTCATAAATTGCGCGAGACTCGACAACAGCGGAAAGTACAAGAGATTCTCCGGAAGGACGGTCTACGTGTCTCGGAGGACAGCGACATCGCTGGTGCATTCCGTGATTTTTACACCGACCTCTATGCTAGCTCTCCACTGGAGAGCTCAGTTGGGGAGGCCTTCCTTGACTCCATCCCCCTATCAGCTCTCACTAAGGAACAAGCTGACTATCTCGACAGATATTCGACCAGAAGAAGTTATCGCTGCCATCTCACGTCTCAAGCTAGCGAAGACGCCTGGGCCAGAAGGCTTCTACGCGGGCTTTTACAAGACGTTCTGTACACAAGTCACTCCTCTCCTCACTCGCCTTTTCAATTCCTTTTCGGAGCCCGGTGCGATTCCAGGGGACCTCCTAGAGGCTTCCATAGCAGTCCTCCCCAAACCAGGGAAAGACAGGTCACAATGTGGGGCATACCGCCCTATCTCCCTCAATGTAGATCTCAAATTATATACTGGGATTTTAGCTGCCCGCCTCGCACCTCACATGAATGGCTTAGTTGATCCGGATCAGGCGGGCTTTATTCCGGGACGCCAAACCTCTGACAACACTAAACGGGCTTTGCACCTTATTGAAAAAGCTACACGCACACAGAGAGAATATATGATGCTTGCTATCGACGCCGAAAAGGCGTTAGATAGGGTCCACTGGCCCTATCTAGAACAAGTCCTGGAAAGAGTGGGATTGGGCGTGAAGTTTCGCACATACGTCTTGAATTGCTACAAGTTTCCGATGGCCACGGTTCGAGTCAATGGATACACATCCCCCCGGTTCACTATTGAGAGAGGTACAAGGCAGGGGTGCCCTTTGTCGCCCCTCCTTTTCGCTCTCTACATGGAGCCACTGGCGCAGAGGTTGAGGCTCAACCCGTTGGTTACGGGGATCAAATTTGGCGGTTACGTCCACACGATCAGTCTTTATGCTGATGACTTCTTGATCTCGCTAGCTAACCCGCGGGAGGCGCTGCCCGCCTGCTTTGCGGACCTGGAGGTCTTTGCACGAACTGCCGGGTTCAAAGTGAATATGGATAAATCGGTGGCCCTAGACTTGTCTCTGGAGAAACCCACTCTAGAACACTTGCAAAGTTTGCTCCCTGTCCAGTGGGCAGCGGACTCGATCCCATATTTGGGGATTCAGTTGGCTCCCTCGCTTTCGGAAACGGCGATTACTAACTATATCCTACTGCGACAGAAAATTCGGCGGGAACTGGGGCGATGGAAACATTACCCTTTGTCGTGGTTAGGCAAAGTAGCCGCAGTCAAGATGACGATTCTTCCACAGATCTTATACCTGTTCCGCACCATACCTCTCAGGCCACCTCCTGGCTGGATACAGCAAACACAATCAGAACTGGCTCAGTTCATATGGAATGGTCGGAAACCACGTCTGATGCAGAGGTTGGCATCGCTTCCCCCGGGGGGAGACTCGGACTCCCCGATTTACTGCTTTACTACCAAGCCGCACAATTGCGTCTACTGGTGGAGTGGAGCAGATGGGAGTCAGAGAAACATTGGTTATTCCAGGACCAGGCGGTAGCTGGCAGACCCCTACAGGAAGTACCCTTTCTTCGCAAACAACACAGGCCCCCCTAACTTATATGCTTCACATATCACAAGGGTCCCCATGGAGATCTGGGACCAAACCAATATTAAACACGAACTTACCACTTTCCCGTCCCCACTCACTCCCCTGATGGATAACCCCGATTTCACTCCGGGCATGGACACGACGGCTTTCGCGAGGTGGCGACCCTCCGGGTGTCGATTCCTCTACCATATGTATACAGCAGAGGGAGCTATCCCTTTCTCCCAATTTACACGAGAATATGGGATGTTGGAGTCGGAGAGACTTCGATACTTACAAGTGCGGCACTGGGCGCTCAACGATCAAGTCCGCCCTGTGGGTGATCGACAACTCCTTCCTTATGAACACTGGCTTATTACGCGTAAGACAGACAAAAAACTAATCTCCGATTTATACAAGATGTTACAGGCCAGATTTGCTCACACTTACAGCGCCGGTAGGGCACGATGGGAGAGGGAATTGGGCCGGACACTCGGCCATAAGGAGTGGGGAGGCATATACTATAGAGCATGGCATTCTGCATACCACATGGGTCTCACTGACACCCTTACTAAGATAGCAACCTACTGGTACTATACTCCTGAGCGTATCCATGCCATGGACCACACTAGGGAAGCGACGTGTTGGCGGGGTTGTGGACAGGTGGGCACATTGGTACACCTACTTTGGGACTGCGTTCACCTCCAAGCCTATTGGAAACAGGTACTGGACGAAGTAGATACTCATTTTGACACAAATCCCACGATTCCCCTCCTACGTCCTCCTGGGCCTCCCAAATTCTTTGACTTATACATTGTACTCTCGCAGAGGCCGCTTGATAGCGATTGCGCTGGGCTCAGCCGTACAAAATATACTCACACTGGCGAACCGAGCAAGTCCCAACATTCAATGGCTGGCTCCACCGCTTATGGCAAGTACTTGGTATGGAGAAGCTTACACTGACTATGGCAGGGGAGGGAGCCAGGTATGTCGAGCTGTGGCAGCCCTTCTTGTCCTTGTTGGCCTCTGAATTTCGGGAGGTCACTTGCCCTCGATACCTCCGCTTATTGCGCCTCTCTGATACAGAACAGATGACTTAAGACTAGTGATTGTGAATGGCTTAGAAAGCTTTGGTGGTGGACTTGGAACACGGGTGGTGGGTGGGAAGGGGTCGGGTAGGGTTTAGGGGTTTTTGTATAGTTTTTTAATTTTTTTTATTTACAGCATATACAGGGCTATCCTACAGTAGCATCAGCCTACTTTAACGCTGATGGACCTAGCTTGTCCTCTTCGATTTTTGGATTTAGCACCGTTAAAAGAAGTGATGGCTTTATTTGCATGTATATTTGTCTTGCATGTGCTTCAATCTTTCAATAAAAAGATTTAATACTAAAAATGCCACTGTTAGAAAGTGAGCATTTTCTTACTTTACCATTCTGTGTGCCTCTGGCTGTTTGTGCATTCAGCGTCTGATGTGTGAGTGACAGGAGCTGAGATGTGCATTCACTCTAGACAGTCACTGGTGGGGTTGAAGTGTGCCCTGCCTTGCCTGGGTGACTCCTCGCAGGGCTGACTAGACCTGGCCTGCATTTAGAGTGGTAGTAGGAGTGTTGCTTACACCTGAATAGGTTCTCTCCTTTTGCACAATGCTGTCTCTGCCCCCTGTGGTCATGCTGCACCAGGAAGGACAGGACTAGTTTGGACTGGGTTCAGAGACCCTTGCCACAAAGAGAACAAAGATATTTTGGGGTATAAGTATTACACCTAAAACTCCCGGACTTTGATTACTTCAAGGAACAAGAGGACCCTGCCAAGAGGAGCGGAAGATCTGTGTGAGGAGCGCTGCCTTTTCTGAGTGAGGTGTGGGTTGACCTGCAGTTGCTGCTTCTGACTGTGGTGGAGGAAAAGGCTGACTCTTTTTGCCTTGCTGTGGTATCCTGCTTGTGAAGAATCTCCATGGGCTAGTGCATGCTGGCCTCCTGTTGGAAGTCTCAGGGATACAAAAGACTTCAGAAGAGAGCTATACCAGATCTAAAAAAAAAAAACTGCCTAAAAGGAGAGTTGAAGCGCAATGAGGAGCAACCCCTTTTCTATAGTGTAGGGGGTAGGGTTGGCCTGCAGCTGCTGCTCCTGCAGGAGGACAGGATAGTTCTTCCCGTTTATTTTTAAAAGTAAAGCGCATGAGGAGTGTTTTTTTTTTTTATCTCAATCTCAGCGCATGAGGAGCGCTATTTTTTTTTTTTTTCCAGCTTCACCAAGAGACCTAGTGCCTGGAAGATTGTGCCTATTGGAAACTTCCAGGGGCTTTCCCTTTACTGAAAGTTCCCAGTGTGCTGGGGCAAAAAGGACACTTGGGGCCTTAATTGCGAAAGGCCCCCACGTACTTGCGACACTACTGGCAGCCCGTTCGCCGCCGAGGGCCATAGTTCTGGGCTGAACCTGAGAGAGCAGGAAAAACCAAGGGCGGCCGCTCGTCAGCTGAACGAGCGCAGCTGGAGTCCAGGCGTTGCCGGACAACCAAGCACCCAAACGACAGAAGCGTCCAGAGAAGCGCCACCCACCCTGTGTAAACCCCCCCCCTCCTGAAGGGGCCCCATCAGCTGGCCGGGAGAGCTGGATGCCAGGCTGCAGGTCAAGAAACCCCAGACAGCGGCAAGGTAAGGATCCCATTGCGGTCGCGGGCAGCCTGCATGCTTGCTAGGGGAGGTCTGTCCACCACGTGGCCAGTGCGGGTGCCTCCCCTCCTTGTTTTGCCCTTACCTGGGGACTGGAGGTGCAGCGGTATAGCCTGAACGCGGGTAGCTGCGTGGATTCTGGGATCGTGGGAGAGGAATGGGTGAGGTCTCCCCCCTCCTTTCTTCTCCTGGGTGGGTGTTAGACCTGGCACCATTGGCGTGGGTCTCCCTTCCTTTTTTCGCTGTTGTCTCCTCTGTTTTGCTGGTGTTAGATGCTCTGGGCACTGTGCCACTGCCCTTCAGTGCCACAGCGCGAATGCTCCCTGTGTAAATATGACATGTGAATTGGTATATCCATGATTGGCTCATTTGGTTTACCTGTTAGTCCCTAGTAGCGTGGCCTGTGTGTGCCCAGGGCTGGTAAACCAAATGCTGCTGGTGGGCCTGCAGCACTGGTTTGCGCCACCCACAGAAGCAGCTTGTAAAGTGTGTCTCAGACCTGCCACTGCAGGGTCTGTGTGCAGTCCAGAACTGCCATCTTGGCTGTGAAGTGCACCCACTTCCCAGCCCCTGAACCTTCCCTTGGCATCATGTAAGTCACCCCTATGGTAGGGTGCATTGTATGTGTAAGGTAGGACATGCCTTTGTGTGTGTAGCATGTCCTGGTAGTGAATTACACCCAATTTCGTTTTTCACTACTGTAAGGCTACCTGTTCCCCATAGGCCAGAATGGGCAGTTTGACTATTACATTCTATAGTCCTAACTGACCCCAGGAACGTGGTAGAAAAACGAATTTAGTATGCCTGAGCTCAGAATATTAAAATACACCTTTTAGTGAAGTTTATTTTTCTATTCTGTTTGAAATACCACTTTTAGAAAGTAGGTATTTTCTTGCCTAAGCCTTCCAGTGTGCTCTGCTGTTGTGTGTATTGGCTGTCTGGTTTTTGGAGGGACAGGGCAGGCTGAGTCAGACCTGGGTTGAATAGAGAAATCTGCATTTGGAGTATGGGGAGGGGTAGCTCCTTGACCTGAATAGGGCTGTGCCTGGCAAGGTTAATGCTGGCTCCACCTCCTACTGTGCGTCTGATGGCAGACCCCCTCTTTCTGAAAGGAAGGATGCAGCCTGGTAAACAAAGTGCTCCAGGACTGAGCAGAACTGGCTCTGGCTGGGTTCAGTGACTTGTAGCTTTTGAGAACAAAGACTTTTGGGGTATAAATATCTGTGCTGAAACCCCTACAAATGGTATTGCTCCTGGACATCAAGACGAACCTCTATCCGTGTAACTGAAGGAATCTGCAGGAGGTGACTATCCTTGTGCTTGTGTGCTGTTTCTTGGATTGGCCTGCAGTGGTTACCATTGGACTTGGAAGAAGAGGGAAAAGGACTTTGAGAGAACTTTTATTAATCTTGCTAAGCAATCACCCAAGGGCTAGGAGAGAGCTAGCCTCCTGTTGAAGTCTCAGGCACATCAGACTTCACCACCAGCCTCCTGATTCCTCCCAGCGAGGATTTCTTTCTGCAGGTGAGGCTCCTTTGAGTTCCAGGGCCTCTAGTTCTACTATAGAGAAGAGAGTGCTGAAATCGTCGCTAACGCCGTTTGCGAGCCGCTGCAGCTGAAAGCGCCCAGAAAATCATTGCGCTGCTGCCGCTGAGCGCTCGCAACCAAAGATCATCGCACCAAGATCATCGCTTCACGACATACGTTTTTGAGGTTTTTTGATTCTATTTTTGATTAATATTGCTACAATGGGCAAGCCCAGATCCAATGCCTCGGAGGATCTCTACTGGGAAGAAGAGAAATTAGAAACCTACAATGCCAAGCAGCTCAAATATTTTTGCAAACGCTTCACAGTCCCTATCACAGGTCTCACTAGAAGGGAGGAGTATTACAAGGCGCTGAAGGCCTGGCTAGAAGCCAGGGATGCCCCTAAGAATATGGGAGTGCCTGTGGAGGGGGAAGAGAATGCAGGAGAGCAGCAGGGTGAAGTAGTAGATTTGGTGGGAGATGAAGCAATTTCCAGCCCGGGCACTAGTGTGTCCGCCAGGGGTCTGTCCCCAGAAGAGATGGAGGACAGGGAGAGAGATAGGCGGCATAATATGGAGATGGCTAAGCTTAAAATGGATGGTCAGAGGGACCTAGAGACCAAGAAATTAGAATTTGAGATTATGAAAATGAAACTTGAGCATGAGAGAATATTGAGGGAGTTGGAGATTAAAGCAAAGAGTGTAGAGATCTCCCCCTCTGGTGGCAGCATACCTGTAGTGCATACTGAGTATGCCCAAGGAGGTTATTAAGGATGTCCACAAAAGTGAAGATATTGGGCAATGGTTTGCAGCTTATGAATTAGCCATGGTGTCCCACCGGGTCCCTGAGAAGAATTGGGGAGCGGGGTTGTGGGGACGCTTTGTGAGTGAGGGGAGGGATACCTTGTTGGACCTGCCCCCAGAAAGTAGGATGGTTTATGGCCACATGAAGGAAGCTTTGATGACCCGCTATGGTTTGACCCCTGAGATGTATAGGCAGAGGTTTAGGACCTGCAAGAAGCTAGAGGGTACCACGTGGGTTGAATGTCTTTTTTTTTTTTTTTGCAGAGCAATGGAACGCTGGGTAAAAGGTAGTAGAGTGGAAACTTTTGAGCAGCTTTATGATTTGATTGCATGGGAGCATTTATCTAGTAACTGTTTTCCTGAGCTACACCAGCACCTGATTGATTGCAAGCTGACTAATCCTAGGAAGCTTGCTGAGGAGGCGGACCGCTGGGTGAGCACCCGGGTTCGCAAGGGTCCAGTGGGAGACTTCGCCAAAGGTGGGCAGGGTCCCCAGCAGAGAAGTGGAGGGGAACAGGGGTAAACCGAGGGAGTTCCAAAGAGGGCCCCAAAGAAGTTCCCAAGGGAACCAAGCAGTGGTGTCTCAGCCTCCCCAAGAGAAGAAGCCAGTGCCCCCGACAGGTAGGCCTGTTCAGAGGGGGCCCCTTACTTGTTATAAGTGTGGTCAAGTGGGCCACAGATACTATGATCCCCAGTGTCCTCAGAGGGATACTAGTGCACCACCCCGCCAGCTTGCTAATGTAGCCCTGGGGTGGAGGAGATGGGTGCCCAAGAGGGGTGGGATCCCGTAGAGTTAATCCTTGTCTCATTAGGAGACTTTGAGATGGTCCCTAAACCTGCACTGCCTGATGACACCAAAAAGTACAGGCAGTGGGTGACAATCAATGGCCATAGAGTGGAGGCTCTAAGACACAGGAGCCAGTGTAACTGCTGTCAGCTCCCGGTTGGTGTCCAAAGAGCAGGTTGTCCCCCATGCATTCTACCCAGTAGTGCCCGCAGACAGCTCAGGTTCCCTTTGAGTGGGGGGGGGGTCTCAGGAACTCTTCAGGTGGCTGTGAGGCCCGCCATGCCTGTAGACTGTCTGTTGGGCAATAATTTAGAGAACTCCCCGTGGGCTACGGTGGAGAGGAGATCTCACTTGGAGATGCTGGGTCTGCCTGAGTGGGCGTGTGCTACCACTCGGTCCATGGCAGCCAAGGAGGGTGTTGAGAAGGACCTGGAGCCTGGAGAGTATGGCCCAGATCCCTGCCTTAGAGAGAAGGGGCAGGGGCGCGGGAAGCCGGCCCCCTTGGTTCCCACGGCCCAGGAGGGAGCAGACCCTGAGGGGGATGCCCTGGAGCCTACCGGGAGCAGATCACCGAACTGGGGGACCTGCCTGAGCTGACCCATTGGCAGCGGGAAGGGGGGCCCACCAGGGAGGAATTTTGTGAGCAGCAAAGTTTGCCCTTCTCTTGAGGGTATGCGGCGTCAGGCTGCAGCCCAGGCAGCAGGTGACATGTCTGGTTCACATCTGATTTATTGGGAGAACAGTCTCCTGTATAGCGAGCCTAAGGATGCTGAGCCGGGGTCAGCCCGTGTGCTGGTGGTACCGAGTGCTTCAGAGCCTTCCTACTGGGGTTGGCTCATGACATTCCATTGGCAGGACATCTGGGGCAGACCAAGACCTTTGAGAGGCTGGCCGCCCACTTTTATTGGCCCCAGATGCGCAAGAGCTCCGGCACTTATTGCAGAACATGTGAGACTTGCCAGGCAAGTGGGAAGAGTGGGGGGAAGATCAAGGCCCCACTCCAGCCCTTTCCAGTTGTTAGTACCCCATTCGAGCGAGTGGGCATTGACATTGTGGGGCCTCTGGACCCCAAGACAGCCATGGGCAACAGGTTCATCCTGGTCTTGGTGGACCATGCCACCCGGTACCCTGAAGCCATCCCGCTCAGGACAGTAACGGCCCCTGTGGTGGGACGTGCACTGATGGGGATTTTCTCCCGTGTGGGGTTCCCCAGAGAGGTGGTGTCTGACAGGGGGACCAACTTCATCTCCCAGTACATAAAGTCTCTATGGAAGGAGTGTGGGGTAACTTATAAGTTCACCACTCCTTACCACCCCCAAGGTAATGGTCTGGTTGAAAGGTTCAACCGGACCTTGAAGGGCATGATCATGGGCCTCGAAGAGCCCCTGAGGCGTAAGTGGGACGTCCTCTTGCCATGCCTGTTTGCCTACCGTGAGGTGCCACAGAAGTCCTTAGGGTTCAGTCCCTTTGAACTGCTCTATGGCCATCCGGTAAGAGGGCCTCTGAGTCTGGCCAAGGAAGGCTGGGAGCAATCTCCCATGAAACCTCCCCAAGATGTATTTAGCTACATGTTGGCCTTCAGGAACCAGACTCGGCGTTTCAGAAAAGTTGCTGAGGCAAATCTGGAAGCCAGCCAGGTGGAAATGAAACGTTGGCACGACCAGAATGCCACTCTGGTCGAGTTTCAACCTGGTCAGAAGGTTTGGGTACTGGCCCCAGTGGAGCCTTGTGCGCTCCAAGATAAGTGGACCGGTCCATTTGAGGTGGTGGAGCGCAAAAGTCCAGTTACCTACTTGGTGGACTTTCAATCTCCCAGGAACCCCTTGCGGGACCTGCATGTGAACCGCCTGAAGCCCCACTTTGAGAGGTCTGAAGTGGGCATGCTTCTTGCCACAGATGCTGGGATGGAGGAGGAGAGTGAGCCTCTTCCTGACCTGTGTGCAGAAGAGAAGGATGGGTCAGTGGAGGGTGTGGTCCTCTACACCACACTGACCCCTGAGCAGCAGAGATTGTCACCAACTGTTGGGGCAATTTTCTGATTTGTTTTGCCTGGTGTCACTGATTGGTGCGTCCATGAGGTAGACACCGGGGACAGTCCTCCTGTCAAGCACAAGGCTTAGAGTGACTGACAGGGTCAGGGCCTACATTAAGGAGGAGATCTCCAAAATGTTTGCCCTAGGGGTGATTGAGTCCTCTAGCAGCCCTTGGTCCAGCCCCGTGGTCTTGGTACCAAAAGCTGCAGCGCCTGGTGCCACCCCTGAACTTAGGTTCTGTGTGGACTACCGAGGTCTCAATTCGGTCACCAGGACTGACGCGCACCCCATCCCCAGAGCTGATGAGCTCATAGATCGGTTAGGGGCTGCCCGGTACCTCAGCACGTTTGATCTGACATCTGGGTACTGGCAGATCGCCTTAACTGATGGGGCAAAGGAGAGGTCAGCATTCTCCACACCAGATGGGCACTACCAGTTCCGTGTGATGCCCTTTGGGATGAAGAATGCCCCTGCCACCTTTCAGAGGTTGGTCAACCAGGTGTTGGTTGAGCTGGAGGATTTCAGTGCCGCCTACCTGGATTACATTGCAGTGTTTAGTTCCTCCTGGGAGGACCACTTGCGCCACCTCTGGGAAGTGTTGATGGCGCTGCGCAGAGCAGGCCTCACAATCAAGGCCAGTAAGTGCCAGATTGGGCAGGGTTCTGTGGTGTACTTGGGATACCAGGTTGGGAGTGGCCAGGTGGCACCCCAAGATTGAAACCATCCTGGCTTGTGAGCCCCCCAGGACCCAGACCCAGGTGAGGGCCTTCTTAGGACTCACGGGTTACTACAGGAGGTTTGTCAAGGGGTATGGCAACATTGTTGCACCCTTGACTCAGCTGACTTCCAAGAAGCAGCCAAAGATTGTGAACTGGACTGACACCTGTCAGAAAGCTTTTGATGCCCTCAAGACTGCCATGTGTACAGCACCCGTACTCCAGGCGCCCAATTTTGCTAAGGAATTTATTGTCCAGACAGACGCTTCAGAGCATGGGGTGGGGGCCGTTCTGTCACAGATAAATGAAGAGGGACTAGACCAACCGGTAGCCTTCATCAGTAGGAGGTTACTTCCACGGGAACAGAGGTGGAGTGCAATTAAGCGCGAGGCATTTGCTGTGGTCTGGGCACTGAAGAAGCTGAGACCATACCTGTTTGGGACTCACTTCCCGGTTCAGACAGACCACAGGCCCCTCAGATGGTTGATGCAGATGAGGGGTGAGAATCCCAAGTTGAGGTGGTCCAGTTCCCTACAGGGTATGGACTTCACGGTGGAACACCGCCCTGGTACAGAACACGCCAATGCTGATGGTCTGTCCAGATTTTTCCGCCTTAGTGATGAGAACTTCCAAGGGGATGGGTAGTTCTCCCCACATTTCAGCTGGAGGGGACACGTGTTAGACCTGGCACCATTGGCGTGAGTCTCCCTTCCTTTTTAGGTCTCGCACCTAGCGTTGCAGTTCGCAGCACTGCTCGCGCAGCGCGAGACCTCTTGTACGGGCTTCTGAAAGCTGCCCACACGCTCGTGCGTGTGGTTTTGCTTTCGGAAGCCCACATTGGCTGTAGCGTGCGTTTTTTTTGTTGTTTTTTTTAACGGCACGCAATTGGGCAAAGGCGGGCGCATGTCCTGCCTTTGCTCCTCCCATTCCCACCGGTGGCTAGCACGCGCAGCAGCGCGCGTTCGCCTCGCTGCCGCGCTCCCTCCCCCCGCTCCTCTGTGGTGCGCGCGCACCACTGTTTTTTTTTTCTTTTCTAACCAGTCGCGGGGCTTACTGAGTAAAGCGTCCCCAAAGGACTTCCACACTGTTGGCCATTAGCCCGTCATTCAATTTAAAAAACAGCTAGGAGTTAACCTTTTGCCTACGGAAGCAAAGCAGAGGTACTTGGATGTGAAGTCTGTACTCAACCTAAGGTAAGGCTCGCGTTGAGGTATTTTCAACATGATGCACAACCGGGATGGGCGAGGTAGAGCAGACGTAAGACATAAGCAAGGATCCTAGTGGGAGGGACAGCAATGGAGTAGGGGCCGAAACGCCTTAAAGAGGGAGTGTAAAGCTGGATGAATAGTTACTGTATGGGGTGGGAGAAGTGCACGGCGAAGCCCTACCCCCATTCTCATTTGTTCTTTTCAATTCCATTTACTCCATCACGAAGCAAAAATGCTACCATTTTTCCGTAGGGCTTTAATATCTGCAAACAGGAAATACGCTCCTAAAATCGTTTATTTTCACAAATTTCAAGGGTTTACGTTCTTTGAATTCCCATTAATTGCCATTGGGAGTAATAGCAAGGTTTCACTTGGCTTATATGTGACGTTTCGATGTTGTATGTGTAATACTTTCAGTGACGTTTTATAGGGAACTAACCTTCTCGTAACATCTGGTAAACAATATGAAACGTGTTTGTTGCGTGTGTTTATGAAGAAGTAAATCCTCAGGTAAGAACTGGACACACGGAAACAGGAACGCTGGTATGAAGTTAAATTAAACAACATACTTAGTATTAATGAGTCCACTTCAGCGTGGCGCACAACTTGAGTAAAATGAACTGCTGCAACTGTTAAACAACCATGCATTTATAGGCTACTATACATTTAAACCCAAACATGCATCTGCGCGCAAACCCAGAAGTGTTTCTGCGCGTGTATTTAGTTTCTGTTGAGTTATGTAATTTTTAGTACTGAGGCGGTGTGTTATGGTTTGCACCTGTGAGAGCGTCTAGAATCTGGAGAGGTCACCTAGAATGTAATGGTCTGGGGTATGCTAGAATGTGCCGGGAAGCATTTGGAGGAAGCAGCCTTATCTCCAAATTCCATTGGGGATTGCTCTGTGTATTAATAAAGGTATATGGCACCAAACTGCAGTACTCGTCGCTTATATGGAGAGAATACTCAACAGCAGCTTGGTGTTAAGCAAACCCTGCATTTGGCAGCACCAGCGCGGGTGGTCTTAAGGAAATCTTTGGTCCCCTGCACTTACCTCTTTTTTCCCCAAACGAAGCATTGTGAGGGCGGTGTTGTGGCAGCTATAAAGTTCGTAATTGGTATTGGAGGCCTCATGGCATGTTTTAAAGGAGAAGAGTTCGAATATGTGAAGTGGGAAAGAGTGAAACAGATTAGAATTTTTTTTTTTTTTACCAGTTTATTGTTTTAGTTAATTAAAACCATGACAATATATATAAAACACGGTATATTACAATACATTTACTGCAGTAGTTGTAATAAATACATACTTCAGTATTACAGGTAGAATTGTGAAATTTCATCGGCCGGAGGTAAATAAAAATGCTTCTGAATGTAAAACCAGTATCAATATTAAAATTAGTGTGCCTGTAAAGTAGGGCCACGGGAACCAAGTTACTAAAGGCTGTTCTTCTAGCAGGTATTGTTAGTAGAGGATTCGACTTTTGTTGGCTATGGGAAAGAAGACCAGATCGCTCATTTACAGCAGGTCGCTTCCTCTGTTCATTCAGTCATCACCTTTCCCCCAAATACGTGTTACTTTTTTAATGCTTGCGACATGCAAGTGATAAATATCCCGTGTTTATCACCTCACCAAGTACATAGAGTGAAGGGCAGGGCAGCACCCTCCCCCTCGGGGCTTTCTCAGGTGAAGAGCTTGCATGACGGCCACGATTAGGGCTGTGGCAAGAAGGCGTGTTTTTTTGTTTTTTTTGCAAACTTCTGCAACGCCCAATAACTAGCATTGGTAATGCTAATAGGTCTAGCTGTAAAGCAGGGCCGGCTTTAGCACTGGTGGCGCCTAGTGCGACAATGTTTTTTGGCGCCCCCCAATGACCACCTCCGCCACGGATCCCCTCCCTACCACCCTTTAACAGTCTCCATAACCACTCTCGCTCAGATGCATTAAATTAATTTTATAGTGTCACTCATAAAAGTGAAAGGTGTCAGAGCACTTTACATAACACACACATTACACAGAGACTATCAATCATAGGTTTGTAAATCAGTGTATAGGAAATGTTACATAAGACAGATGACAACAAGGGGTGTATTCACATGTCATCCATACAGGTACTGGCAGTATAGTTGAAGAGTACTTGGTCTGGAGAAGCACAAACTCTGAATTTAAAATGTAACACAATGGATTGGGGCTCTCTTTAATAACAATAACTGATTTGTACCCAAATGAACCCTTTTTGCAACATTAGAATAATGAGTCTGGGGGAAAATCCATATGCTCTAATCTATACCTTGAAGCCTGCACGCAGTTCTTTGATGACAGTTAATAGCTCACTGCAAACTGCAACTAACAAAAGGAAGTCTCTGACAAAAGCAGTAACCCACTGACCTGTTTACATTACATTCACTTTGTGATCTGCATGGTACATGTTCTTTGCAGCAGGCATATTAACCCTCTGCGCTACCTTACCATGAATCAAAACTTCCACGAATCAAAACTTCTATTAGACAAAACTCCGATCTCGTCAGGAAGAACATTAATCACCGGAGTTTTCTTGACATTTTAATTGTTGACTGAAAATTGCTGGAGGCCAGGAACGCGGCAGCAAGTGCTTTTAAGCACAATATAAACAAGCAAACAGGCGACCCCATGCGAAGTCACCACCCGGTGTGGTGGCACCGGTCGCACCGCTCTAGAGCCGGCCCTGCTGTAAAGGAACGTTGTATAGTAATGACACATTATCAGTGCATAACATGGGAAGGGATATGTATTTTGTGGAAGTAATGAAATGTAGAATAATATTGGTGTAGGCTAAAAAGTCAGATGACGGTTTCACTGTCAAGGCAGACCGACACATCTATGTAGGTTAATAACTGCCTTCCTCCCATTTGTGCTGCTGCCAGAGAAAAACACAATAAATTATCTGGTTATTTAAGATTCTTTAATAGTATTACAATGTCACGTGTGTGCCCCTGAAAGTTCAAACTCGGGCAGCTAGATAAACAATGTGTGGAGTACTTCTTTGTGGAAGCAAACAACTCTGCCCAATCAAAACATATACTGCAGGCTCCCAAAATAAGGGCAGAGTCAAAGACCCTCTACTAATGCTCACACAGTGATCTGGCGAAAACTGCACTACCAAGCCAGACCATAAAAACGGCAGACTACAATGACAAGCATGAAAAAAACATTCCATGTAGTTGGTGTCAGAAGCATTCAGTTCGAAATTTCATTGTATAACAGGATAAAACACACACAGCTGTAAAAACCTATGTGTCAAATTATCAATATTAAACTACTACAAAAGAGTCCTGAAACGTTCTCCGAGGCCTGCATTCCTTCTCCACACTTTTCAAGGTCAAGTTGAAAAACAGGAAATCCAGCAAAATGCATTGTGTAAACGGGAACTGAGTGATCATCTCTATTTACAAACGCAAGCAAGATCCTTTGTCTCTACAGATATTTCGAACAGACCCCTTTTCTCCTCCAGCTTTAAGGCATTATTAATCATGAACGGTCCTGGAATGGTGCGCTATCAACTTGCCTGCATTTTCTCTCTCTCACTTCAATTAGGCATCCCACAAGAGTCAGCAATTGTACCCCTGTCTTTTGTTTATTCCATCCCTCTTCTGGAACTCGTGAAATAATTCACTCTCACATTGCACCTATGGTGCTGATTCTCACACCATCTTAAGAACTGCAACAACCTTACGTAATCAAAAGGTCTGGCCCTCAAACATTACTCCTATAAAGCAGACCTACTTACCTGTGGACTCTAGGGAAAATCATAAACTTCTATCTACCCTGGCCGTTGCCAAACCGTGGACCGAACTAATTGGTTTGTTTGCGACCATGTACTTGTACTTCTTTCCTGACAGCCTCAAGTGTAATCCCCATGCTCCCCGAGCCTCGCACACAACATGAAATCTAAAGACTAATAGACCTAGCTGCTATCGGCACCATTCTCCTATACATGTAATACAGGTGTAGTAATTACTCGCCTGACCCTTTGGAGACCCCAGGGAGAAGATTCTTATTTTTAAAGTTGGTGTTAGTTGTACCAACCCTCTAGAAAGAAGAGTATGGAAGCTGCTGGCACCTGGGGGGTGGGAAGGGAGGAGGGTGGAGGGGGTTTTCCTTTACCTGTTTGAGTTGAAACTAGTTAAAAGCTGCAGATGTGCTGAGGGCGGCCGAATGTTGACGCCGACTCAGGAGTGTGAAGTGTATTATGCAATGGCAGCTCAATAAAATAAATTTAAACAAAAAAAAAGTTGGTGTTGAGCCACATATGCTCGGTGTCTTCTTCTCACTGGTCTTCCGTGGTAAGGAAGCCTAAGAAGAACAAGCATTTGCAATGCAATAGGTCTCGCATTTGCGAGAGTTTGAGCTATTGGCATTGTAAATAATGCCTTTTATTTATGTTTTAAAAACCAACACAACTAAAAAGCATTGTCATATATAATGTCAAAAGCTCAAACTCTCGCAATTGCGAGACCTATTGCATTGCAAATGCTTGTTTCGCTGTTGTCTCCTCTGTTTGTGCTGGTGTTAGATGCTCTGGGCGCTGTGCCACTGCCCTTCAGTGCCACAGCGCGAATGCTCCCTGTGTAAATATGACATGTGAATTGTTATATCCATGATTGGCTTATTTGGTTTACCTGTTAGTCCCTAGTAGCGTGGCCTGTGTGCACCCAGGGCTGGTAAACCAAATGCTGCTGGTGGGCCTGCAGCGCTGGTTTGCGCCACCCACAGAAGCAGCTTGTAAAGTGTCTCAGACCTGCCACTGCAGGGTCTGTGTGCAGTCCAGAACTGCCATCTTGGCTGTGAAGTGCACCCACTTCCCCGCCCCTGAATCTTCCCTTGGCATCATGTAAGTCACCCCTATGGTAGGGTGCATTGTATGTGTAAGGTAGGACATGCCTTGGTGTGTGTAGCATGTCCTGGTAGTGAATTACACCCAATTTCGTTTTTCACTACTGTAAGGCTACCTGTTCCCCATAGGCCAGAATGGGCAGTTTGACTATTACATTCTATAGTCCTAACTGACCCCAGGAACGTGGTAGAAAAACGAATTTAGTATGCCTGAGCTCAGAATATTAAAATACATCTTTTAGTGAAGTTTATTTTTCTATTCTGTTTGAAAATACCACTTTTAGAAAGTAGGTATTTTCTTGCCTAAGCCTTCCAGTGTGCTCTGCTGTTATGTGTATTGGCTGTCTGGTTTTGGAGGGACAGGGCAGGCTGAGTCAGACCTGGGTTGAATAGAGAGATCTGCATTTGGAGTATGGGGAGGGGTAGCTCCTTGACCTGAATAGGGCTGTGCGTGGCAAGGTAAATGCTGGCTCCACCTCCTACTGTGCGTCTGATGGCAGACCCCCTCTTTCTGAAAGGAAGGATGCAGCCTGGTAAACAAAGTGCTCCAGGACTGAGCAGAACTGGTTCTGGCTGGGTTCAGTGACTTGTAGCTTTTGAGAACAAAGACTTTTGGGATATAAATATCTGTGCTGAAACCCCTACAAATGGTATTGCTCCTGGACATCAAGACGAACCTCTGTCCCTGTAACTGAAGGAATCTGCAGGAGGTGACTATCCTTGTGCTTGTGTGCGGTTTCTTGGATTGGCCTGCAGTGGTTACCATTGGACTTGGGAAAAGGACTTTGAGAGAACTTTTATTAATCTTGCTAAGCAATCACCCAAGGGCTAGGAGAGAGAGCTAGCCTCCTGTTGAAGTCTCAGGCACATCAGACTTCACAACCAGCCTCCTGATTCCTCCCAGCGAGGATTTCTATCTGCAGGTGAGGCTCCTGTGAGTTCCAGGGCCTCTAGTTCTACTACAGAGAAGAGTGCTGAAATCGTCGCTAACGCCGTTTGCGAGCCGCTGCAGCCGAAAGCGCCCAGAAAATCATCGCGCTGCTGCCGCTGAGTGCTCGCAACCAAAGATCATCGCACCGCACGCTTGCAGGCTTCCAAGTGCTTGCAACCAAAGATCATCGCACCAAGATCATCGCTTCACGGCAGCGCGGACGCCGGGCGTCCGCCATTTCCCCCGCATTGCATCAGGACCGTCGCTCCCTCGCGGAGTGCCACGTCTTCATACCACAACCAGATCGCACACACAACAGGGTCGCCGCATTGCCTCCTCCCTCGCGGCAAGGAGTCATCGCATCAGCGGCCTAACGTGCAGAAGTTGGTCGCATCGCCTCCGCACGCATCAGCAGATCGGCGCATCATCCTCCCTCGCGGCAAGGATTCATCGCGTCGCCGGCCTCGCGTGCAGGAAGTCATCGCTACAGCTTCTTGCGACCATTTGTTGATTTTGCTACGAAATCCAGGTACTTTGTAAGTAAAAGGGTCGCAGAGACCACTGGTTTGAACTGAACTCCTCTTGGCGCACTTTGAACTATTTTTGCAGCATTTCAAGAGTAACCCTATTTTTACAGTATTGTGGCCTTTTGATCGTTATTGGTCTTGTTACGTCTATATATAAAGATACTTATTGTTGATAACTACTTGTGTGGTGTCCCTTTGTAGTGTTCCTCACTGTGTATGGTCATAAATGCTTCACACACTGCCTCTGAGATAAGCCTAGCTGCTCTTGCTACGTTACCACAGGGTTGAGCAGGGGTTATCAAAGGGTGTAGCCCTCTTACTCTGACTTAGGAAGAAGGGTTCCTACTTGGACAGTGGCCAGCCATTGCCAACTAGAGACCCCCATTTCTAACAGTGGGCATACACCACAGCTGCTCTGCACACAGCGAGGGGAGTCCAGATACCGGCCCCTCCTCCAGTCAACCACCTGAGACCAGGAGAGGTCTCCAACATGTTCTGTGGTATCACTTGCAGCTGCTCCGCGCGAATGCGGTCAGCAGGCCTTATTACGTGCCTTCAGGCCATAGGGGGGGCCCCACTAGTCGAAGCGGAAGTGGAATCCTCCACGGAGGTACCGCTCAGCTTGTTCCCCTGCCAGTCATACTGTATTGTTGGTAATAGGCGCGCAGGCCTCCCTCTAGCCTGAACAAGGTTAGTAGAGTAATGTTGTTGAGCTCTACATAAAACAATCAGCCTTTTAAAGCTTGACGTTTTCTAAGGCCCAAGAAGCATATGTGCAATAGGAAAACATGTTTACGGTCTTGATGTTTTAGAACGTGTGCAATCGTACCTGTAGTTACTGTTGGACTAACTGTTATTCATGCACCATGATGGTGTTTAGCATGGTTATGACTGGTGCAATATAAAGGTATTTACTTTAGGGCATTAAATAGTAAGCCATGACAATTGGCCTAGTTGGCTAAGTGAATTATGTGATTTATGTGGTCTGTGTGTTACATATACTGCAAAGTGATTTATGATCTGCGTGATTATATGAACATGGTCTTATGTGGTTTATATGCATTATTGTGACCAGTGCCAAGTGGCACAGTGATTTATGTGATTGTGGTCTAATGTGTTTTATATATAATACAACTCATTTTATATACCACTGTGTGGAGTCTTTTTGTGGTGTGCCTAGTGTCACTGGTGCGTTACGCAAACGCGTTACACATTGCCTCTGGGATAAGCCTGACTGCTCTGCCAAGCTACCAAGGGGGTGAGCAGGGGTTATCTTGGGTGTGTAACTCCCTTACCCTGACTAGAGTGGGGGGTTCTGCCTGGCTTAGGTGCATGCCCTAGCCAACCAGAAACATATATATATATTCACTGAAAAAAAACATAGGTTTTACAGACGTTATAGTTAGAAATTAGCATTTAAAAAACCTTTGAAATTCACTGAAAAAACCATAGGTTTCAGGGGCGTTATAGTTAGCTGGACATTTCACTCTTACAAAACCATAGAAATTCCACTGTTATAGTTAGTTCAGCTAACTATAACTCGCGCCCCCGCAATGCACTGCTCATGACATCACTTTACATCATTCATGACATGGTCAGTGACATCACTGATGACATCATCCAGTGACTGTGTTTCTTTAAAGTTTAAATATGTATTATATATATGCCAAGGTGTATTGAAGAATGAGTGTGTGTATAAGTGTCTGGATGGAGGATTTAGTAGGTGCGTGACTGACTGTTTAAGTGAGTGATTACATGTCTTACTGAATGCATGGGTTAGTGACAAAACTGTGTGAGTGTCTGTATTAGTCTGTCTGTTGTATAAGCTGCTGCATGGGTTGGTCAGTAGCTACATGAGTGTCTATATGGGTTATCGATTGGTTGCCTGAGTGTTTGTATGGGTGCCTGAGTATGTGGGTGGGTGGGAGGTGTGTGACTCTGTGCATAGATGTTGGAGTGGTTGATTCACTGGGTGTATGGGTTCAAGAGTGCATGTGGAAACAGCTGTATGGGTGGGTGAGTGTGTATGGGTGTGTGAGTGTGAGTGTGTGTATGGGTGTGTTGGTGAGTGAATGGATGTCTGAGTGGTACATGTCTAAGTAACTACATATGTAAAAGGCAGTGTATGTGAGTTCACGTATATAAATGACTATACGTGAGTCAGTGATTGTGAGTGGCTGTATGGATGAGTGTACTTGTATCAGTGATTGTATAAGAGTAAGTATGCGTTGGTATCTGTATGAATAAGTGATGTGGTGTGTGTATAACTGTATAGGTCAGTAAATGGAAGTGTGATTGATTCTTTGCATGACTGACTAGGTGTGTGAGTAACTCTGGATGAGTGGTGGTGTGTGAGTATCTGTATAGGTGTATGAGTGCATATGATAGTGTTGTATTGATGAGTGACTGCATGTATGAGTGATTGTATGGGTGAATGAGTGGATGTGTGTGTAGACCTAGGAATCAGTGAGTGCGTATGTAGTAACTGGTATTGGTGTGTCGATGGTTTCGAAAATGGTAGTCTGTATTTTACAGTGGGTGTATCAAAGGTTATATTAGTGTGAGGAGGTGCATCAGATTTTCACGTGGATGTCATCAATGATGTCATCAGTGATGTCACTGACCATGTCATGAATGATGTAATGTGACGTCATGAGCAGTGCATTGCTGGGGCGCGAGTTATAGTTAACTGAACTAACTATAACTGTGGAATTTCTATGGTTTTGTACGAGTGAAATGTCCAGCTACCTATAAGGCCCCTGAAACCTATGGTTTTTTCAGTGAATTTCAAAGGTTTTATAAATGCTAATTGCTAACTACAATGTCCCTGAAACCAATATTGTTTTTAACTAAATTTAAAAAAGACGTGCATACTTTTTGTAGTGAAAAACTAACTGTAACAGTAGTCTGTTATAAGTTATAATTTAACAATGTTTAAAACTTAATTAGCACTAATTAACATAGAAGTGTGGAAAAAGTGTGACGCAGCAGCTATGATACCTGACTTCGAACAACAGCGTTCACAGTTCGATTCCCGGCTCCAACGGCACGTTAGCCCACCACTGTCACTGTGGGCAACACCTTGCTTAATCTTTCCGACGCCCCCGAGCGCCGGCACACCTTTCCAGGGGTAGCTGTACGCTTTACAAATGCTTGCATTTTTTTAATTTAAAACCATAGTGATGAGAAATTATCACGTTTTTTTTCTTCTATTCTGAAAGATCTTTTTTTTTTTATGTCTTCTATTTAGAATTACGGCAATTATTAAATGTATTTACTCATGAGAATGGCAGTGACACGGTTTTCCGGGTAACAGTTTTTAAGCTCTCCAACGTATGTACATATTAAGGACCTTATACGTGTTGGGTTCTAAATCGAAACTTTTTCCGCTTCACATTTTGTAACTTTTCCCAACACGTGCACAAGTTAAACAGTTAAAACGTGAGCATGTGTCAACTGTAAAACGTGATATCTAAGTGGGCGGAGCCGCATCTTCCTTCCATAGACTACTCAATAGCCAAAAAGTATATAAACCGCACCCGTTGATTGATTAGTTTTGTTTTTGCGAGTCCCCATTCAGTGATGCAGGTGCTCTTTTCTATAGTCGGATTCTTCTTTTGCGGCCACAAAACATAATCCTGAGTTGTAAGTTGTTTGATTATGGCATATTAGATATTTATAATACGTAGCTATTTGTCAATATTTAAACACTTGTATTTAGAAAAAGTGTTATTAGTTGTTTTTGCCATTTATATGTAACGTCAGCAGCTTGTTTTCAGAAACAGACAGAATACAGCAAACATTGTTCCTGTTCTGGCTCCTTTGAGCTCATATAGTGTGACTTTGTATATTATAATATTGACACTGTACTTGACCTCAGAATTGTTGGTGACCCGTCGGCGCGAAGACTAAAGATTTATATGTAACGTCAGCAGCTTCTAGTTTGTAGTCTATTTCCCCTTGAGATCATATAGTGTGAGTATGTATATTATAATAACCACACATTATGATCTCAGAGGAGTTTGTGACCCGTCGGCGCGAAGACTAAAGATTTATATGTAACGTCAGCAGCTTCTAGTTTGTAGTCTATTTCCCCCTTGAGATCATATAGTGTGAGTATGTATATAGTAATATTAACATTTATACTGACAGTGGAGTTTGACCTGTCGTACGCGAAGACTAAAGACTTATATTTAACGTCAGCACCTTCTCGTTCTTACTCTTTCCTCCTTGGGATCATATACTGTGAATATGTATATTATAATAAGTCATTGTGATCTCAGAGCACTTTATGACCCGTTGGCGCGAAGATGAAAGATTTCGAAGTCCCGGAGAAAAGAAGCTCTGAACATACTCATCGCTGGAAAGTATTTAGTTATTGATCTTGTTTTGTATTGATGACTTCATTTTCCTTTTTGTGTGCCATCAGTGGCACTGTGTATATTGTAAGAGTGTGATATTTCCACACAACAGGAATTGGAGATTTGTCGCCGCCAGGAGTAAACCATCTGAAATAGTTTACTGACCTTTATAACTTACTTGATCAGATATTTTTACAGTGACAATATTTTTGGAAATTGCAGTTTAAAAAAAAAAAATAGTTCCCATAGATACTTTCTTAGTGAATCCCTTTGATAAACCCTACATTTCTGAATGTTTTTTTGCTATTTCTATTATTGTCTGTTGCGGTTCCTATTCACCTTCTCCCTATAGAATATATACGACCTGCAGTGTATATTATTATACTGCTAACCTATATATTCTTAAAGGAGTACGTGATTTGTTAGCGGAGCAGTGAGCGACCTCTAAGCACTACGACCGAACTTTCCCGAATTCTACAGAATAGAAATTATAAAAAATGATAAAGCGTACATTTCTATGTAATATAAAGTGATTTGTGTTTAACTGTTTTTTACTTATTGTTCTTGTGACCTGAGATGTAGTGCGGGAGTGTTTCTTGTAGCACTTCTTTTCTACTTTATCTAAAAGTAACTCATGCCCTCTTATATTATCAAGAATATGGGGTAACACTTTTACAAACTATAGCAGAAAAAAAAAGGGAGGGTGTGCCCATGCTTAAGGGATATTTTATGAATTGTGTTTTTATTTGTCACCCCTTTGATATATACAGCTTCAGTTTCCGAAGAAAGTATATTTGTAATTGCTTAATAAACTATTTCAAACCTAGACTGAAATTTTTGCTGTGCAGCCACAGCTCCCCGTCAGAAAAGTAAACACCACATTACAACTAAACAGTGCTCCTGGGAAGTATCCCACCCGCAAACTTAATAAAAAGAAGACCGCAGCACACTTTATTTTCCCGCCGTGATTTGTACACCCCACGCCAATTATATAAATGGCCCTTAAAATATATAAAAAACAATTTTTACCTTCACAATCCCTCTCCACCACCTTGTGACCACTGTACAGAGTTAAGTGTTCCTACCCTCCCCGCTACTACTTTCGTTTCCCGTACTCCATTGAAGTGCGTCACAAAATGGTTCACAACAGTGAACCGTTCCGAGCCAATAATGAGCAAACTTGTACTCGGAACACTTTAGCCAATAAAATGTCCATGGTGTTCCGCAGAGGGGGAGGGAATGGCTGGCAACACTTGTACTTTCAATGGTTCGCAGCCAATGAACATTAAGCTTGGGAAGGTCCTGCTTGGAACACGTCAGCCAATCAGATGTCCCTGCTACTCCGCGGACGGGGAGGAAATGGCTGGCAACACTTCTACTTTCAATGGTTCGCAGCCAATGAACATTGAGCTCGTTGTTGGAACATCTCAGCCAATTAAACGTTAATTTTGTTCCAGACACACGAACAGAACACGCCCTCCCACATAATATTAAATTTCGTCTAAGAAAGTGACACTGTCCGTGATAAAAGTGAACACCGCATTATAAGTAAACATTACTGCGCATTATATTAAAGGAAGGCTGCAATACGGCGCATTATTTTCCCGATATGATTTACACAGCCTACTGAACATTGCCGCAATACCGCACATTCACACTACCTGTGTGTGCACCCTACACACTGCTTGCCGCAATACGGCGCCTTGTTTTCCCGACGGGATTTCCAGAGCCTACGCAACCTTGCCGTAATACCGCGCACCGTTCTGCAGACGTGATTTCCACGGCCTACGCAACATTCAAACTCCCTGCCTCTGCACCGTACAGACTGTTTAAACTAAGACCACAGTGTTCCTACTATACCCTCTTATACAATTTTTCTCTTTTGTTTCACCCTACGCCTTTCAACTCAGTCACAAAATGGCTGCCAACAGTTCCTAGTTTCAACAGTTCGCACCCAGGCTCGCAGAGGGAGAGCTGCGGCCCGTGGGCTCTACTCCCAGAGGGGGAGCTACGGGCCGTCCGCTCGCAAAGGCACAGCCGCGTCCTGGCTCGCAGAGGTGGAAACCTGCGAGCCGACGGACTGGCTTCTAAAGGCATAGCTGCGAGCTGGTGATGTGGGGAGAGGGAGCTTGAAACGGGAATCTTGCATAGAGAGCTCCGGTATATTTTCAGTATTGCCTCGCAGAGGTAGAACTACGGACCCGATGTCTTGTAAAGCGAGAGATACGAGCTGACGGACTGAATCTCAAAATGGCTGCCAACACTTCCTAGTCTCAACAGTTCGCAGCCAATGAGCCGCAAGCTCGTGCTCGTAACGCCTCAACCAATCAGATGTCAGAATTCTCAAATATCGATAGCTGTAAAATTTGATATTTCTCAAACTACTGAACGGTTTTACCCCATTTAAACAAAAGCGTGCTTTCTGGACCACAACCTTTCTCCCTGCCAAATTTGGCGTAATTCCGTTCAGCAGTTTGACCTGTAGCCTTGTCTAAAGTTTCCTATGGAAATTGCATGGAGAAAACACGTTTTGGGACCCCCCTTTTTCTTAGCCCCCTTTGACAAATCACCCCCAAACTTTCAAGATGGGAGCTGATCTGAAAAGAGGAACGTTTTGGAAAATTTCGTAAAGATTCGTCAAACTACGCCAAAGTTATAAGCACATCAAAAAATGCTTTTCCTATGGAAACTAGGTTCTAACTATAACTATCTACTGGCGACCGCCAGTAGATAATAAATATATATATTTTTATATTATACCATCCTACTGGCAATAGCCAGTAGGTAGTTATAGTTAGTTCCAACTTTCCCTAGTTCTGCATGGAAGGTTTTGGGGTGATTCCCCATGCAACGTCTATGGGGATTTTGCAATTTGTAGACACTGCTCCTTGTCGAACCACTGAACGGATTTACGCCAAATTTGGCAGAAAGTTAGCTCTTGGTCCAGATAGAGGCTTTTTTGTAATTTGATGTAAATCTGTTCAGTAGTTTTGAAGTTATTAAAGAAATAAAACTTTGTATATTTAGGGATGCAGATCCTCCGCGGGTACCCACGGATCCATTTAGCTATTATTTATGTTAAAAAAAAAATACAAGTTCACTCAAAAAAAACAAAGGTTACAGGGACGTTATAGTTTGGTGCACGTTTTACCCGCATAAAACCATAGAAATTCATCCGTTATAGTTATACTTATCTGAAGAAACTATAACTGGTGCCGTTAAGTTATTTTAGGCCACAAGATTTAGTTTCTCAACAAAGGATTTTTTTTTTGTAAAAATATAAAAGCTAGCTTTTATATCTTAAGCTCTAATCTTATGGCTGGCTGTATGGGGGAGAATCTTCAGCACTGGGTCACCCTTGTGGCAGCTGTATGCTTTACAAGTTTTCATTCAATTGAAACCAAAACACCTGTACAAATTGACCCAAAATTGTGCTACACCTGTTTGCAGTCTGTGGGCTATTTGCGCTATTTACTTGTGTGTGCATTCATGCGTTTGTTTTGGGATAAGGGGGGAGGGGACAAGGGGTGGTGATCCAGATAGGCACAGCTGCCCGCTACTGACTCGGCAAGCACCTCCAGAGAAAGGTGTCTCCATTGAGTAATCATCTCCCTTGAACCAAAGGTTTGACACACTGCCATAGTGGACGACGTCTGGTACGTTTCCTGTATGTCTTGACATGTTCTTGTAGATTTTCCTAGTAATTTATGAAGGAAAGTCTTAATTTTTTTAAGGACACAGAGGAGAGTATTAGGTTTGTCTAATCTTGCTTTTGTTAAATAGCAGCAGTCAAGAACTTAAAACACTACAAGTCCCACAAGGCTTGGTGAATGCTTGCCAATGACAAAATGAAACACAGTATGTATCACAGCCAATAGAATGACCTTAACATGTATAACCCCTTAGCTTGACTGTGAACAGCCCTCTTTTCTTGTGTGAGAAGTTAATGATAAACAGAGAACAAAGAAAAAAAAGATAAAACATTTAAACGGTAAAGTAAATGCAAAAAGTTATTTGCAAAAATCCACGTGTGAGTTCCAAAGATGCAACTGGAGAAGGAAGTAGATGAACGTCAGGAACATTAGAAATTGAAGAACTTGTCAGCAAGGAACCAGAAGGTGCTGGAACCTCTTTATGAAGAAGTTTGTAATGCTGGAGCTGTCAGAGAGGGAACAAACACAAGGTTAAAGTGTTGAGGCAGGTTAATACTCGCCTCTGTGTATTTAATAAAATTAAGACTTTCCTTCATAATTACTTGGAAAATCGAAATTTTATTGCAAGACCAGAGGCTTGTTCAAAGCATGTTAATTACAATATAAGATGCAGTATGAACAGGTTAACAATAGAATGTGTGAAAAGGATTCTCATTAGACCAATCAGCTGATTTCGGAATGTTCTCAAGACGGGAAAGTGCCCATAAAGCTTTGGAATCCATGGCTCCTCTGGTAGAGTTTGCACCAAAAACGGAAGTATCGATGCCTGCCAAAGAAATCATCCACTTGACCCTGCGAGCTAAGGTAGAAGAGGAAACCGCTCTGTGGGGTTTTCTAAATGAGATGAAGTTGAAAGTTCGAGGACATTCTGGGCTTGGATGTTTTGTGTTAGTACACTTTAAGCCATTGTCCTACACAAAGTTTGGGTTGATCAGGAAAATAAGGGTAAAGCAGTCATTATATTGGTCTTTGTCCATCTGTGGACTGAGAAAAGAACACCTGTTGAGTAAATTGGTAAGATGTAATATCTAGCGCTTTAACATCCGATGGATGTTTGATATGAGACACAACAGCATAGTATGTTTTTCAGATTACATTTTCAATGAGAGATCATTATCAAGCCAGGAAATAAACAATTGCAAAACATTCACATACCGCAATTTTCAGTATTTTGGAATCGATGGATTACATAATTTTACTCCCTTTAACAATGGACGGATAAGTGGATGTTTTCCCACCGGTTTCCTGTTGAAACAGGGATGATTCATTGGTGCAGGCCTCCCGTCTGTGGAACTGCCTGCCATTGGCACTTAGACAGGTGCAGGATCTACTTACCTTCAGGAAGCAACTGAAAACATGGTTATTCCAGCAATAGACTATGAACCGAGTCTATGGTAGTTATACTGTCAGTCTTGAGGTCTTACAGCGCAGGGACACACTAGTTGAGTAGCTGCGCGCTCTGGGCCCGATTCACAGAACTAACTTAAGACAAAATCCTAAACTTACTACCATTTTGGTATTCACAGAAGGCACTTACTTACTCATTTTGAGTAACTTACTCATTTTGAGTAACTTACTCATTTTGAGTAACTTACTCATTTTGGTATTCACAGAAGGCACTTACTCATCAATGAGTAAGTGCCTTCTGTGAATACCAAAATGAGTAAGTTACTCAAAATGAGTAAGTTACTCAAAATGAGTAAGTTACTCAAAATGAGTAAGTTACTCAAAATGAGTAAGTTACTCAAAATGAGTAAGTTACTCAAAATGAGTAAGTTACTCAAAATGAGTAAGTTACTCAAAATGAGTAAGTTACTCAAAATGAGTAAGTTACTCAAAATGAGTAAGTTAGTGCCTTCTGTGAATACCAAAATGGTAGTAAGTTTAGGATTTTGTCTTGTTAGTTCTGTGAATCGGGCCCTCTATAAGTACCAAGTTACAATTAGCAGATCTGTACAGATTTATAGTACAATAAGTCTTTTTGCAGCTGAGGCTAGTGGAGGGAAGTTATCAATGTAGACTATCCGCTGAAACGGGATTGATAGATTTTCCCAAATACCAGCTTGTCCAAAAAGACCATGCTGATTTGTAAGCGTTGGTAGTACCAGAGGCCCAGGATTTGTTGATATATATTGAAGACAACAGCACCCACCACACCTGCCTCTCCTCATCAGCCTGTCCACGGTCCCCTTGGCGATAGTTTTATGGGCTGTGATCCAGCGCTAACAATAAAATTTCTTCTCCTATATGCTTTGGACATCCAGGTACAAACATCCCTCTGAAACACAGACTATATCCATATGACGGTGGGGCCCATAACACCGCATATACATTCACTCTCATATATTCCCTGGATTTCATCCGTCTTTACCTAGGAGAAAAACAGTAGAACGATTCGCTGGAAGGAGACGGGATACCTCTTTTTAAAACGACATATTTCTCATTGCTTTTAAGGTATTCCGCTCATTGGTCGATGGACCAACTAGTAGGAATCAGTTGATGGTGATTAAGACCAGCTCAATCACAATAAACCTTTTAACATTTTACATTTATCATTGAGCTAAAAACCACTTGAGTCAATGTTTTTTAAAGATAATAGTTTTATATAAATTTTAGAAGCATGAATAAGTTTCAGATTTATTATTCAGGTTATTACATTTAGCATCATTAGAATAAATTAAAATTGGAATGCATACCTATTAGATGGAAAATAAAGTTCGTCACAGCAAGAACTCCCAAAGGATCTATCTGTTCTGGAAAACAGGCCTTCTCGTTCCTTTCCCCTTCAGTATTTTAAGCATAAAGTCTAATAGTTCTAAATGAAAAATCTATTAAGAGTAAAAAGGTTCTCCAAAAGCAGCATCTCATGCTCAATCAAAAATATAAAATAGCAGCAGCATCAGCTCGTCAGCATCAGCAACTCGTCCCAAAAATCAGCTAACCCCAAAGGCGGCTAAAGCAGCTAACCCCCCCCCCCTCCCCTCCAAGAGTAGGTCTTATACCCTAATACTAGCTTACTAAGTGAAAATGTTACATCTTTATGGCGAGATTCTCTCTAATTGGTCCATTCGGGCCCGTATACATCTTATTATCAATATCCTTGTTTCAACCAGTTCTTTGTGGAAAGTTCATGCTTTCATCGTTTCACACGGGTTCATGACATTACCCATCCGTTCTGGTAGTCCAAATTATATCATTTTCCGATACTTTTAGGTTCAACAGTTCTTTGTCTTGTTCATTTATTCACTGCGACTTCTCACGCTTCTTGCTGATCTTTCTTGGCACACGTTTACTCTATAAGGTCACCATAGCCTTGACCATACTTCCATCCTAGGCTTTTGGAACGATCACATGATCCCTCTTGTTCACGGCCTTTCTCTCTTTTCATAACTTCACTCGCGCCTGCGTATTCTAGCTCATGGCGGCCATTTTATATCGCTGCTCAACAGGCCTAAGCGCACTATTATAAAGATAAACAAAACATAGTTAAGAATAAAGAATATAAACCCTTTCGTTTCCCTCCCGTCATTCTACGTACCCCAATTAGGTATTACCTAGCAAAAGCGACATATAAAGCCATCCCTTACTTACCACCGCTTTACTTTGCCACTACACGTTTTATTTTCAAAGCACAAATCATGCATTTTATTATTCTATTAGTACGCAATATTAGACTTGTGTTATCCACGTAAACAATTGTAAGTAAATTAGTTTGCACATAAATAGCGTGTTACCTTTAACCCTTCACATATAACATACATGGTTGGTTATTTACTAAGACGAACTTGTTTGTTAATTATTTTACGTAAATATTAGGAGGTTAAAATTTTTTCATTTACCCTGCTCCATCAACTCCCCCTTTGGTGATTTTTAATATCACCACAAAACCCATGTTACACAATTCTTTTCGACAGCATATTTCTTTGTCCAATTATTTTGTTAGTTTACACAACTGTATCCCTTTCAACTTGTCTCTTGGTCTTTTTATACATGTTCTCTTTTATCTCTTCTAGTTCTATTTCACCCATTTCTCTTTGTTTATCTTGTTTTCTTCTATTTTATTCTGTCTTCTTCTTCTCTTTATACATGTAATTATTAGCTTCAGTAATAAAATTATGATGATCATGGTTGCTACTATTATGACTTTCCCTATTAATACTCATTCTAGTAAACCAATTTATTACTGAAGAAAAACCCTTTCCAAGTTTTCCAAACGCACTTTCAACCTCCAGTGGAACAAGTTCTTTGTGCAAATTTGTAATATTCTTTATATACTTTTGTATATTTTCACTTTTATCTGGAATGTAAGTGCAACAATGTTGGACTTTCAGCCTTCCACAGACTCCACCCTCTTTTGGCAAAAGAATGTCAAGGGCAAGTCGATTTTGCATCACCATAGCTCTCATGGCAACCATCTCGGTATTTACCATCAAGAACCCTCCAGCAGTATCTGTAGATAAACGATCTACTACTGTGGATAACTTCCGAATTTTAAATGCATTCAAAGATATTCCCACTGCTGGTATCAATGCTCCAAAAATATCACCTACTATTTCTGAGAAACTTTCCCTTTTTCTACGTGTAAATGTCTTTATCATTTCGTGTGTTCCTTTTTCTGTTCTATCCACATGAAAAATCTTTGGAAAGACCAGGCCTAAATAACATGACCCATACCAATGGTCCGGCAACCTGTAATAAGCTCTGTTACCGCAAATATAATAGATCCCTGGAAATATTGGATCTTTTCCCCCTTTGAATCCCCATCCGCCTAAAATGTTATAATTGTCATGGCAATCACTGGAACCCATGAAATAATTGTCATATCTTGTTCTATTTCTTCTAATGCACAACCTTCCCTGTTGGGGACAATCCAGAGTCATAGCTGCATTTGTCTTTTTCTTGTCATGATTCTCTTCCTCAAACGCCCAAAGAGGTGTTTTTGTCTCTTCTATCACTTTTCTTTGAAATTTCGCTCTTCTATCCTCAACCATTTCTAAAAATACCTTTTCTTCCTTCTTTAACTCACAGGTAAGGTTGTTTTTAACTATCATCTAATGTTAAAATCTTATCTTCTATGAGAAATTCACCAAATGTTTTTCCCTCTTTCACTTTGTTTAGTTCTGAAACTATAGGAATCCTTGCAAAAATCTTATCTATATTAGTGTAATAATCTAATTTTCCTGTCTTATAAAATAGACTTGCTAAAACACTACATGTTATTCCATACGTCAAAGGAAGGTGATGATAGGTCACACCTACTGCAACAGACGCAGGCAATTGCATACAAACATAACAATCTCTTACATCCATTGTTTCTACGTACTCATAATAATTTTGTAAAAACATTCTTTGAAAAATCTTATTGATTTGTCTTTATGTAATTCTGCACTACTTTTTAATATAGCTGTTTCTTGAATGTTAGCTCCTTTTTCTTTCTCTGTGTGATTAGACGTTTCTTCTACAGCTAAGCTAATTGGAATAGTGATTGCTAAAATCACCCATACTGTCATTAATAATCCTGTACAAAAGAAGCACATCTTACACCATCTGCTTAAGAACTCACATCTACATTTTCTATCTTTAGTATCTTCCATTTTGTTCTATAACCTATTTATATTATGTACAGGGAAAATGTGTCACCACACCTCAGAAATGACCTCTTAGCCACCCTGCACTCTAATTTTGTCTTTGTTTGATACTTTCTTTTAATTCTTTTCAGAATTCTTTCTTTGTCAAATCCAGTATTTCGTCAACTCCGGTAGAAATTCGTTTAAATTTCTTCAAGTTTGTTGCACTTCACCTTCACCCATTAGGTTACAGCTTTGTTCTGGGTTCTCGTGAGTGTTCTCTTCTTCTTTGATGTCAGTCAAGGCAATGTACAGCCATTCAGGCGATTTATACTTCAGATTTACTTTCTTTACTCTTTTCGTTTTCTGCAAGTGTTTTCCACCTTGTTTTTCTTGCTCTTTCTGACTTATTTTATTTACTTGTTCAGCACTTTTTCCATCTAGCCTTATGATCCTGTATCTCAATTTTCTAACTTCGTTGGGCCAATTGTCTCCTTTTCTTGGCCTTTTTGGTTCTTTCTTTTTCCTCTCTTTCTGTTTTCCAAGTTCTCTTTCTTGACTCTAGTTTCTGGTTTCTTTCTTCTCCACTTTCTTCGGACTCTGTTTCAGTTCTTTCTTTATTGTCTATCTTGAATTTTATAATTTCACTTTCATCTATTTGTGGTTTCTCTCTTGTTTTCCTTCGTTCACCTACTTCTGTCCCTCCTCGAGGTTCTTCCGAATTTGTGTCAATCTCTCTATCTGCTTCTAAATTTCCCTGTTCTTTTGTTCGTCGATCTGTCCCTATTGCAACTCTGGGCAATAACTTGCTTAATCTCCACAACGGCCCCACCACGGCTGGGATGCCTGGCTTCACCTTGGGGGTGCCCAGGAGTGGACATTTCACAGGGAAAAGACAGGAAGGGTTCCACAGCGGTATGCGTACAGCGCCAGGACACCCTAGGGTAACAGTGCGCTTTACAAGTACAAATTTCATTTCATTATTGCTCCTCGGGGATCTTCCGATTTTTCTATCTTTCTGTTTGAAACTCTCCCTTCTTCGTCTATTAATATCTCCGAAGGATTTTTACCACAACTTGTACTTGGTTGCTCACTGTTACTGTCTCTTTGCTCAGTTTCTTCTCTTATGCTTTCATATTTCCAATTTCCTTTTAGATTTTCCTCACAATCCGAATGATCTGTATCAGATTCTGAACTGGTGTCTGATATTTCCAGATGTCGACTCACATGTCGATCTTCAGATTCTGGAACTTCAGCTCTTTCTTCCACTCCTGTCGTTGCACTTGTAGTTGGGTCTTCCAGATGTCGACTTACATGTCGATCTTCAGATTCTGGAGCCCTGTTCGTCTCTTCTTCTGCGTCAGATGCTGAACTGGTATCCAATGCTTCCAGATGTCGACTCACATGTCGATCTTCAGGTTCTGGAACTCTGATGGTGTGACTGGCATGTACCCAGTGTTTCACTCCTGCACATTTGACTGCAGTTGTTGTCACCAGGATCACCTGTCGTGGTTTGTCCCAGCGAGGAACCAAACAGTTTCTTCTTCTATGGACTTTTATGCGGATTCAATCTCCTGGATTCAAGTCGTGGGCTGGTTTTCTTTCAAGAGTGGTCGCATCCGGTCCAACCTGATGAAACACAGAACGTACCACATCAGCCAATCCTTTGCAATAATCCAGCACCAGATCATCCGTTAGTCAGTAGCTTGTTGACAGGTACATGTGCTTGTCTCATTGCTCGTCCCATAATTATCTCGTGGGGACTGAGTCCCGTTTTTCTTTCCGGTATACTTCTGGTTGTCATTAAGACTAATGGCAAGGCATCTGGCCATTTGAGTCCTGTGGCTTGACACATTTTCCCTAGCCTGTTCTTAATTGTTCCATTCACTTGCTCTACTATTCCAGAAGCCTCTGGTCGGTATGCACAATGCAGTTTCTGTTTAATACTAAGTGCTTCACACATCAGTTGAATTCATTCGTTTTGGAAATGTGTTCCTCTATCCGTTTCAATCATGACTGGAAAACCATACCTTGGAATGAATTCTCGCAGCATAAGTTTTGCTACCGTGATTCCATCATTCCTTCTAGTCGGGTATGCTTCCACCCAACGGGAAAACAAACAGACTACAAGGACATACCTTAGTCTATTGCTCGGGGGCATTTCTATGAAATCCATTTGCATTCTAGTGAACGGACCTCCTTCTCGTCCTATTGTTCCTAGACTCACTACTGTCTTTCTTCCTGGATTTAACTGCTGACAAACAAGACATCTTTGACAGACTTTCAGCTATGGCTCTGAATTTTGGATTATACCATGTTTGTCTAAAAAGTCTGATCATTGAATCTCTCCCAATATGAGCTTGTCCATGGTACATCCGTGCCATGTCAGAAATCATGCTATCAGGCATAACTGGTCTTTCATCTCTGTAAACCCAAACATCATTTTCCTCATTTTTTCTACATCCTGCTTTTATCCAGGTATCTTTCTCCTCATCTGCTGCTTCCTGTAATTGTCTCACCTCATCCCATGTCTCAAAAAGCAAAGGACATGAAATATGCTCTCTTTCCCGATTTCTGTTCAAAGAGACTACATTTTTTGCACAGTACTGTGCAATCTCATCAGCATACTTATTGCCGACAGTTATGTAGTCTTCCCCATTTTTATGTGCATTGCACTTCACCACTTTAATCTGTTTAGGCAGCTGTTTCGCCTCAAGCAACTTTTTCACAAAATCTCCATTTCTAATCGGTGTTCCTGCAGAAGTCAAGAAACCTCTCTGTGACCAAATCTGACCAAAAACATGCACGACCCCAAAACCGTATTGGCTATCCATCACAACTGTGATTCGTGCATTCTTTCCCAACTTGCATGCTTGAATTAGAGCAATCAATTCTGCTACTTGGGCAGAACGTATCCCTTTCAGACAGGATGCTTCCATTACAGCAGCTACTGTACAAACCGCATACGCTGCGCTTAGAACTCCATCATCTGTTCTCAAACATGAGCCATCCACGAACAGAATATAATCTGATTCTTTTAAGGGCTCATCTTGTATGTCTGGTCTCAGTTTTGTACAATATTAAAGTACATTCAGACAATCATGATCAACTTCATCCATTTCAATCACACTTTCTTCATCTGGCAATGATGTCGAAGGATTCACATTCATACATCTGTCAATGGTTACATTATCTGCACTCAAAATTACTTTTTCATACCTAGTCAGCTGACTGTCATGTATTGGGTTTTCGTTCTTGTCAAGAGAATTTCCACAGGATGTGGGACATATACTCTCAGTGGATATCCCATCACTATGCCTTCACTCTGTTCCAGACTCACACAAGTAGCAGCAACTGCTTTCAAACATCCAGGCAACGCTTTTGCTACAGGGTCTAAAACAGCTGAAAAATATGCAATTGGTCTTTTCATGTTTCCGTGTCTCTGCACCAAGACTGAAAACGCACACCCATCTCTTTCACTGCAATACAACTCGGTCTTTTTCATAGTCCGGCATTCCCAATGCCGGAGCTTCACACAATTTCTTTTTCAATTCTCTGAATGCCTTCATTTCCTCATCATTCATTTCAAAAGGATCTTTAACATCCTTCTTTGTCAATTTCTGTAATGGTTTTCGAATTAATGAAAATCCACTTATCCATTGTCGACAATATCCAACCATTCCCAAAAACATTCTTACCTCTTTGCGTCATTGGAGCTCTCATTCCTTGAATTATTTTTATTCTCTGACGTTACTTTTTGCACTCCTTTTTCAATTTTATGCCCTAAATATTGGACCTCTTGTTGACAAAACTGCAATTTTGATGGGGACACTTTGTCCTCTTTTGGCTAAATGATTCAGCAAAGCAATTGTATCATTGACACATGCTTCCTTCATTTTTGATGCCACCATTAGGTCATCAATATACTGAACCATTACTGACTTTTCTGGCATTCTTAAATCTTCCAAGGATTTCTTTAAAATCTGATTAAAGATCGAGGGGCTTTCTGTGTACCCCTGAGGAATTCGGCACCATGCCAAAATACGCTCTCCGAACCTGAACGCAAATAATGGCTGGCTATCTGGATGCAATGGAATAGAGAAAAATGCATGACATAAATCAATCACTGTGTACCATTCTGCTTCACGTGGAATCTGGTATAGAATCACAGCAGGGTTCAGTACTATTGGGCAACAAAGACACAACAATTTTGTTTACCTTCCTCAAATCCTGTACAATTCTATATGTTCCGTTCGGCTTTTTCAGTCCCATTATCGGCGAATTACATGGACTGCTCATTATTTCTTTTAGAATCCCTTGTTCAATCATTTTATTTATTACTGGTGTTATTCCTTCAATTATTTCTGGTGTCAATTTATACTGGGGCGTATTTGGGTAATTCGTTCCCTCTTTTACAGAGATTTTAACAGGGTCTACTCCTTTCATTAACCCTATATCTTCTCCCGTAAAGTCCCACACTTCCTGTTTCACTGTCTTTCAGTTCAATTGGGATTTTCTCTGCATCAAATACAGGAAACAAATCATTCACTTCTGGTTCTAAATTTACCATTGTCATTTTATACAATACATTTCATCTGGGGTCTGAAATGCAATTCCATCTGGAGTACAATAGATGGTGCAATTCATTTTGCAAAGTAGATCGCGTCCTAATAGGTTCACAGGACTGCAATCACATACCACAAATCGGTGCATTTCACTAAATGGACCAATCTTTACCTCCACTAATTTAGTAAGAGGCGCCCTAATTTGCTGATTCGATACTCCAACTACTTGGATATTTTCACCAGAGAGGAAGGTTTGGAATTTCCACTGACCTGACAGTAGAACGGGTAGCTCCAGTGTCCACAAGGAATGTTACATTTGCACCATTCACTTCTCCATCCACAAATAGACCTGCTTGATCTACCTCTAGAGTTGCGCCAAGCCCGCACTCTTCCTCCTCTCCTAGGCACAGTCATAAACTTTCATCTGACTCATCACCATCCTGTCGTAACCAATACTGAGAAATGGCAGCTGCGCGCGGCAATTGTTACCTGCTCTCCTCCGTAGAATCCTGTTTCTGCACTGAATTTCTGTTGATTAACACTCTTGGGAAGTGGTGGTTGTGGCACCTGACTCTTTTGGGTAACTACCTCACTCTGCACCTGTGGATTTAATGATTGATTTTCCGTATTAAGTTTTGGAGGAAATTTACACTCGTTTCTCCAATGCCCTAGCTTTCCGCAGTTGTGGCATGGCCACTTTTTCTTTGCCTCTTCTATGCTCATTTGTCCTTTTCCTTTACCTATATTTGGTCTAAATCTAGTCTGTCCTGCTTCATTGACTGGATTACTCAATTGAGCTTCTTGCTTCTCTGCAACTTTCACCTGTGCCCACATGGCTTTCTCTTTCAATTTACGCTGTCTACTCTCAATATCATCACTGCAATACTTAGCATATCTCAAAACTTCGTCAACTGTGCTATTCTGCCAACAAATCATATGCTGTTTAATCATTTCACTTATCTCCGGTTTCAACCCATACACGAATCTATATACAAAATGACTCGTATCCTTCTCATTTAGTGTCTCATAGCCACTATACTGTTTAAAAACTAACAATAGCCTCTCGTAATATGCATGCACTGATTCTTTACTTTCCTGTGTGGTTCTGTCTATCTTTACCCAATCCGTTTCTTTAGGTGGAATCTTATTCTTCAAAAAGGTAATTACTTGATCATATTTCCTCATCACTTCTGGTCCTGGCACTCCTGTTTTAGCATCCCTTGGATATTCTACAGTTGGCCAATCAATAGTAATCTTACATTCTGTCCACAAATCAGCTGGTACTACTATATCAAACAATCATCCAAGTCTATCCACAACACCTTTGAAACTTTGACAAATCTCTCCTTGTCTGTACCATTCTACTGGCTTCTCTCTCAACTTTGGGAAGTCATTTGTAAATGACAGTATATCCTGTCTAGACCATGGAACATGCACATAACTACCTCCTGGAGTTTCTCATCGGGTACTCCCTTACAATTGGTTCCTTATCTGTCACCGCAAAAGCCAAAGACGCTTTATCTGTTATTTTCTCATTCCTTTTTGTCCATCTACTTCTCCATCTATCCACATCACCCCATTTCCTCAGTAAAACAATTAATTCTTTTATTTGGGTCAATCGTCCTGATGTGTTCAAATTTTCTATATCTTTCTCGCAAAAATCTACTCTATATGGTTTCTGCAACGTTCTCACCTTTACAAATTCTACTCCTAGTTCATTCGCTGTCTCTTCTAATTTGTCATGTAAATTTCTAGCTCTCCATGTAATGCTTTTACACAAGAACATAATCTCGTCATCCTGATAACTTTTCAATTTTTCTGTGCCAATCGTCCCTAAGATCAATTCTTCCATGTCTATTTTTAACCTAATTACATCTAATGGTTTTGCTTCGGTCTCTTTCGTTTTTAGAGTTTTCATCCATTCATTTAATTCATCTGGAGTTGGACCTACAGGCATACTATTTAATTCTATCCAATTTCTACTTCTTTCTGGTGTCTCTGATGCAGACTCCGTTACCATAGGTATTCTCCTGAACTCATTCTCATTTATCATCAAATTAGTAGGTGGGCTTGGTCTATAGGTACTAACCAAATTGCTTGCACCTTCATTGTCAAGTTCCATCCCTTCTCTCCTTCTTTGCAAATGTGAATTCATAGGAATCACTAAAGAACGTTCATCAATTTTCTGATTCTCAAACTGGCATTACTGGACCTATCGTTACTGGTACAGTTACAGCTTCCATATTCATTGTTAATTCTCTTATCTTTTCAGTGAATTCTCTTGTGGTTTTCGCTAATTCGGTTGTATTGTCACTTTCTATCTTCTCATTTTGTGAAGTTTTCAATTGATCTTGTGACCTATTTATCTCATATCCTCGTTCGGGATTTTTATTCCTCCCAGTTTCCATTGGCGGTGCATTAGGTGTCACCACCGCAGAAGTCTGTTGGTATGGAGGTGGGTTTCTGTTTAAAATATCTTCCAGCAATTCATCTTCCGTCTCACTACCACCATACCCATACTTTTCAGTAACCATGTTTCTTTTTCTCGGTACACTTTCTCTTTGCTTCTTCCTCAACTGTAAAAGCTGGAAACAAACCTCCTGTCATATTAGCATATCTCCAACGCTTTATTCTGTCCTTATGATTCACTCCCCATAACCTTCCAGGCACAAACTCATGATTCTTTAATCCTCTGAATCTCTCTCGTTCATACATCTCATCTTCCCATTCACTTAAAGCTTCAAACTGTGTCGGTCTAGGTTCTAGCTTTGCCATTTTCTCTCTCAAATTCCGAAGTACAGCTACACTAAATGAACCATTCTCAGGAAAAGCCAATGCTCCATCATTCTTAGTATATTTTGTCCAATTTTCTAACCATATGCATGTATGATATCCGTACTTCAGCATCATATGCGAAGCTGGTGATTTCGGCGGAGGAATTACTTGTCCCTCTCTAGTCACTACCTTTTTGTCCTTCTTAAAGAAGTTCTTAACTTTCGACATCCACGACGTTTTCTCTCTACCATACTCATAATAAGACATGATTCACAATCTTTCTCTCCTCAAAAGTCCGCAATTCAACACTGTTCTCTATGCGTTATTCCAACCAATCCTAGCGCGACTCACACCAACGCTCCAATCAGAGCGGTTTCTGTCTACAGCGCACTGTCAAATCCCAGCGCGGCTTTTGTCTACGTCAGTTCTGCTCCTGTTTCTGTATGACTAGCGTACTGTCCAATCCCAGCGCGGCTTTTGTCTACGTCAGTTCTGCACCTGACCCCTCCTTTACAAAATTTATCGGCAATTTCTTTTTCAATAGTTCTCAGTTAGTTACAACATTAAAAACACATTTCCATTGTCTGATTTCGCTAAACAAAAGTGACAGTTTTATTCTAGCTTACAAGAATACAGTTTCGTTCGATAAGTGTAGCACTTCCCTCTACCTTACCCTTCTTTCAAGCATGGGGTAAACCCGTTTCTCTGGGGATAAAACACATGTGGAGACTACACTGCTCCTGAGAATTAAGGCCAGAGTTTCACAAGAAAACCGGTTGCTATTTCACTCACACACCTTTTATACGGAAAATGTCCCTATCATAACACAACCTGTGTTATCACCAATATGAACTCAGACAATGCACTATTCCATGTGACTTCTCTTGCCACATGTGTTCCACTTCCTACTTTCCGGAAGTGTTAAAACTTCGACTTACATATTACATAACGCAACTCAACATAAAGTGTTAGACATGAAATAATCAATAATCACCAAACTAATCTATAGTAACCATAACTCTGCTACCAAGATATCTGATCCAGCGCCAACAATAACATTTCTTCTCCTATATGCTTTGGACATCCAGGTACAAACATCCCTCAAACACAGACTATATCCATATGACGGTGGGGCCCATAACACCGCATATACATTCACTCTCTCATATATTCCCTGGATTTCATCCGTCTTTACCTAGGAGAAAAACAGTAGAACGATTCGCTGGAAGGAGACGGGATACCTCTTTTTAAAACGACATATTTCTCATTGCTTTTAAGGTATTCCGCTCATTAGTCGATGGACCAACTAGTAGGAATCAGTTGATGGTGATTAAGACCAGCTCAATCACAATAAACCTTTTAACATTTTACATTTATCATTGAGCTAAAGAACCACTTGAGTCAATGTTTTTTAAAGATAAAGTTTTATATAAATTTTAGAAACATGAATAAGTTTCAGATTTATTATTCAGGTAATTACATTTAGCATCATTATAAGAATAAATTAAAATTGCAATGCATACCTATTAGATGGAAAATAAAGTTTGTCACAGCAAGAACTCCCAAAGGATCTATCTATCTGTTCTGGAAAACAGGCCTTCTCGTTCCTTTCCCCTTCAGTATTTTAAGCATAAAGTCTAATAGTTCTAAATGAAAAATCTATTAAGAGTAAAAAGGTTCTCCAAAAGCAGCATCTCATGCTCAATCAAAAATATAAAATAGCAGCATCAGCTCGTCAGCATCAGCAGCAGCAACTCGTCCCAAAAATCAGCTAACCCCAAAGGCGGCTAAAGCAGCTAACAGCTAACCCCTCCCCTCCAAGAGTAGGTCTTCTTATACCCTAATACTAGCTTACTAAGTGAAAATGTTACATCTTTATGGCGAGATTCTCTCTAATTGGTCCATTCGGGTCCGTATACATCTTATTATCAATATCCTTGTTTCAACCAGTTCTTTGTGGAAAGTTGATGCTTTCATCGTTTCACACGGGTTCATGACATTACCCATCCGTTCTGGTAGTCCAAATTGTATCATTTTCCGATACTTTTAGGTTCAACAGTTCTTTGTCTTGTTCATTTATTCACTGCGACTTCTCACGCTTCTTGCTGATCTTTCTTGGCACACGTTTACTCTATAAGGTCACCATAGCCTTGACCATACTTCCATCCTAGGCTTTTAGAACGATCACATGATCCCTCTTGTTCACGGCCTTTCTCTCTTTTCATAACTTCATTCGCGCCTGCGTATTCTAGCTCATGGCGGCCATTTTATATCGCAGCTCAACAGGCCTAAGCGCACTATTATAAAGATAAACAAAACCTAGTTAAGAATAAAGAATATAAACCCTTTCGTTTCCCTCCCGTCATTCTACGTACCCCAATTAGGTATTACCTAGCAAAAGCGACATATAAAGCCATCCCTTACTTACCACCGCTTTACTTTGCCACTACACGTTTTATTTTCAAAGCACAAATCATGCATTTTATTATTCTATTAGTACGCAATATTAGACTTATGTTATCCACGTAAACAATTGTAAGTAAATTAGTTTGCACATAAATAGCGTGTTACCTTTAACCCTTCACATATAACATACATGGTTGGTTATTTACTAAGACTAACTTGTTTGTTAATTATTTTACGTAAATATTAGAGGTTAACATTTTTTCATTTACCCTGCTCCATCAGCTGCAAATCCTGTAAATTTATTTCATGGAACATAGCCGGGCTGGCAAGCAACTTTCATGACCCAGGATGGTGTTGCTCTATAAAACAGTTTGATGTTCTATGTCTGCAGGAGACATGGCCCATCGAACTCCTTGTTTATGGAGGGGTAAAATTCCTTGTTTGTGCCTGCTACCCCTTCAAGGGCAGGTCGAGCTAAGGGTGGGCCTAGTTTGTTTCACTGGTGGTAAAATGCTGCATTGCTGTGTTCACAGATAACCCATGCCTGCAGGCTTTGTCACTTTCCAGTGGTTCTTGTAAACTTTTGCTTTTACATTTTTATAACGCCACCTCTCTCCCAGAGGTCTGTAACATCTCTCAGTTGGCTGCATTTTTTAGCAAACTTAATGCTTCCATCCTTCCTAATAGGCACCTCATGTTGGTTGGAGACTGCATTATAGACCCATGTGGGGATCTGAGAGAGTTATGCCCTAGAGCTTAGGTTGTCCCTGTTTGGCAGGGATGCACCTAGAACACACCAGCCAGGGAGATAACCTTAACGCTCTAGTGAATGAGTTTGACCTAACATCAGCAATGGGCAAACTGGACCTAGGCCGGATGGAAATTATCCCTACATTTAAAGGGAATGGTAATGATTCATTTATAGATTTTCTTAGTTTCTACCCCCTTTTTGTTACCTTATAGTAGACTTTACTATTGAAGCAAGTATCTATAGTGATCATAACCCTCTGTTTTAAAGCCAGTTGGCCACCACTAGCCCAGAATAGGGGGGAGGAAGGGGGGATCATTGAAAGCCTCAGCTGGTGGTAGAAGCCTCAAGTAGGCCTAGATAATCCCGGATTCTTTTCACAAGACCTTATTAGCCAAATGTCATAAGGAGCTACAGACGTGCCTGGCTCTGCAGGCAGAGCCAGGAGATGTAATTAATGATTTTACGGTTATTTCCTGCTCCATAGCTGAATTATTGGGGGCCCCAGACCCTAAAAAGCACTTAAACCGGGACCCAAGATGGTTTGATTCCACCTGCTCTTGTGCGTCTAGGAAGCTTACGGAAGCCCTACGCACCATCCCAAGAGATATGTTTGGTAAGAACCTGTAGAAATCAGTACAAAGGAGCCTTAGCCAGGCGTAAGGTGGCGCTGAAGGAGGACACTTGGAGCGATCTTATTGAGGCCAGTACACTCGAATAACGCTAAGTTTTGGGGTATTGTTAACTGCCCTTTTGTTATCAGGCGCAGCAGATCCCCTTGATGTCCACATCACTGAGGATGAATGGGTTAGCCACATTGAGGAAACGTTTCGGTGCCCATCTGCCCAGAGTGCATCTCGTGGAGTGGGAGATGGGAAATCCGCCTTTTCGGTTTCAGAGTGGGATGTTAGGGCGGGCATAGTGGGGATGTCTCGTAATAAGGCCCCAGGACCTGACTGGATTCCACCTGACCTTTATATCTCCAATCTGGAGTTGTGGGCCCCGGCTCTCACCTCTACAATTAATGCGACCATTAGAGTTGGCCCCCCCAGGTTCATGGGCCACCCCCACTATTGTTCCTGTTTTTAAAAATGGGAATAGAGACAGTACTCACTGTTATAGGTCAATCTCCCTGTTGGACTCAGTGGTTAAAGTGGTCAGAAGTATTTTACTTGATAGGTTATATAGCTGGGCAGATGACAATAATATTCTACAACACAAACTAAGTAGGAGTGAACAAAGTCGCGCCCCTAGAAAAGGTGGCAAAGGTTTTATGTTTGAAAAACTGCCCTCACCCACAAAATTGTGGCATGCTTCATCATTGGGCTGCTAAACACCCCAGCGCAGACCAACGCATGGGGTGGAGCAATAGGGAGGGGGGGAAAAAACAATACAAACCTAAAGAAGAGTAGGGATCAAGCAAGAAAATTATAAGTGCAGATGCTTCATTTTTTAAGGTTTTGTAGCTTTTATGACTTACCCAGGAAGACCTTTATCATCCTGTTATTGAAAAAGGCTAATTTCAGCAAGTGTCCCTCTTTTATTTATTTTTTAATGCTTACGGGCAATACAGTTTTTATGTTTTTCGTTTTTTAAAGCCCGAAGTTAAGCGTAGATCTAGTTGTGATTAACTTGCCCGAATCTAACATATCATCTTTCAGCAGTCTTTCATGGTAGCTTTTTCGGTTTTCCTTCTTGTTAGCGCAGCTGTACTAGCCAGCTAGTCTAGGGCATGATGCACTTTATCATGTCTTCCACTTTCTACAATTACCAAGGAAGGTCCCTTATTATATCGCAGTTTTTAGTGGTGTATCTTGTACAAATTATGCTTGGCATTGTATATGTTTTACTGGAGGAAATTTTCAGCTGTAATTAATCTGTGTGCTTTTATGGTTTTTGTGTAAGAAAGAGAATAAAGATTGTTGATTGATATATTCTGAAGCTTCTGGCGAAATGAAAGAGCCTCACTGGGAGATTCTGATATTTTTCAAGCAGACTGACTGAGGGAATTGTCTAACACTTGTTGTGAGGACAGCGCCATGGATTCAAGGGAAGGTTGGGAAAAGACTGTAGAAGTACTGGGAAGTCGATTGTCAGACCCAGTAGAGGAGAAAACCACACCTGAGACTGCCAGAATGGAATCACTAGTACCAGGATTGCGTGTTGACATTTGGCCTGTGTTAAAGGCCTGTTGATCATCCAGAAAGGAGGAAAAGCATAGTTGACCGAGTGGGCCCCATCTTATTAGAAAGTGTCCGTAGCTAGAGCTAGTGGATCTGGACGCCAAGAAGAAAAGAGGAATTTGGGAATTGAGTCTGGAGGCAAAGCGGTCTATGTGGAAAGGACCCCATTTGTTCAAGAGTAATTTGAATACAGAAGGATGAAGTTTCAAATCACTTGAATCGTGAAGATAACTAGAGTGCCAATCTGCTATGGTATTGAGGTCTCCGGACAAGTATTCTGCACATACTGAAATCTTGTTTAGAAGACAACATTCTCAAAAGCTCTTTGCCAATTCTTCTAGGGGTTTGGATCTGGTGGCGCCCAGATGATTGCTATATCGAACCACAGTAATATTGTCCATACGAAGAAGAATGGGACACTGCACGCTGTCTTTTGCTAGGCTTTTGATTGTAAAGGAACTGTCAACATTTCTAAACCATTTATATGCAATCTTGACTCCTTGAGAGACCATGTACCTCCAATCAAGATAGGTCCACTTCGGGCTCCCCAACCCATCCGGCTTGCATCGGATTCTAATACAAGGTCTGGGTCTGAGGCGAAGATAGGTCTGCCATTCCAGGCATATAAATGGTAGATCCACCATTGAAGCTCCTGCTGAGATTCTGTGTCTATACGGATGAAGTCAGAATAGGCGAGACCTCTGCATAAATGACCGATATTTAATCTTTGAAGGGCCAGATAATTCTATAATTACTTACCGGTAATAGCATTACTCTGAACCTTTCTCTCGCCATGATGACTCGCATAGTAAGGTCTCTGTGCCTCCAATCACAAACATTTCTACTCCTAATATTCACTCCCCTAGTCCTTACCTCCTGTTCTGAACCAAGCCCAAACACCACACAGTTGGACTGGTCCAAAAGGGCGGGAGGGAGAGCCAGAGTCATCAGGATGAGAGAAGGACTCAGAGTAATGCTATTGCTGGTAAGTAATCATAGCATTACCCCTTTGTCCCTCTCGCTGTGCTGACTCGCATAGTAAGATTTACCCAAGCCAAAAAACGGATGAGGACAAAAGCACAGAATTGCAAACACAAGTTTAATCCAAAGGAAAAAAACTGTATATAACAACGAAGCCACCACCCTGGAACTCAACAAATCTGGGACTTCGGGATCCTGCACCACCCTATAATGGGACACAAAGTTAGAAGAAACCGCCTAAGTGGCAGCCCCACAGATCTCCTGCAAAGAAGCACACTTCACCTCAGTCATAGAAGCAGACATGCCCATAGTAGATCTCCCCGGGATCCCCAGAGGAGAAGACAGACTAAATTGCATGTAAGTCAACAAAATCAGACTTACGCCACCTGCTGAAGGTCTGAGTCGAAGGCTGTGCCCCCTTCTGAGCTGGACCAAAGTTAACAAAGTTGAAGAGACCCGGATCTCCTTCACCCTGTCCAGGTAAATCAGAACCACCCTGCGCACATCCAGCGAATGACGAGCCACCACCTCAGGAGACTGAGGATCGGGACAAAATAGCCAGAGGAATCCCTTCCTGCTGACGAAACAAAGATTTCACTTTGGGCACAAAATCTGGCCCCAAATGAAGAGCAAGCCTGTCTTTGAACACACAAAGCAAGGAGACAAATAAGGCAAGCCCAACTCCCTCAGCCTGCGAGCAGACCTGACACCCACCAGAAAAACACCTTTAAGGTCAGAAAGCGTAACCCCACAGATGCCAACAGCTCAAATGGGGGATACTGAAGAGCCTGCAACACCAGCGGCAAATCCCAAGACTAACACCACCTGGGGGACTGGACGGAGATTGAGAAGCCCCTTAAAGATCCTGGAAAACAGACACCCCCCCCCCCTTACCCATGGGGCCCAAAAAGCCTTAATGGCCGCCCATTGCACTTTAAGTGGCAGGGCTCACAACCAGCTGGAAACCATCCTGGAGAAATTCCAGCACCTGCGACAGGCAAACAGTGGAAACAACTGCCAGTGAGCACACCAAGCCTGAAACAGGGAAGAAGCACATTGCCAGGACTCGCAAACGGGTCCACCCGGGGTCAACCCTACAGCTGACACACTTTGGCAAATATTGGGGGAGAAAGACAAAAGACCTGAGGGCAGAATCTCTGCTCAGGCAATCAGCCTGATAATTCAGAGCCCCCTGAATAAAGACTGCCCTCAACTAACCCACATTGGGATGAACCCAGAGAAACAGATTACCCGAAATTAGACTAAGGTAGAGCTCTTTTCCCTCACTGACAATTGACATAGGATTTGGCCGTTGTGTTGTCCGTCTGAAAGACAACAGCCCTGTCCTGCAGAAGAGAGGGAAAATGGAGAGCCAGTTAATTCCCTCCAACTCCTTCCAGTTGGAAAAGCGGGAACTCTGGTACGCCTGCCACAGTCCCTGGACTGTTAGTCTCCGACCAGGCCCACTAGCCACTCTCACTGGGGTCCATCGTGATAGACTCCTGATCCCACAAGGAGACTCCTTTCAGGATGTTGGATGGCTCGAGCCACCACCTCGGCACCTCCGGAGTACCTGCATCACAGGAAGACATGTCAAATCCTGCACATTGATCACCTATTTGTCCAGAATTAACCTCATCCAAATATTGAGGTGCCATGAAGCCCAAGGCACCAAAAACAGTGGCAGTCAGATCACCCTAAACCCTCATCCAAAGGGAAACCAGCTGAATGGGTGCAGACAGCAGGGCCAGCAGATGAGAATGAATCTTCTGAACCCTTGAGTCTGGCAAGGCGACAATGCCCAGATCCAGCAGTAACCGGACTCCAATGAAGTTGCGATGCTGAGACGGAACCAGCTGGCATTTTCTGACATTAACCAATAAGCCATGTGATCATAGGAGATCCAGAACCCTCTGTAATTGTAAACAAGTCTGGTGAAGAGACGCCCCCTTGACTAAACAGTTATCGAGATACGGGAAGACCGCAATCCCCTAGAGATGAAGAATCCCCATCAGAGGGGCCAACACTTTTGTAAACACACAGGGAGCAGACTTCAGACCAAACAGCAAGATATAAATTGGTAATGCGCCGCCCCCAAAGCAAACCTCAAACTTCTGATGATACTGATGCACGGGAACGTGAAGGTACAAACCCTGCAGCTCGATGGTAGCCAAGTAATCCCCCAGAGACATGAGGGAAATGAGGTGCTGGAGAGACAGCTTGAACAGAATGAATGCCACCCACCGACTGAGGTGCTTCAATTCCAAAACTGGACGAAACTCTTCCAATATCTTCTGTACGACGAACAGGATCAAGTACACCCCCTGACCAACCTGATCCACCAGCACTGCACTGATTGTTAATTTTCCAATAGTGCTAACCTCTTTGTGGGAGACCTTGGGACAGGAGTAGGCATGAACCTCGTACTTGGGGGAAGTGAGACGAAGTCTGTAAGATGGCCTCAACTATATTCTTTAACCACCTGTCGGTGTTGGACAGCATCCAGGCAGGAAGGAACGCTGCTATCCGAGCACCAACTGGGAGAGTCAGGGGGAGATTCATAGTCCAGAGCGCCGACTGAAGAACCCTGCCTTGCCTTCTGCTTAGATCTCTTGGGCTGAAACCTCTTCCTGTGAAAGGCATAAAAATGGTTGTCCTTGCAAGGGAAATCCCAGTGGTCTCTGGCATCAGATCGATTCCAAGTTATAGAAGTCTTGCTAGAAGAGGACCTGTCGGACCACGTTTCCTTCTTGTCCTTAAATGATTTCTGTATCAAACCATCCAACCGATCCCTGAACAGCTTGCCACCCTCAAAGGGAAGTTTAAGAAATGAAGCCTTCTCTGCCAGATCCATCTTCCAGTCTCTCAACCACAGATTGCACCTGACAATGATAGTAGAAGAGGGAGCCACAGAAGCAGCCTTGATGACATCCGCAGACACCTCTGCCAGGAACTTAGCCTGTTGCTCCATGTGAACCAGAACATCAGTCATATTGGCACCCTCCTGCATGGTTTCTGCCAAGGCCTCAAAGTCCTTCACCAACGACTGAGCTGTCAACGCCCCATATGATGCTGCCTTGAGCACCAGGTTGGAAGCTGAGCGACTTCTTAAGGCCACCATCCACTTTGCAATCAACATGATCTGACGGCAAACAGACATCTGGATTCAGAGACTAATGCCCAATGAGAGGAGCCAATATGGAATCCACCTTGACAGAATGAGGCAACAGTTTATCCCCATCTTCCAATACATAGGATTTTTGGAGGAAACAAGGAACCTGGCAATGTTCAGCTTCCTCCTAAGACTTGAAAATCGCCTCCTTGAAGTTCAGATGCCAGGGCCGCAGGCTTAGCAAATTGCTGGAATAGATGTTCTGCAGCCCCCTCCACCGGAGGAGACTCCATGCCCAGATTGTCTTTAATAGGGGCCAGAATGTCCAACAGCTCATCCCTGGATATGAATTTCCTACCAGGCACCACATGTCTCTCAGGACCAGACATCTAAGTCAGTATAGTCTCCATCATCAAGCAGGGCCGAAGGTCATCAAGGATACCAAAGCCCCAGATGGAACACCAGTACCCCAATCTGGAATATTCAGATGGGAACCACTGTTCTCAGAATACGGGGAATAAGACCTCCATTTCATTGCCCCATGCTTCTCCATCATATGCACCAAATTAACAGAAACCCATAAATCCTAGAAATAGGACCCAAAAGGCCACTATTGGGGAAGTGGCGGAACCTCCGTGATTACCCAGTAAAAATCAAATGCGTATGGCCCGGCCACTCGCAAGGCCGTGATAACCAGGAGCCATTCAATAGCAAACCATGTCAGCAGAAATAAGGAGCAAAGCAAAACTGCTGTAAAACTTAAGTCAGAGCAGCAGAGCCTGTTGGGCCATCCTTGTAAATGCCACAGCCCCCACCACCAGAGGTGGGCCTAGCCGAAAGTTAGCTTTCATAGGAGACAGTCTACCCAGCAACCAGAGCACGTCCCCTAGCCAACCAGAGGCAAGCGCCACAGACCTCCGGCCCAGATGCATGAAATGTGCCAGAAGAACCCCAACCTGCCGCAGCACACGCAGATCAGCCCCCCCACTCACCTGAAGTGCCAGCTCCTGCTGCATGCCTCATGTGGACAATTGGACGCCGCCAAAGTCGGAGGAGGCGAAATGAAACTGGTCCCCACAATTCGATTCTCACGAGCTCCCAAAACCCGCTAGCACCACACGGTCCGGAACAGAGCCGCAGTGAAACATTGGAGCATGCACACCGCGTGTGCCCATAGATAAGACAGAGAAAAGGAACAGGAGGTAAGGAGCGGGGGAGGGATTTTTATGAGTAGGAAATGTTTGTGATTGGAGGCACAGGGGCCTCACTATGCAAGTCAGCGCGGCAGGAGGGATGAAGGGGTAATGAAGCGGACCCACAATTCTTGCCAGGAACCTGAGGGAAATAAACTGTGAAGAGTTTTAAGAATCTTGGATTTTATTGCTTTTACTTTTGTCTGAGGAAGATAGTGGCGGTGAATGAATTTATCAGAAATCCTAGGAGTTATATAGGATTTGACGGCAGGAGCACTGATTTCTCTATTGATAAGACAATCTAACTCTGGAAGAAGAGAACAGGTGATTTGTAGTTGAGGTAGTGGAGTCTGGCGGTTTTGGCACATTAAAAGATCTAGGTAGATAATAAGTGATAACTTGAGCTCTGAGATGTGACCATTGGGTCCTTCAGTTTTGTGAAGCACCATGGTGCTGAAGAAAGTCCGAAGGGGAGAGAGGAAAGCTAAAATGTTTGTCCCTGCCGTTAGAACTGAAGAAATTTCCTGTGACTTTGAAGAATGGGAATTGAGAAATATGCTTCTTGCAGATCGTGTCTGATCATCCAGTCTTGTTGAAGCAAAGAATCCCTGAGGTGTAATATTGTTTCCATTGGCTGGGACCAAACTGGGATGGTGTGGTGAGCAAAAGAACAATGGATTAAACCCAGATCTTTGTGACTGGGGGTGAATGTTTGCATTGTTCGGCATTCCGTCCAACAATTTTCCTTTTGCTATTTAATAAAAGCAAGATTAGAGAAGCATAATAGGAGCCTCCGGTCTTGCAATAAAATTGCATGCTGTCAGGCAGGCCCAACTCCTCACTGTCCAGAGAGCCTCACTCATACATAAACATCCTGCTTGTTTTCACCCTCCTGTTTGGAATTATTTCTGAAATATCCTCCTCCACTCCATCACAGGGAACCTGCCCAGCATACTCTGCATTGGTCCTTGCATCAGTGAATCCCACACCTGCCACCTCACACGGTGCCACTGTCACGATTTAGGCCCCCTTCACACAGTCACATGGCGAGGAGCCGAAATCACACGGTGGCAGTGAAAACGAGCTGAAAAACACTATAAACAGTGGATTTCCACAGTGGTGGCTGGTGACATTCTAAAGTGGTGGAGCGTAAAATAACAGCCGTATTGCAATGTTGCGAGCGAGCGTAGCGAGTGAACCCGAACCACCTATGGGGGTTGAAAAAAGTGGCCAAATGATGCATTTTCAAGCAAATTTGAGATAGCAGGAAGGTTAATAAAGCAATTGTGAATCAGATGCTCCTTAATTAACATTCTACACAAAACATGAAGAACACATTTATTGATTGTGCCCTGGGCCTGAACGCACTTCAGCCCAGCAGATACAGGTCAGGCAGGCTGAGCCTAGAAAACACCAGTCTCAGCAAAAGATTGTGAGTCAAACTCGGTGCTTATACTGTCACAGCCCTGAATCTGAATATATAATTGAGCATATCAACCGGGTACTGCCCTGACTCTGCATGTAAACGGTGTATGTGTGAATTTAAAGGTACAGACCAGTTTCACCAGCACTGCATCTGTAGACATGCCAACAGGGCGAACTGTATTGCTCTGTATTGTTTAGCAGGCCTCTCCTTTACAAAAATGAGTGTTTCACTTTCTCCTAACTTACTGTGCCTGGTACCTGCTTCTTCCAGTTCTTCCTTTCCTTGCATCTATCAAGTTCCCACTCTCTGCCCAGTAGCGTACCAAGGGTGCAGGGAGGAAATTGGGCTCACCATCCATTGGTTTTGCATAATAGAAAAACAGCCACTAATTGAGTTAAAGTGTCCCCCTCACGCCTCTGGGCCTCGGTGCCACTGACCCTGCTGCATTATGGATGGCTGCGCCCCTGTCTCCGCCGCTCTGGTCTATCCTTCCTGTCTCTGTTTCTTCTTCCCACTCTCAGCGTCCCCAGCGCGGCGCTGGTTAAATGCGCTGGGCCTTTATTTCAGGACGGCAGGCCCCTTGTTCAGCTGCTTAAAAATCACCTGCTGCCGCGAGCTCTGACCCTAAATAAACCAAACCTGCAGAGACAGATGCAGAGACAAAGCGGCACAAAGGCGCAGGGCTGACCTTACGACTCCTTGCAAATCCTAAATTAATTAATTACAGAAATCCGCTGGCTCTATGAACGGCCCACTTTATTATAGGTTTCGGGCTGGGGGAGGGGAGCTGGGAAAATCAGAGGGATTTGTCTCGACGGGAACGGTGAAACATAACATGGATGTCTCAGCTTTCACCTTTAGGAGAAATTCAGCGTGCGCAGCCTCCGAGGATGTGATAGCTCCGCTGCTGGTACTGAGGGCAGTCCGGAATGCTGGTTGTGACGACTCTATTGCGAAGTAAAATGCATTCCTTCGGTTTGTTTTTCAATACCCCCACTCTCTTGTTCTAAAATGTTGGGATGTATGGTGTGATAAATAATACCATACGGTGTCGACGATTAAATGTTTTTGGATTAAGTTTTTACCAGAAGGTAGCAAGCGTTCTAAAGTCTATGACAAACTTGCACACCAACCACGTGCCAACCACTACCAAACTCTTCAATCTTAACCAGCAGGTTTTTAAAGTATTTCAGGCCTAGGCACGCAGCGAGTTGCTTCCCAGGACTGGCTCAGCAGTGGCCGCATCCATCTAACTGGGGGACTTGTCATGTGATGTCAGCAGCTCCCTCGGGTTGCGGCATGGAGACCCCGTGGCTTCTAAGAACGGATTAAGTGACAGCAGAAAAAAAAGCGGAGGGAAAAACACATCGACTGTGCAGCTTTCAGTAGAAATGTAAACATTCCCGTGAGCGTGGCCACGCCCACTATAGAACGTGAATGCCTTTCCAGGAATGATAGGAATCCCCGCCCATCACTAGCCCATGAACTCAATGAACCCACGCTGAATGCTGTATTATTGTAGAAGGCAACTTCCCGTTTTGCTCAAGGAGCCTGGGTTTTTTTTGGGTGGGGGGCGGGTAGGGGAGGGACTTGAGTAACGTTCTCCTCGTAAACAAGTGTGTGATAGAATGTGTAAGATGGTGCATTAAAGAGTCACTCTACTTCTCCTTACGGATACAGACAGCATTTTAAAAAAAAATGTTCTAATTTTCATATTAAATAGTTCAAACGCAAAGACTTCCAAGTATTGAAATTAAATTGAAGTTGCTGCACAGTCGCGGCTCGCGGGGGGGGTGTCGCGCTGGGGTGGGGAGTTAAGTTTTAAAATATTTAAAAGAAATCTAATCCTACCTGAGCAGCAGGTCTGCCGTCCGCGCTGCCTCGGGTCCGTTGGCGCGACTGGCGCCTACAGCCCCTCTCAGCCAATCCTGGCGCTGCCAGCAGCGCCAGGATTGGGTTAGGGCACGGTTAGTACTCGCCTGCCTGCCCATTAGGAGACCGAGGTTTGAGCCTTTGCTCAACCTCGCTCTCCTAATGGGCATGCGTCAAGCTCAGTGCACACAAGTGCGCATGACTGGGCACGGCGCGAAAATTCGGTGCCCTTGCCCACTCATGCGCACTTGTGCTGCAGTGCTGCCTGCTGCCCCTGGTCCCTCTGACAATCATGTCAGTCAACATGGCAGCAGGACCGCCCACCCCCTTCAGACTCTGAAGGGGGTGGGCGGTCCGACGTCATGCTGACTGACATGATTGTCAGTTCTCTCGGCGTCTTTGAACTTCAGTAAACTGATTCAGTTTACTGAAGTTCAAAGACGCCGAGGGAGCTGCGGGCGAGGGGGCTACGCCCCAACGCCCGAATGGACGCACCGCGCCTGGATTTCCAGCTCGTTTTCGGAGGCTGTAGGCAGCCAATGTCCATTAAAAGTTGTGAAAACACCCCAGGACATGGCGACCACCTCCGTGACTTTGTTTTGTTTTGCGGGGGGGGGCTCTGGGGGCGGGCTTGTTGAGAGGCAGAGGGCCTCTTGGATAGCTCTTTGCATGGCACCAGGCCCTGCCCCTCCAAGGCCCTGTCCCCTCCTCACACGGTGACGTGATTTTGTAAGTTGGCAAGTATGAAATCCCCACGTACCACACCTTGAATCAAGCACCCCTCCCTCCTGGGCAGGTGACCTCAAGACTGATCCTAAGAAACTTTAAAAGCAGACGAGCTGCAATAAATAGCAAGCTCCTATTTAACGATGGTAAAAAATGTATAGGTGTTTTCTGGAAAGACCAGCTACAGTGATAGGTCCGGCATGTAGTAAATGAAGAGAGAATTTGGAGCAAACAATTACCACCTGCACATTTTCCCCTGCCTAATATTCTGTTACATTAACTGTTTTCTGCATTTGAGCTGAGAAAAGGTACTAGTGACTGACAGACGTAAGACTTGCCTACTACCCTTATCGAAGCAATATTCATGCACGCAGAGTAAATTATGCTACGTTATTAACCAGTACAGATAGCTCAGTAGTTGTAATGATCACCGTTCATCCTGCTTAGAAATGTTTCTAATGTGTTCTGATTTATAGCCTTACACAACAATGCTAATTTAATTATTGGAACATCAGAAGTAGCAGTTCTTAACTACTTGTTCAGTCCTCTGCATGGACACTGGCTCGTTTCACTGGAAAAGTCCGATTTTCCCTGGAGCTTGTTGTTTCTATCAATATGGGCAGTTTTTCTGACTGGTGGGGCGACTGCGGCTGCTGCATAAGTTTTAAAGTATGACCAGCCTTGGGGGATTGCCCATACGTGTACCTGTTAAGTAGTATTGCAGTGATTGTGTACAGAGAACTGAAAGCCAGTTCCAACACTGAAATTGATCATATTGTGTGGCTTTCTGCATCCTAGGTACGAATGGGTGCTCTGAAAATAACGGTGAATGCAGACAGCTCTGCCTGCCAAACCCAGAGGGGCGGCTTTGCATGTGCTCCATTGGTTATCATACAACGAAAGATGGCGTGGGCTGCACGGAAGACATAAAGTGCTTTGAAGGATCTCGTCCGTGCAAAGATGGGCAGAGGTGCATTTCGCAAGGGCAAGTCTGTGATGGCTGGGCAGACTGTTTGGACAGGTCGGATGAGACCAACTGTGAGTATCTCAGAGCATCATTCAGTGGCATGGTTTCCCAAATGTGCATCTTGCATGGGTTTTGGGGCTGGTGGGAGAGGCTGTGCTGAGGGAATTTCTAGATCCTTCCCAGCTACCTAGCTGGCAGGTGGAAAAAAGTCCATAAGAACAAAGTATATAAGCTCTAGGTTTGTGTGTGTATGTATATATGTATGTATATATGTATATATATTATCTACTGGCGGTCGCCAGTAGATAGTTATAGTTACAACCTATTATCCATAGGAAATCCGCGACATTCTATTTGAGATAACTCTCTTGCCGGTTGACGTATCTTCGCGAAATTTTCAAACTTTGTGGCCCGCTCCGGTCCGCTCCTTCCCTGAAAGTCTCGGAGATTCGTCAAACGGGGGCCGAGAAAAAAGGGGGGTCCCAAAACGCGTTTTCCCCATGCATTTTCCCATAGGAAACTTTAGACACGGCTACAGCACGAACTGCTGAACGGAATTACACCAAATTTGGCAAACAGGTAGTTCTTGGTTCAGAAAGAACCCTTTTTGTTAAATGGTGTAAATCCGTTCAGTAGTTGCTGAGAAAATGAAAAGTAAAAAGTTAGTGATATCTATGGCCGAGTAGGGTCCGCGTACCCTCAGCGCACCCTGCGCGCACCGTCCCGATCACGAGCTGCATGTTAATTGGCTGTCAACATTCCGATTCAGGAAATGTTGGCAGCCATTTTGTCCCTCGGTAGAACCGAGGGACAGAAACAAGTGCGCAAAGCGCACAAAGGGGGCAGGGTAGAAACACCCTGACCCCCTAGGTTTGCTCAGGGGTCCCACAAGGACCCCTGGGCAAAAATACAAATAATATTTTTAAAAATCGGCAGGATGCGCTCAGGGTGCGCGAATCCTGCCGAAAACATAATCGAAGCGCGGTCTCCCGCGCTCGATGTTAATTGGCCCCGGGTGGCCCAAGTCCCGGGGGCATGGTGGGGGGGATAGTTTAAAGTGTGGGGGGCCTCAAAGGGCCCCCAAGCCCTGGGGACCGCCACCCCCGGGGCTTTTTAAAAATGGTGCGGGAGGGCTCTGAGCCCTCCCGCAGCCCCGGGACCACCACCTCCCCGGGGCTTTTATAGAATTAATTACAAAACCTGTGTGGGGGGCTCCAGCCCCCCACACGCCCGAGACCGCCACCTCCCCGGGGCACTAAACATTTAAATATGGGGGTCCGTAACGGACCCCCAGAGCCCGGGGACCACCACCTCCCCGGGGCTTTGAACTGAATGGGAGGGGGCCGCGCGGCCCCCTCCTGGAGCCCTTGATGGCCCTGGGGACCACCACCCCCAGGGCCGGCTCCTGCAGTGTCCCGGGGTGCCTACCCCGGGACACTGTAGTTTGCTATGGCAGGACGGGAGCCTCGCGGCTCCCGTCCTGCCATAGCAAACTGCTTTGGATATTGGAAGAGAGAGCAGGAAACCTGCTCTCTCTTCCAATATCCAAAGCACATTGCTTTTCCACATGGGGAGCTGCATCTTAGCAGCTCCCCATGTGGAAAGCAATGCCGGCTCCCAAGGGACGTGGGGAGCCGGCGGGACTGTGGGGGGATTGGGGACCCCCCACACTCCCCAACGGAGAGGGCCAGCCCCGGGGGATGGGGTCCCCGGGGCAAGTAGTGGCCCGGGAGGGGGGCCACGCGGCCCCCCTACCCCCCCCCAAAAAAAAAAAAAACAAAAAAAACGGAATGGCCGGCCCCGGGGGATGGGGTCCCCGGGGCCTTAAATGGCCAGAGGAGGGGGGCCACGCAGCCCCCCTCCAAAGAATATAAATAAAAACGAGGCCATGCCCCGGGGGATGGGGTCCCCGGGGCCAATACAGGCCCAGGGAAGGGGGGCCACGCGGCCCCCTTCCCGTTTTTTTTTTAAATTAAAAATTTTAAAAAAGGGGTAAGGCCCTGGGGGATGGGGTCCCCAGGGCATAAAAACAGGAAAAAGGAAGGGGGGCCACACAGCCCCCCTTCAGGGGACAAAATATATATATATTTTTTTAAAAACGATCGGGCCCGCAGGCCCCGCCCCTTCCTTCACCACTCTGCAAACGCGCCCCCTGGCGCGTTTGCAGAGGAACGAATTCCCCTTGAATACTGGGGGTCCCTGGGGGCCAACTAGCCCACCAGGAACCTCCAGTATGCGCCAGGGAGCTGCGTTGCAGAGAGGTGTAGAGAGGCCACACCCCTTTTACACCTCTGCAACGCAGCTCTGTGGCGCTTTTGGAGGTATATGGTGGGCTAGTTGGACTCCGGGGACCCTCAGGATTCAAGGGGACTTAATCCCCCAACCTAAAACGCGCCACGGGCGCGGTTGCACAGTGGTGAAGCGAGGGGCGGGGCTTCAGGTGACATGTGTGCAAACAGGCCCCGTGGCGCGTTTTAAGATGGGGAATTAAATCCCCTTCAATGCAGAGGGTCCCTGGGGGCCAACTAGCCCAACAGGTACATCCAGAAAGCGCCACAGAGCTGCGTTGCAGAGAGGTGTAAAAGGGGTGTGGCCTCTCTACACGTCTCTGCAACGCAGCCCCTGGCGCATATTGGAGGTTCCTGGTGGGCTAGTAGGCCCCTAGGGAACCTCAGGATTCAAGGGGACTTAATCCCCCAACTTAAAACGCGCCACTGGGCGCGTTTGCACAGATGTCACCTCAGGCCCCGCCCCCACCCATCACCAATGTGCAAATATTCTTCTAAAATCATCCGAAATACGAATTCCGATTTACTCACCTGTTATCAGGAGAGACCTCAGTGCTGTATCTTTCAGCCCAGTACTGGTCCTGAAAAGTAATTTTAACCGTACTTACCAGTAACTTGAATTTCCTTCCATAGGCTAACATTGACTGGTTTCACTTGGAAATTCTTCTAAGTGTGGAGTTTTGGAACTTTAAAATATTCCTCTAAAATCAGCCGAAATACGAATTCCGATTTACTCACCTGTTATCAGGAGAGACCTCAGTGCTGCATCTTTCAGCCCAGTACTGGTCCTGAAAAGTAATTTTAACCGTACTTACCAGTAACTTGAATTTCCTTCCATAGGCTATCATTGACTGCTGTTTCGCTTGGAAAAGTCTTCTAAGTGTTGATTTTTGGAACATACAAATATTCCTCTAAAAACAGCCGAAATACGAATTCCGATTTACTCACCTGTTATAAGGAGAGACCTCAGTGCTGTATCTTTCAGCCCAGTACTGGTCCTGAAAAGTAATTTTAACCGTACTTACCAGTAACTTGAATTTCCTTCCATAGAATATCATTGCCTGCTTTTTGCAGAAAAAAGTTTCTAAGTGTTGATTTTTGAAACATACAAATATTCCTCTAAAATGAGCCGAAATCAGAATTCTGATTTACTCACCTGTTATCAGGAGAGAGCACAGTGCTGCATCTTTCAGCCCAGTACTGGTCCTGAAAAGTAATTTTAACCGTACTTACCGGTAACTTGAATTTCCTTCATAGGCTAACATTGACTGGTTTCACTTGGAAATTCTTCTAAGTGTGGAGTTTTGGAACTTTATAATATTCCTCTAAAATCAGCCAAAGTACGAATTCCGATTTACTCACCTGTTATCAGGAGAGACCTCAGTGCTGCATCTTTCAGCCCAGCACTGACCCTGAAAAGTAATTTTAACTGTACTTACCAGTAACTTATATTTTCTTCCATAGGAATCCATTGTCTACTTTTCAGCAGAAAAGTTTCAAAGTGTCGATTTTCACAAACTACAAATATTCCTAAAAAATCGCCTGTATGACTTAAACGCATTCTTTCAACTGTTTACAGGAGATGCACCAGTGCTGGATCCAGGATCCAACACTGAGTAAGAAAAAGTAACGATAACAGTTTTTACCTTCTAAGTGAATTTCCTTCCATAGGATAACATTGGTGATTCTATGAGAAAAAGTTTCTAAGTGTCAACTTTTAAAGTACAATAATATTCCTTAAAAATCATGACTGTAACCAAAACGCTTTTACTCAACTGTTTACAGGAGATGTCCCAGGACTGAATCTAGGATCCAGTCCTGTGGTTAGACAAGTAATCCATAAAGTAACTAATTGCATTTAACTAGAAATTCACATTGAGCTGAATGTTGCATTGTGTTTGAAAATGTGTTGCCCATTGCAACAACTGTAACTACTGTACTTAAAAGTCTATTGCCTATGTGCAAAGTATTTAAACTAAAGTAATTCATTCTGAGAAAGTATTTTTTGTAATGTAATGTATAATGTAATTACAATGTAATTTAAAAAATAAAATATGTAAAAAAAAATTGTTTCTAAAAATGTAGTAAATCAGTATTAAAAAAATGTATATAACAATTAATATTTTTAAAAATTGTCATTTACAAAACCTTTGAAATTCACTAAAAAAAACATAGGTTTCAGACATGTTATAGTTACAAATTAGCATTTAAAAAACCTTTGAAATTCAATGAAAAAACCATAGGTTTCAGGGACGTTATAGTTACAAATTAGCATTTAAAAAACCTTTGAAATTCACTGAAAAAACCATAGGTTTTAGGGACAGTTATAGTTAGTTGGACATTGCACTCGTACAAAACCCATGAAATTACCCCGTTATAGTTAGTCCAGCTAATTATAACTCGCGCCCCACAATGCACTGCTGATGACGTCACTTATTACATCACTCATGACATGGTCAGTGGCATCACTGATGACATCACTGATGACATCTCAAATGACATCACTGATGACATCATCCACATGATAATCTGATGCACCTCCTCACACCCTAATATAACCTTTGATATACCCACTCTAAATTACAGACTGCCATTCGCAAAACCATAGACACTCCAACACCAATAACTACATACCCACTCACTGATTCTTAGGTCTACACACACACATACACTCACTCACCCGTACAGTCACTCATACTTACGGTCACTCAGTACAGGACTATCATATGCACTCTTACTCCTATATAGACACTCAAACACCGCCACTCATCCATAGAGGTACTCACACACCTAGTCAGTCATGCAAATAATTAAACACACTGCCATTTACTCACCTATACAGTTATACACACACCAGCTCACTTAATCATACAAATACTAGCACATTGTTACGCTCTTATACAATCACTGATACAAGCACACACTCATCCATACAGCCACTATCACAATCACTCACTCTCGCTTATAGCTATTTATATACTCCAACACACATATATACTGCCTTTCACATATGTAGTTACTCACACATGTACCACTGGGACATACATTCACTCACTAACACACTCTTACACACACTTACCCACCCATACAGTCTATCACAGATGCACTCTTGAAACCATCCACCCAGTGAATCACCCACTCACACATCTATGCACAGAGTTGCACACACCCCTCCCACACAAACACTCAGGCACCCATACAGATACTCAGACAAGCATTCAATAACTCATATAGACACTCATGTAGCTATTCACAAACACATGCAGCCACTTACACAGCAACAGATAGACGGATACAGACATTCACCCAGTTTAGTCACTAACCCATGCATTCAGTAAGATACGTTAAATCACTCACTTATACAGTCAGTCACGCACCTACTAAATCATCCATACAGACACTTACACACCCACTCATTCTTCAATACGTCTTTTCCTATATATATTAAAAATATTTAAACTTTACAGAAACACACAGTCACTGGATGATGTCATCAGTGATGTCATTTGAGATGTCATCAGTGATGTCATCAGTGATGTCACTGACCATGTCATGAGTGATGTAATAAGTGACGTCATCAGCAGTGCATTGCGGGGCACGAGTTATAGTTAGCTGGACTAACTATAACGGGGTAATTTCATGGGTTTTGTACGAGTGCAATGTCCAACTAACTATAACTGTCCCTAAAACCTATGGTTTTTTCAGTGAATTTCAAAGGTTTTTTAAATGCTAATTTGTAACTATAACGTCCCTGAAACCTATGGTTTTTTCATTGAATATATATATATATATATATATATATTATCTACTGGCGGTCGCCAGTAGATAGTTATAGTTAGGACCTATTTTCTATAGGAAATCCGCAACATTCTATTTGAAATAACTTCTTGCGTCGGTTGACGTATCTTCGCGCAATTTTCAAACTTTATGGCCCGCTCCGGTCCGCTCCTACCCTGAAAGTTTCGGGGTGATTCATCAAGCGGGGGCCGAGAAAAAAGGGGGTCCCAAAACGTGTTTTCCCCATGCAATTTTCCCATAGGAAACTTTAGACACGGCTACAGCCCGAACTGCTGAACGGAATTACACCAAATTTGGCAAAGAGGTAGTTCTTGATTCAGAAAGAACCCTTTTTGTTAAATGGTGTAAATCCGTTCAGTAGTTGCTGAGAAAATCAAAAGTAAAAAGATAGATATATCTATGGCCGAGTAGGGTCCGCGTACCCTCAGCGCACCCTGCGCGCACCGTCCCGATCACGAGCTGCATGTTAATTGGTTGTCAGCTGGCTGTCAACATTCCGATTCAGGAAATGTTGGCAGCCATTTGTCCCTCGGTTGAATCGAGGGACAGAAACAAGTGCGCAAAGCGCACAAAGGGGCAGGGTAGAAACACCCTGACCCCCTATGTTTGCTCAGGGGTCCCACAAGGACCCCTGGGCAAAAAAAAAAAATATTTTTTAAATCGGCAGGATGCGCTCAGGGTGCGCGAATCCTGCCGAAAAAAAATCGAAGCGCGGTCTCCCGCGCTTCGATTGTATTTTGCCCTCGGGTGGCCCAAGTCCCGGGGCATGGTGGGGGATAATTTAATGTGTGGGGGGCCTCAAAGGGCCCTCCCGCAGCCCCGGGGACCACCACCTCCCCGGGGCTTTTTTTTTATAAATTAAAAATCTGTGTGGGGGGCTCCAGCCCCCACACGCCCCGGGACCGCCACCCCCCGGGGCTTTTTTTAATGGTGCGGGAGGGCTCTGAGCCTCCCGCAGCCCGGGGACCACCACCTCCCCGGGGCTTTTTTATAAATTAAAAAACCTGTGTGGGGGGGGGCTCCAGCCCCCCCACACGCCCCGGGGACCGCCACCTCCCTGGGGCACTAAACATTTAAATATGGGGGTCCGTTACGGACCCCCAGAGCCCCGGGGACCACCACCTCCCCGGGGCTGTGAACTGAATGGGAGTGGGGCCGCGCGGCCCCCCTCCTGGAGCCCTTGATGGCCCTGGCGACCACCACCCCCCAGGGCCGGCTCCTGCAGTGTCCCGGGGTGCCTACCCCCGGGACACTGTAGTTTGCTATGGCAGGATGGGAGCCTCGCGGCTCCCGTCCTGCCATAGCAAACTGCTTTGGATATTGGAAGAGAGAGCAGGGAAACCTGCTCTCTTCCAATATCCAAAGCACATTGCTTTGCCACAGGGGAGCTGCATCTTAGCAGCTCCCCATGTGGAAGCAATGCCGGCTCCCAAGGGACGCGGGGAGCCGGCGGGACTGTGGGGGGATTGGGGACCCCCACAGTCCCCAACGAGAGGGCCAGCCCCGGGGGATGGGGTCCCTGGGGCAAGTAGTGGCCCGGGAGGGGGGCCACGCAGCCCCCTTCCCGTTTTTTTTTTAAATTTGTAATTAAAAAAAAAGGGGTAAGGCCCTGGGGGATGGGGTCCCCAGGGCCCAAAAACAGAAAAAAGGAAGGGGGGCCACACAGCCCCCCTTCAGGGGACACAAAAAAAACAACAACAAAAAAAACGATCGGGCCCGCAGGCGCCGCCCCTTCCTTCACCACTCTGCAAACGCGCCCTGGCGCGTTTGCAGAGGGGAACGAATTCCCCTTGAATACTGGGGTCCCTGGGGCCAACTAGCCCACCAGGAACCTCCAGTATGCGCCAGGGGCTGCCTTGCAGAGGTGTACAGAGGCCACGCCCCTTTTACACCTCTCTGCAACGCAGCTCTGTGGCGCTTTTGGAGGTATATGGTGGGCTAGTTGGACTCCGGGACCCTCAGGATTCAAGGGGACTTAATTCCCCAACTTAAAACGCGCTACGGGGCGCGTTTGCACAGTGGTGAAGGGAGGGGCGGGGCTTCAGGTGACATGTGTGCAAACAGCCCCGTGGCGCGTTTTAAGATGGGGAATTAAATCCCCTTCAATCCTGAGGGTCCCTGGGGGCCAACTAGCCCAACAGGTACATCCAGAAAGCGCCACAGAGCTGCGTTGCAGAGAGGTGTAAAAAGGGGTGTGGCCTCTCTAAACGTCTCTGCAACGCAGCCCCCTGGCGCATATTGGAGGTTCCTGGTGGGCTAGTTGGCCCCTAGGGACCCTCAGGATTCAAGGGGACTTAATCCCCCAACTTAAAACGCGCCACGGGGCGCGTTTGCACAGATGTCACCTCAGGCCCCGCCCCCTCCCTTCACCATTGTGCAAATATTCTTCTAAAATCATCCGAAATACGAATTCCTATTTACTCACCTGTTATAAGGAGAGACCTCAGTGCTGCATCTTTCAGCCCAGTACTGGTCCTGAAAAGTAATTTTAACCGTACTTACCAGTAACTTGAATTTCCTTCCATAGGATATCATTGCCTGCTTTTTGTTGATAAAGTTTCTAACTGTTGATTTTTGAAACATACAAATATTCCTCTAAAATCAGCCGAAATACGAATTCCGATTTACTCACCTGTTATAAGGAGAGACCTCAGTGCTGTATCTTTCAGCCCAGTACTGGTCCTTAAAAGTAATTTTAACCGTACTTACCAGTAACTTGAATTTCCTTCATAGGCCAACATTGACTGGTTTCACTTGGAAATTCGTCTAAGTGTGGAGTTTTGGAACTTTATAATATTCCTCTAAAATCAACCAAAGTACGAATTCCAATTTACTCACCTGTTATCAGGAGAGAACCCAGTGCTGCATCTTTTAGCCCAGCACTGACCCTGAAAAGTAATTTTAACCGTACTTACCAGTAACTTATATTTTCTTCCATAGGAATCCATTGTGTGGTTTTCAGCAGAAAAGTTTCAAAGTGTCGATTTTCACAAACTACAAATATTCCTAAAAAATCGCCTGTATGACTTAAACGCATTCTTTCAACTGTTTACAGGAGATGCACCAGTGCTGGATCCAGGATGCAACACTGAGTAAGAAAATGTAACGATAACAGTTTTTACCTTCTAAGTGAATTTCCTTCCATAGGATAACATTGGTGATTCTATGAGAAAAAGTTTCTAAGTGTCAACTTTTAAAGTACAATAATATTCCTTAAAAATCACGACTGTAACCAAAACGCTTTTACTCAACTGTTTACAGGAGATGTTCCAGGACTGAATCTAGGATCCAGTCCTGTGGTTAGAAAAGTAATCCATAAAGTAACTAATTGCATTTAACTAGAAATTCACATTGAGCTGAATGTTGCATTGTTTGAAAATGTGTTGCCCATTGCAACAACTGTAACTACTGTACTTAAAAGTCTATTGCCTATGTGCAAAGTATTTAAACTAAAGTAATTAATTCTGAGTATTTTTTGTAATGTAATGTATAATGTAATTACAATGTAATTTAAAAAATAAAATATGTAAAAAAAAATTGTTTCTGAAAATGTAGTAAATCAGTATGAAAAAAATGTATATAACAATTAATACATTTAAAAATTGTCATTTACAAAACCTTTGAAATTCACTGAAAAAACCGTAGGTTTCAGACATGTTATAGTTACAAATTAGCATTTAAAAAACCTTTGAAATTCACTGAAAAAACCATAGGTTTCAGGGACGTTATAGTTACAAATTAGCATTTAAAAAACCTTTGAAATTCACTGAAAAAACCATAGGTTTTAGGGACAGTTATAGTTAGTTGGACATTGCACTCGTACAAAACCCGTGAAATTCCCCCGTTATAGTTAGTCCAGCTAACTATAACTCGCGCCCGCAATGCACTGCTGATGACGTCCCATATTACATCACTCATGACATGGTCAGTGACATCACTGATGACATCACTGATGACATCATCCACGTGATAATTTCATGCATCTTCTCACACCCTAATATAACCTTTGATACACCCACTCTAAATTACAGACTGCCATTCGCAAAACCATAGACACTCCAACACCAATAACTACATACCCACTCACTGATTCTTAGGTCTACGCACACATCCACTCACCCGTACAGTCACTCATACTTACGGTCACTCAGTACAGGACTATCATATGCACTCATACTCCTATATAGACACTCAAACACCGCCACGACACTCATACACCTAGTCAGTCATGCAAATAATTTAACACACTACCATTTACTCACCTATACAGTTATACACACACCAGCTCACTTACTCATACAAATACTTGCACATTCTTACGCTCTTATACAATCACTGATACAAGCACACACTCATCCATACAGCCACTATCACAATCACTCACTCTCGCTCATAGCTATTTATATACTCCAACACACATATATACTGCCTTTCACATATGTAGTTACTCACACATGTACCACTGGGACATACATTCACTCACTAACACACTCTTACACACACTTACCCACCCATACAGTCTATCACAGATGCACTCTTGAAACCATCCACCCAGTGAATCACCCACTCACACATCTATGCACAGAGTCGCACACACCCCTCCCACACAAACACTCAGGCACCCATACAGATACTCACACAAGCATTCAATAACTCATATAGACACTCATGTAGCTATTCACAAACACATGCAGCCACTTACACAGCAACAGACAGACGGATACAGACATTCACCCAGTTTAGTCACTAACCCATGCATTCAGTAAGATACCTTCAAATCACTCACTTATACAGTCAGTCACGCACCTACTAAATCATCCATACAGACACTTACACACCCATTCATTCTTCAATACGTCTTTTCCTATATATATTAAAAATATTTAAACTTTACAGAAACAGTCACTGGATGATGTCATCAGTGATGTCATCAGTGATGTCATTTGAGATGTCATCAGTGATGTCACTGACCATGTCATGAGTGATGTAATATGTGACGTCATCAGCAGTGCATTGCGGGGCGCGAGTTATAGTTAGCTGGACTAACTATAACGGGGGAATTTCACGGGTTTTGTACGAGTGCAATGTCCAACTAACTATAACTGTCCCTAAAACCTATGGTTTTTTCAGTGAATTTCAAAGGTTTTTTAAATGCTAATTTGTAACTATAACGTCCCTGAAACCTATGGTTTTTTCAGTGAATTTCAAAGGTTTTTTAAATGCTAATTTGTAACTATAACATGTCTGAAACCTACGGTTTTTTCAGTGAATATATATATATATATATATATATATCTATCCACATAACTCCAACTTCTTTCGATTCTTTCAGAAAAACGGGAGCAAGGACCACAAATAGGTGCAGATTTCTTATTTTATTTCATTCTCGTAAGCACTAGCAGCATTACGCGTTTCGGCTCCAAGGAGCCTTGATCACATGATGCGCCTTGACGATTCAGTCTGTTTTTATACAACTTTTTTTCCTTTTTTTGCATTTATTACTTCTCTTTTTTCTATGTTTATTCTTAAAGTGACATGTGCCCAAAGTGTAGCATAGATATAGACAACATACTGTTCACTGTTTTATAACGATAAACACAATTTTTACATACAGGTTTAAATACCTTTTCAAATCATGTACCGTTACAGACTTATTATTCTGTTTGTTTGTTGTTGTGTCCAGGTTTAAATACCTAGTCAACTTCTTTCTTCAAGTTTGCAGTTAAATATATAAAGTGCTAGTGCAATCTACAATTTTAAAAAAACATTTATATGCTAAAATTTGACTTTGCTATATCAAGTATTCCATATCTAAAACCCGTGAAAGAATATAAATAAGTGTGTAAAAAAATTTTTTTCTAAAAGTGTATAGTGTAAAAAAAAAATTTTTAAAAATATATAAAGTGGGATTTTCAGCAGCATATAATGTATTCAATAATTTTCATTTAGACAGAAATCTGTTAGTCTTTAATTTGTTAAATCTGGTAATTTTCATCTTGGACAGATCATTTTAGAGGCAGGTGTATAACTCCTCAGTAATCAGGCCTCCTGGGTATTTAGTATCAATGTCTAGAATATATCTAGTTTCTAGCCTTCGGAGTGCCTTTTCTCTGTCACAGCCCCGTTTGTGGGGTGGAATCGCATCAAGTAGAAAATATTTGAGTACCTTTGGGTCTGCATTATGTTTTTCACAAAGTGGCTCGCTACGGGGTAAGCAGTGTCCTTATTTTTAATAGCTCTAATATGTTGTAATATCCTTTTATGTCCTTGTAGAATTGTACTCCCAACATATCTGAGGGCACATGGGCACTCCAGCACATATACTACGAAGTCAGATTTACAAGTTAGAGAATTTCTAGATCCTTCCCAGCTACCTAGCTGGCAGGTGGAAAAAAGTCCATAAGAACAAAGTATATAAGCTCTAGGTTTGTGTGCGTGTACAGGTGTATGTGTGTGTATATGTATATATATGTGTATGTGTATATATATATATGTGTGTATATGTGTGTATGTGTGTGTATATATATATATGTGTGTATATATATATATATATATATATGTGTGTATATGTATATGCCGTAAACTTCGCCACAGCAATCCCAAATCACAGGACTCAGGAACAGACGAATACAGACCCAATTGTAGGTGCGAGGTTTAGTTTATTTATTTATATTCTCTACCCTGTGACGGTCGCCACTGGGTAGTTAGGTCAGCTGTTCTGTAGGAAAAGTATTTTTTGTGTTGCTGATAACTTTGGGCCCGTTTGACTAATCTCCACGAAACATTTCGAAAAGGTGCTACCTTTTGACTAGGTTGTGCATTGAAAATTTTGGGGTGATCCATCAAGCAAGGGCCTAGAGAAAAGGGGAGTCACAAAATGCCCTTGCATTTTCTTTAGTCTTCTTTAAACAAGGCTATAGCAAAAATTGCTGAACTGAATTACATCAAGTTTAGCAGGAAGATAGATCTTGGTCCGCAGACTTGCTTTTTGTGAAATGGTGTAAATCCGTTCAGTACTTTTTAGAAATGAATGGTCACAAATATTTGTACATCTGGATGGTTGGGTCCACGAGAGGTTTAAGATTCTCGCAGGAGCGTCAATTTAAGAATGGAGTATTCTGATTGGCTCAGGGAGCTTTTTTTTCCCCTTGGGCCAATTCGCTCCCGTAGAAGCGAGTGTTCGGATTGGCTGTCGGCAACATCAGAAAAATGTTGCTGGCAGCCATCACAGGACCCTGGGACTTAATCCCCTATCCTGAAGTTAATAAATGAAAAGTAATATAAGGGGGCATGAAAGGGATACCATGCCCTCAGGCCCTGTGGGGGGGGGGGGCGCAGAGGGACCCGTAAACCCCCATCCACCCGCGCCAAAATGAGAAATTCTGCAATTTTTGCTGAAATTCGTTGGGACTCATGTGAGTTCAGGACAAGGTGGACTGAGGCTGCATTCTTCAACTATAGGCCCCAGGGTCCCCATCCCCTGGGCCTGAAGTAATTGTTTGTGGGAGGGCGCATGGCCCCACCCTCCCAAGGCCACTTTCAGCCCCAGGGACCCCATCCCCAGGTCCCAATCTTATAAATTAGGGAAGCGGGCCGCGGGTCCCCCCTCCCTCCGCCATTCTAGGCCCTTGGGCCAAAATGTGCCAAAAGGGGGAGTGTCCTTGAGGGCCTGTAGACCCCTTCTCCCAGGGCTGATAACTTTTCAAAAAGGGAGGGAGGCCGACCCCATCCACCAAGGCTGGCTCACTTGCTGTGTCCTGGGGTGCCCCCCTCCCCCAGGACACACCTGTGCGGGCAGGAAATCCAGTTTTCTTCAGCCTGGTGGGAGGATTTTCTAAAATCCTGCTTAAGTGGGAAGAAACACAAGGCCTGCTCCAGGCGGCGGGCAGGGAAACCCATCAAAATATTGCTCCTGCCTGGCGAGAGCAGCATAAATAGCTGTAATGCCGGCTCCTGCAACATGCAGAGTCCCAGCTGGGGCCACAGGGGCACTGGGGCTCCCCCAGAGGCCGCAACATTGTGTATGGTGGGGTGCCCTGGGTGGGCACATTCCTATATTAAACACATGCCCTGTGGGATGGGGTCCCTAGGACCAGATTAGTCTTGGGCAGGGAGGCCGTGCCACCCGCTCCCCTTTAAAAAAAAAAAAATTGGCCCAGGAGGATGGGCCCGAGGCCTTATGAGGCTGAGGTAGGGGGGGGGGGCATGTGGCCCCCCTCCCATTTAACATACTTGAGGCCCTGGGGGATGGGGTCCCCAGGGTCTGGAAAAAAAGGGCCCTGGTGGATGGGGTTCCCAGGGCCTAATGAGGCTTGGGGGGGGGTGCTGCACGCCCCCTCCCCTTAGATTTTGGCCCCAGGGGATGGGGTCCCAGGAGACCCAAGAAGGCTTGGTGAGGGTGCTGCTTGGCCCCCTCATTTTATTGGAAATGGGGGTCCCTGGCATCAATTACTGGTTGAGAAGGGGTCAGGATGCCCCCAGCCTCTTAATATGTATGTTTTGCCCCAGGAGATGGGGCCCGAAGGCCAGTCCAATGCTGCACACGCCAAAGGCTGTGCTCTTAGTATTTTGCTGGGGGTTTGGACACAGGCCCTGATGGCAGGAAGGTTTCTTGAAACCTTCATCCTATGGTAGCTAGCCCCTAACAATAACTACACAGTGGCTTGTATAACAAAGGTTAAAGTAATGATGCATATATTGCTTATTACAGTTGAATGTGTGAGGGAGCTATGATTCACAAAAGGTGAAGAATCCAGGAAAAATGTTAATAAATATCATCGTACTCTGCATGTACGGTTTATGCCACACTGTTCTTTCATGTCCATTAGTTATAAACCGTTATTTAAGCAGACCAAGAGCACAATCTCATTGTCTAAGCCCACAGTGTGAAGTAGTGATGTCGTCACTGATGTCATAAATGATGTCAAAAAACATATCGCAAGTAATGTAATACGTGAGGTCATAAGCAGTGCATTACGCTCAAGTTTTAGTTAGCTCTGCTAACTATAAATGGTAATTTTTTTTCTTCAAAATGTTAATGTCACTGACATATTCACCTAGCTATAACGTTACCGTAACCTTTATTTTTCAGTGAATTTCTAAGGTTTTTTCTTTTTAAAAAGCAGATCATTTTATCACATCTAACTAGAATGTTACTTTGAATTTCTAGGATTTTTAAATGTAAAGTAATTAATAACCATGCTTAAATGGAACCCTCAGGCCCTGTAGCTACCCCCCCCCCCCCCACATGCAGACAACCCCACACTATGGCCAACCTCTGTAAAGGCAGCCAACCCCACACTTCGCGGGGCCTTCAGTCGTGCATTGGCAGGGGGTTGGCCACGGTGCCTCTCGTGGGGGCCAACCCTCGCATACAGCCAACCCCACGCTGCACACGGCCTTCGACCATGCATGGCAGGGGGTTGGCCATAGGGCCTGGCCCTGGAGACCCCATCCCCCAGGGCCTTTCCCTTTTATTAAAGGGGAGGGGGACCGTGCAGAGCTTTCTGTGCTGGCATTAATGATGCCTCATATTCTTCTGCGCTATTTTGTAATTGTATTCACGGCTCTACTGCTATACCCATTTAAGAAGTTTGGATGATTTAATCCATGATGTAATCAATGATTTCATTTGAGATGTCATCAGTGATGTCATAGAACATGTCATGAGTGATATGCGAGGTCATAAGCTGTGCATGGTGGGGGTGCAAGTTATAGTTAGCTCTGCTAACTAGAATTGTGAATGTTTGTTCAAATTGCTAATGTTATCACTGACAAATTCACCTGACTATAAGGTTGCTTTAATCTTTGTTTTTTCAGTAAATATGTGTGTGTGTGTGTGTGTGTGTGTGTGTGTGTGTGTGTGTATATATATATATATATATATATGAACAAGGCCTCTGGTAGGCTGAAACGCGTCATGGCAGGCGTGCTGAGATTTCAATAAAATACTCACTTGCACTTTCAACTGGGTCGGTTATCGTCTGTCCTGTTTCCAGGAGATTGGGGATTGCAGGAACCTCTGTGGCGAGAACTTCGGCATATATATATATATATATATATATATATCTATATCTCCACACACACACCTTATATATACTTGCCTTTTGATATAAAGGCAATGTGTGGTAAAGGCAATGTGTGGTGATGGATGCATGGTTAAGGCATTACATTGTAATGCCCGAGTTGTAAAGGTGGTTTCCCCTTTATACGTTCCATAGTAGCAATAAATATTTGTCCAGTCAAATACTTTCTTTTATGAAAAAAGGAGTATTGATATGCTGCAACAAATTAAAATATGGCATTCACAGACGATACGCACAGTCCCATGAGGTCAGGGCTCGAGTGTTTTATAGGCGGGTTCCTGACTCCCACTCCACTCCTGCTAGTGGTAGATGTTGTTCCCAATTCACTATAGGCGACTTACAGGTTAAGCCCCACTAGTAGTCAGACTCTCAGGAGTTTCACTCCAACTCTTTATTCGAGTCAGAAGTGTTCCAGCACCATGGTGGTATGTGGCACGCAAGTTCCCCCAGGGCAGTCTGGCCCATAAATTAGACTTACCCGCACAAGCAGGATTTGAACAACCAGAGTGAGTGTGCGCCCTTTGCCGGCACTGAAGCTGCAGCAGCAGTTTCTGGAAAGTTCTTCACATGCCACCCGGGAGGGGCATCTGTCAGGTGTCCTCTAGTTCCTTACATGCGGTCCCGCGGACGCAGCAGCCAGGGGGAGTCCATGATGTTACTCTAATGCTGATAAGTTTCCTGGAATGCTTGCCACAGGTGGGGGCAGGAGGGGTTTGATGTCCTGGTGCTGATCCTCAGTTGGGGGTATGGGCCCGCTCTAGTCACTACGGCAATCTCCTTCTCATGACGACTGTCTCGACCAGACCATGCTCCTTCCCATGACCTGGTGACCTCACCCCCCCCACCCCTCCCTCTGGGCATACAGAATCACTGTCCTCACTCAGTACAGGAGCAGCAATCTTCATGGTGGCCCCCACTTGGCGACTTGGGCTATGGCCCAATCAGCAAAGCAGCAATTTTCACAGCTCACTCCTCAGCGGCCCTCCTCTGGCATTAGGTGGTTGCTGGCTTTACCATGCATGCGGTCAATGACCCGATCGGTGCAGCTGCCGTCTCATCACACCTCACTACAGGGATCCAATAGTCAGGATCCCCCACTGGACCTCACTCCCTCCAACACAGGGCTTACTAGTCTTGGCAAGCAGACCGGCACTGGTGCTTCACAGGCAGGTGGTCTTGGATTCCCTGGTTGATGTTCCCTCACCCACCTGGGAGAGTAGCAGGTCTTGGCCCCAAGTCCTGGTCACAGTCAAAAGTCTTGCAGAGCTTCTCCTCGCACAGCCAGACTGGCTGCTTGATGGCTGACAAATTTGGGAGCCTCTTGCTCCCCTTCTTATAGTCCCTTTCCAGACACCAAATGTGATTTAGAGTCTGAGTCTTTGAAGTTTGTTGGGGGTCTGCTTCCCTTTAAAGTACGCTCTCCTCTGCCTCCAGAAAGCAGTCTGTCACAGCAGGTGTGAGTCCAATCTGATAGCTCCACAACACAGGCCAAGGGAGTGACTAGAGTTCACACCTGGAATTCAGCTACATTGATGTGTATAAAAGGTTACTGCAAGGCCTCAGTCCTACACTAATTCTCTTATCAGCCCAGTCTCCTTCCTGAGATGTGCCCAGGTCCCTTCCCAGCGACCTCTCTGATTCAAAGAGCACCTTTTGACGTGTACCTAGGAGCCTGGTTCTCACTTCATCCAGGGTGTTCCAACCAGCTCACAGGAATGCAGCAATCCACACATTTGTGTGGGGGTTACTCTACCACCTTCTGTTCCTCCAGTTAACCCTGGGTCACCCAAAGCAGAACCCACAATCTACCATGTATTGTACCATTCACAGGCACACATTAACCCAGCACATGCATAACCCAAGCACTGCAGAGCTCTACATACCAGCTTTATGTAGGCCAAGGGTGAGTTAAGCACACAGCAGTAGACCTTTAGATGCATGAGCCTGTAGGCTTCATTCCAGTGACAGGCAAAAAGGCATGTTCAGTTCTACTGATCACTACAAGGTATGCTGCCACCATCGTGCTCAAGCTGCTTAACTCCTGGCAAAGGCAGTTGCCTTTCACCACGATGAAGGTAACACTTTGGGCATCCCTTCTGATCTAAAAAGTCTGCAATCAAACAGCCCTATGGCATGGTGCACATGCATGATCCCTGTTCTCCCATGACAACAAAATCTGCACCATGAGTCCAGACATCATTGCAGCTGGGACACTCCGGGCAGGGATACATGTCCATCACCATACGAGGGATTTTTCCTTCCCAACAATTAGATGTTCTCCAATCGGTTTTCCTTGAGTGTATACCTTTTTTACCTGTTCAGGTTTGCGTTTATTATATAGGGATATGTGCATATTTCCTGGCTAAGTAAAGGTTTTGGCAAAACAATGAAATGGCTTGAAAAAGTTTACTTTTATTCTAAGTCTGAAATTGTAAATAACATTTATTAACCAGTGTTTAGAAATATAATAAAAATAGGAATTAATCAAAATATAGCCCAAGTGGGTCTGTAACCTAAAGATACTGGGAATTTTCCCATTTGTTAGGGAAGAAAAGTGTTTTCCCTTATATATGAATTCTTATTTTCATTGCGAAGTTCAGTTTAGTGATTTATATGTGGATTCTCCACCTGATCAGGTGAAAACCAAATGACGCATATACATTTAAATGGGCAAAATCTAAGCTGCAAAGCATAACTTACTGTCTTGTTTCCCCATCTGTACTGCTTTACCTTCTTAACCATGATGTGCACATGCCTTTGTTTAAGATTATCTTTTCTTTTTACAGGTGACTTAACAGAAAAAGCAAAGCCAATCCCAAAAACGCCACCACACACACAAATCTCACCTCCCGATAGACTGACAACCTCATCTCGACAATTGCCTACAGAGGATGCACGTGACAGGTTTAGAATGTCCCCACCCGTGCTTGCCACTTCTCCAGGCCAGGAAACTACTACGGAAAAGTACGACCAAAATAACGACTCTCTCCTTGATGCGGGCTTTGGAAGGAACATGGAGTCTGTGACCTGCACATCCGAAACCTGTAATATGAGGGGAACCTGTGGTGTTGAGGATGGGAAAGTGAAATGCAAGTGCGAGGCAAATTACCATGGGACTTTTTGTGACGAGCAAGCACTGGCGCCCTTAGCTGGCAAACTCACTGGTGTGGCCTTTGCAGTCTTGCTATCCATTGTGGCAACAGCCATTCTGTTTGTCTTTGTCAAAAAAAGAACAGCGTTGAAGAGGTCAGTGAATCTGAGTGCATGCCGTCTAAAATAACGTATAATTGTCAAATGATCTATAGAGTGCACATTCATACTAGTTTCAGGACTGTTCAAGACCAAAACAATTCAGTTTGCTTGAAGTGGACATGGTAATATAGTTTTATAGGATGCACCTACCTCTTAAACTGTAGCCTGAGGGAGGTTGGTGACACATCCACACTGAATACGATTCATATTATTGATAAAGGATAGGGATTTGTCTTTTCGCTTGTTTTATTTCCCTTTAAAAATTAAATTGCAGTATTCGAATTCATCCATTTCAGGCATCAAGGGAAGAAATTAATATACACTTGTTAAACATTTTTACTTTTTTTTAAATTTCAACAGGAAAAGAAGCTTCACTAAATCTTTCATGGTTGTGAAATGCTAGAACAGTCCAACATTCACAGTAGTTATCTATTGTAACTCACCCAACACATTGTATGGACCATGCAGGTCGTGTTTCGAACCAGCTGGTTAAGAGCAGGAAGAACATGGAAATACCCCTTTGATAACCTGTCCGTTTCATAAAGATAAAGCTATTTTCTTTTCTGTGCTGCAGTGAGAGACCGGGTCCCTGTTATAAATAGGTATGGATGAAAAGTCCCTCAAAGCTTTAAGGCAGCTTATTTTCATGTTTTTCCTCATGGAAAAACTATTTGGAAATACAGGTGTTACTTTCCTTTGGAAAAGTGGAGGCAAAAAAGCTACATTTAACTAGGAAATATTAACGGTTGGACTAATTTGTTCATAAGTATCACGACTTTTAGGGAATAATGCCCAACTTTATTATGCGTGGATTAAATAAAACCGTGCTTGTCGATGAATCTATGGGACGTTTTTGGTTGTAAAATTTCTCAGGAGTTAAACAAAAACGAAATTGGTTAGTTATTCATGGTTAATAAGTTATAAAATTGTAGTTTACTTATCTATACAACCTTTTCCTACCTTTCTTTCAACATGTTAAACTATGGGGTGTAGTTATTAGTTTTTATAAATGACCATTTCAACATTAAAGTTCATTGTCCAAGTTAGTTATTTAAAACGTCCAAATTGAAAATCCTGAATGTGTTTTATGAGGTAGCTTTTTATTGGAAGTTTATTTTTCATCATCTGGTGTCCTCTTTTCAGTTGTGTGAAATTGTTATTTCTGTCCCTGAAATTACCTGAAAGTCCTTGTCAAGCAACATAGGTACAACAGGATTTGTTTTTAATTTTTTTATCCAGCCTTGAAGTAAGCTTGTGCAATCTGGAGAACATTATGCGGTGATAGTCTTCCTCTATTGGTGTTCCAAAGCAAACCCAGTCCATTTAGTAGGATTACTAATCTCCATTAGGAGACCATGGGCACAACCTTTTGTTTGCCAGACTTGTCAGGGTTGGCATAAAACAAGTAAGGATGTTCCGTTGGTGCCGCTGACACTTTAGTGCAAGGTTCTTTTTTTTCTCCCATAGGAAAGGCCAATGTTGGACACGTGTTTTCCAATTGTGCTTTCCAAATGATTTGTTTTCAGACAGGGGATGGGGAATGGAAGTTGGAGAAGTAGTAGGCAACTCCTGTGATAGTTCCATCTACTCACTTTATAATAAACATGGGAGTGTGCCCAAGTTCTGGAAATTTCCATTGGTTAGGTGGCGGATGGAAACCCCACCAGTAAAAACTAGAAGTGATTGTGGGGTATTCCATGCCAAGCATGAGTAGACAGTGTTTTTCTTCTATTCTGGGTCTAGTAGCCATGCCTTTATAATGGGGAAAAGCACAACCTGAACACACACAAAGCAATTACTGCACTGACTATTCAGTACTGACATTCAAAACCTCCAGAGCTTTAGCATAGTTTTTCCAGCTTAACTCAGCACAGACTGTCTCCATTCCGAGTTGAATTTGCCATCTGTCAGAAAATGTGAGTGTTAGAGCAAATCAGCTAAGATAATGTTGACTAGTCAAGCAGTGAAATATTGTATGAACTTATAGCATTAAAAAAATAATAAATTATATATCATAAATCCAAGAAGAATTACCAAGGGGCTGAAAAAGAAACAAGGGGGAGGGCATGAGTTCAGTGCAACAAATGGACTGTGAACAAGTGAAAGACCTTGGTAAAGCCACAAAGGATAGTGGAGAAACAAAACAATATTTCATGAACTTTTCATATTGGGAAAAACCTCCATAGGGGTTGACCTAGTAAGGCGGTGGTGGAGGGATTAGAGTTTGACCAGTAATGACAAACTTTTTTTTTTTTTTAAGTAAACATGTTGCCACCATAAATGTAAATAATTGCTTTTGGTTTCAAGCAAAGATGGTTGAGTGGTGACCTTGCGGTAATTATTTGTGAGATTACAATGTTCAAATAATTCATAGTGCATTACAAACTAATAAAATGTAAATGATGAAACATCTAAGTTCTTACAAATGCGTAGTTAAGGCAACCTTCAAAGGGACCACACTTTTAACAAATGTCAGGAAGACACCATTGAATAGAGAAAGCATGTTTTTCTTTCATATATGGACCCATTGAAGGTAATATAGGTTACTCTGTTTTGAAAGCTTATTTAAAGACAGTAGGGCAGGGGAAATGTGAAGGATACTAAAGGGACAAAAATGGTCTGTGGTTGACTGACTTGATTGTCCAGTGTTTTTAGTGTACTCCCAGGATTTCTGTGACTGAAGAAATCCTACTGACTTGATATGTCGACGCATTGCATTTTGACTTTCAGGGAAATTAACACTTATCTTCATTGGGGGTGGGGTCCTGGGTTATAACTGCAGTCAAGTGGAGTAATTTGTTGAATATATAAAAAAAATACAGGTCTCCACAGGGCAATATCAAGAAGCAGGATGTAGTCCGTCTTTTGCAAGGTTGGGAGTACTGTCTTGTGCCCAGTTGTTGAAGGCGGTACTTGCAGCTGTGAATCCCGTTTCTAGGTGGATGTCAAAAAGGCATTGTGGAGCTTGGCAAGTGAGTCGAGATGGTTGTATGTTACTGGATGTCAGAAGGCTAGGGGATGAGTTGGGCTTAACCATGGAGTTAACCCATTTCTTAACACCGTAGCATCAAGGATGACCATTCCTCAACCACTTGGCATCAAAGATGCTAATAGGTCGAGGAATAGATGTACTCCGTGTTTCCTTGAAACCGTTAAGCAATGGGCTTATTAAATTGGGTTCAAACTGGAACCTCTTGAGTTTGATCAGTTAATCACCCGGTAAGATCATGAAGCAACACGTAATGAAGTTCAATTCTTAGGGAAAGGGAACGCATGTTACATGTCGTGAACTTAAACTGAATAAGAAACCAAACTCTAGACTATGTACTGGGAGTGCAAACGCGGTATTGTAAGGGAAACCGAAGAAAGAAAAGAGTGCAAATATACTGCACACCATCCTGAAAAAAAAGTATGCCCTAAACTTTACATTTGAGCAGATCTTTTGCTAATGGATCAACTGAGACTCTGCCCATACTTGCTGTCCATGGGACTATGTTCTGGTTCCCCCTGGTATGGTCCAACAGGTATGCAGTTGCTGGCCTTTTCTGTTATGTTCTGCCGCACACTGCAAATTACTTGGTCTTTCTGGGAACCCCATGAATTTGCTATAGTTCGTAACATGTAATGTACTTGCACTTTCGATAGGCTTTGAACATCTTTGATTGTTTCCAGGTTAAAGGGAGCCTTCATGTGTGCATGCTAAACTATCCTTTATACCTGAACTTCTTGCAGCGCACCCTAGCGTATGCAAATTAGGGTGTAGAATAACCTGTGTATAGTTTTCATATTCAATGCTAAACTGAGCTGCCTCGTTGAAAGAGGATTACCTGCTCCTGTCCTGAGAACCAGTGGTTATTCAGTTTCATGCTGTAACATGCAGTTCCACCCCCCACCCCCCCATTCTTAAAGGGTCCTGTGGAGAGTGCTGCAATTCCCAGTGGTGAGCATTGCCTGCTTCAAAGAACTTTGCCTCAAAGTACTTTCAAGACACCTGACTGGGGAATCTTTAATGGAATCCTACATCGGCCTCCAGAACCACCTTCTCCTACCAAGAGATTTTAATCTCAAAAGGCCCTCTTCAGTTGAGGTATATGCCAGTCAAAGGCTGTGAAACTAGATTTAAAACTTGCTTGTAGCAGTTGCCCCATTTGAGCTGCATAATTCATTCCAAGTCCAAAAAGTGCCTTTTCTTCAGGTCCATCCAAAGGCCCGCTAATCAAAGTGGCACCCCCACCTGCTAGTTCTACTGAAAACGGTCATTAAGATACTGTGTTTATTTTAGCATTGTCTGTCTATTGGCCAACATAATAAATACTATTAGGTTCACATGCTAATATAAAATGGTTATTACTATTACATAGGCACCTTTTCATCTTTCAAATGTGTTTCCATTTAATGGACAAATTTTGCCCATCTACATTCTTTTGTTTTAAGAGGTAATGGTCAGAGGGCGACTCTTATCTGAAGCAGCATTACTGGCTAGATACCTCTGTGACTGATTTCAAGCATATCAGCAAGGTGGTTACTTGGTCACCACTGCAGTTGTCACCTCATATAACAGCAAAATGTGATCTAGTCCGTAGATTCTAAAGGTTCATCCCTTACCTATTCACTTGACAGGTGACATGATATTTGAATTATTCTGCTACATATGTGGCCTACAAAGGAGTCTAATTTCTAGATACAGCTACAATACTATTTAATGTTTACTCCTCCTTAGAATATCCTCAGACACCAGACTGGATACAAAGATTTTTTGCAGTACTAATGTTGCATGCGCCTAGGTAGTGCTGTTTGGCTTTGCATTGGCTCAGTTCTGCCCTGTAAGTTACGGAGCCGCATATAAGGGCCAGCCCTGTGCACTGATATGCATTTCTTTGTGCTCTGACTCTGATCCAAAGGTCCAGGCCCAACATTTTTTTTACTCAGACACCAAAACATTTTGCAGTGTATGGAATGATGTCTCTCACCAAAAACAAATTTCAAGGTGTGCCAAGACTGCAAGAAGCAGATGTCCGTCACAGACTAGTCCAAGGTGGGCTAGGGCTCCAGAGACAACTCCAAGTCATGCGACACATCTGCTCTTATGCACCCCAGGGTGATTTGGGAGCAAGAGGTGAAACTGTCTCTAAGCAGAAGAAAGGGTCATGGTCAAAGCATAGGTCCCACTCGGATGCAGTCTGTCTTTAACCACTCCCACAAGACATCCACTTTTGATTTGAAGCACAGCTACAAGCCTAAGATGGCCAAGTGGGACTTGACATGATCCTGCAACTCGAGTCTAGCGAAGGTGCAGAAGCTTCATGGTGAAGTTTGCACTCTCCCGATGTCTTTTCAACCTGATTCCCCCAGTTCTGCGTGTGCCTCAAATTTCTTTGGCAGTTGTCAACTCTGCACCAGATAGCACCCTACAGAAAGGCCATGCTGCAGGTCTGTGGTGTGCTCCTGGGTCCCTCTAGTGCACCGTCTGGTACAGAGTTGCAGGGTTCTCCAGCTGGACTTCACCCAGTATGCCCCATCCAGATGCCTTCAGCCAATACAGGCTTGCTGCTGTGCCTTTGCTGATTCCAGCACTTGCTTTGACTTTGCCAAGGTACGGGTTTCCTTCCATACCAGCACCGATGCCGACTGCACCAGTGCTGATGGATAATTTGATCCAGACCCCTTCTGTTGACACCGAATGAGTGCTGGCACAATCTTACTTTGTGCTATGAGATTACAAAAGTCCAACTGGTGGTTGGTTATCCACATTCCAGTCTAGTGCATCTGCCCTGACAACTGTCTGTAGCATCGGACGATTCAACCCATTTTTGTTTCTGATTTGGACCCAGTACAGGCATAACCCAATGTCCCTCAGTATACTGAGGAAGTGTTGTGAACACCACCATCATTGTTGTTTTTGCTTCATGGCCTGCCTTCAGTATTTAATCCGTAATAGAAAGTATGAATTTTCTAAATGCACACAAAAATGCTGAGTTAACCATGGCTGCCTACGGTCTAAGCGGACATGTTTTTGTCACTTTGGTCATTAATATAATAACCTGGTACTTTGCTTGAAGTCAAACATGTGGGTAAATCGTATTTACTTTTCTCTGTGATGATTTAGACTGATAGAGCCTGTGAGCTTGGTTCGATTTTGAAAACCTGAGATCAAATCAGTGGTCAAGCCCTATTTAAACCCCGGGATTTGGCCATGGATTAGGAGACGTTTTTACAGTAGAATTATTGCCCGAGGTCATGCCAGATTGCTGATCTCGCTGCTACTGAGTTGACTTTTGACTCCGGGGGCTGTGCTGAAGGTGTCCCTGACCGAGCGCACACATTCTTGACCCCCAGCTGAGCCCTGATAAGGCGCAGCTGAACTAGTTGTTCAAAGGTATGCTGTTTGACCCATCTAAATAAAGTCAAGAAGCAGGTTTCGCTTTTTAATGCCGTCGCTACAATTTAGAATCGCTCTTAGAAATGCCATCAGGAAGTTAGGAACAGCTCACTAAAATGCTAGGAATGTTCTGCTTTTTTTCGCTGATCAGAACATGCCCAACTACTCCTGTTTTTATTTGCTGTGTGGTTGCTGTTCACATTTTGTGCACTAGACTGAAAATTTTAAAACAAACTTTTTAATCTACATGTCAATGTTTCGTAGTGTCTGAGTGTGCTGTTAAACAAAAGATTGTTCGGATAGCCACTGTGTCCCTGCACCTTGAAGGGGATTGGTAGTAACCTAAAAGCACACTATCTGCACAAGATTGCTCAGCGGGTTTGTGTCAGGACTAACCCTGGGCGAAGTACTACGCTACGCTCGCGTAGTTTGCGTAGTTTGCGCTACTTCGCACTACGCGAATTGCATGTAGCACAGTGCAAACACGCGTAGCGGTAATTTTTTGCTTGCTCGCGGTCCTCAACGTCAAGTTGGCGACCGCGAGCAAGCAAAATGACATCCCGGCGAGACTTTTTCCTCGTTCGCGAGATTCTCAACGCGGGGAGGTCAGGTTTCTCATTGCGAGTGGTCGTGTATGCTCGCGACCGCTCGCGATGAGAAACTACCAGTCCGCGTTGAGAAAGCTGCCGCTCGAGTAGAAATCTACTCGAGCGGCAGAAAACGACCGCTTGCACTGTGCAAGATGCGGTTTGCACTGATTGCACAGTGCCGGATGCTTGTCCGCACTGTGCAATCAGTGCAAACCGCATTTTGCACAGTGCACTTCGCAGTTCGCGTAGCTCGCATAGTGCGAAGTGCACTTCGCGTAGCTACGCGTAGCGCTACTACGCGAACTACGCTCAGGGTTAGTCAGGAATGCGGTCCCTCTGGTTTCCCTAATTCAGGCATTGAGCTAAGTCCTTGCATCAGGAGGTTACGGTGCCAGCCCCTGCAGCTCTGGGGCTATCACCAGAATTCATATCATTTGGCACTCAACACCAGCATCTAATTTTTCTTGACTTTTGGGAAGTTTTTGACACATTCAAACACCAATTATTACAAATACACGTCTGCTGTAACATTGGTTACCTCCTTCAGGTTAAATAGGAATCCCTTGTTTACTGCAGGTTTGTCAAGCTTGCTTTGAAAAAGTTTTCCCCCCCATCTCTGGTTTTTGCATTTTGGATCTCATGTTGATTGAAGGAGTTTATTAAAATTTGTGACTTGTTTTGATAGAAGTAAATTATACGGAGGCAGTTCCACAACATCTCAGACAGGGGCATCCCTGAGGACACGGAGGCAGTGATAATTGTGGTTAATGCACATGCTGCCTACTCCTTTGAGAATGTTACTCGTAGGTCAAGTTTGATCCTGTAGAGACCGCAACAAGGCATTTCCATACATATACATGTGCAGCCATACCTGCATGCTATTAAGCACATCACGACCTGAAGGTTCACTTAACCTACCAAAAACAGCACAACTTGGTGCTTAATTTGTAAAATATGCAGTGCAGGTGCTAAAAACGTTTTAGGCCACACTCACTTCCCTCGGCTCCACCCACTTACTCTAGTTGCTCCACACACATCCTCAACTGGCACTGCTGACTACTTGGGAGGTAATTTTCTTCTCTGGATTAGGGCCCGGGAGGCCCAGGCTACTCGCTGCACCTTTACTCTCCATCTCGTCTTCACCCTTTTTTTTTTTTGCAGATTCTTATAGCGCTTTACATGAGCCCCAGTTATGTTACACTAGGACACATTCATTTGTTTGATAGGCACGGGCTGATGACGTGATGGTTGAAGCTGGACCTGGTTCCCCGTTCCAAAGTGGGCAGCTCTGGCCATGATGCCACATCCTCTACCCTGACATGGAACCAGCAATGCTCCTTTCTGTTCCCAGCACTACCACAGTGTAAATTACAAAGCATTCTCCGTTTTGGTCTCAAGCTCTTCCCAGCTTCTCACTGGATGTCGCTTCTCAGGCGCACTCGTCTCCCTCCATCATATAAGAAGCTACTGAAATCCTCGGGCCGGACTATTCTGCAATTACCACACCGGACAGCGTTAGGACCTAACAATGGCACACCTGAAATCACAAATACCATACAATGTATCAGAACTGCACAACAAAAACGGGTGAAAAATGCCTCTCGGCCACTATTGGACATAGACGGGACACTGGCCCTTTCTAGAGTCCAGACAGAGAGGATTTTGTGCAAATACCATGTGTCAAAACGTTCCTTACAGCTTCCCTAGCTTCATTTTGTAATTTTTGGTGCGTTTCCGATCATAACATTTATTGTTGTTTTTGAGTGCAAATTTTAGGCCATTCCCATTGCAATGCCAAGGCCGATCGATGCGAAAGAGCCAACTTTTCAGGGTCATTAAAGATATTTTTGCTGCATGAGCTTCTGCAGATGTTAAGCTTTTAAACATTTCTGCTAACATGATTAATCTCCAGAAAGATTCTGTACCACCTGACCTTGTCTGAAACGTTGAAGTGGTTTCTCAAGGCAGACTCTTAAATTTAGACGGCACAAGCAATATTTTATGAATACCTGTTTTAAAGTCAGCTAGCACTAGCAGACTAGTCTGTCAAAGGGCGGCAGGCAGTGGAACAAAGGGCTCCGTTACCTGTTAAGGTCTAAATTTTAAACTGTTAAACAATTAAGTAAATAAAACATATACGCAGGCAGCCTTGTAGGGTGGTGAGGACACGGAGAGGAAAATTCAACGTGGGAGCCAGATGTGCTCGGGAAACAACCTTAACGCGGTCATTACATCGCGTTACCTTTACAACGCGGTCGTTACGACTGCGTTGTTACATTGCAGTAGCATTACAACGCAAGTCGTTACGACTTGCTCTAGATGGCGCTCTAAACTAAGGAATAGTTTAATTTACTATTTCAACACCTTCCCTACTGTTGCACACACTGGAGTTGGAATAGTAAATTATACTATTTCTAAGTCCAGCTCGCCATCAAGAGCAAGTTGTTGTAACGACTTGTGTTGTAATGGTACTGCGATGTAACAACACGGTGGTTGTAACGACCGCGTTGTAATCGCATGCGTTGTAAACGCATGCGATGTAATGGTATATATTCGATATGCTCTGCAATAAGTATCGCCCAGGAGTTACCAGACCATTACAACACCCCACAGATCTTGCATACATTCTGACATTTTCCTAAGCTACCCAAGATGTTCTGTCTCTCATAACAAACCAATCTGTTTTTAACCCCCACTACTCCCTGGCTGTGACCGGTCTACTCTATGAACTTGTTCAGCATCTGTGCAGCATGTCTGGCTGGCACCATAGTTTAAACAACTAAAGATGAAAGACCGTGGTGCCGTTGTCCAGTGCTTACTGGGCACAATAATTGGGTAATATCACCGCAAACGAGAGACATGAAGCGGGAAAGTATCAAGCACGCTGCCATGGTAAGGGACAGACCCTCATGGGTCAGCTGAGTCAAGGGGTGTAATGTTGCCTTCTTTAGGAGAAGTGTTTTAAAAGAAGGAATGCCCTGAAGACCCCTCTATTCTCCCCAGCCTATGCAGAGTGCCTTTTACAGCATACATAGTACTAGCAGCTATTGTCACATTAAGGCATTGCCTTTCTTGCTCATCTGTGTTCCATCCTTTAAGAGCTCAGACGCAGACCATTGGTAACATGCTGACCACGTTTAAATCACCTACAAAATCAACTTAAATCATACAATTTATAGGAGACTTCACCATTTTGGTGTTGTCTGCTTAAAAATTGGCTAAACATCTTGGTCTTACAGATAAGTTAAGAAAATCTGTATATGTAGAATCCATTTGACGAACCGGTTGCACCTGCTTCATAGTGCCAACAAGACATGCTCTGCTTCCTGTCACCTCGCTGTGTGCCCTCCCTGCCCTGAAACCTCAGCACTCACCATCAGTAGCAGCCCTCAATGGCCTCCAGCGTGAAGCTGATTCTCGTACCACAGGCTGCAGCGTAGGGAAGCAGCTCCTTTGGGATGTTCAGCTTGGAGGCCCGCCAGTGCCAGGAAGAGCAGCAAGAGCAGTAACAGAGGAAGCCAGCAATGTGGAGTGCTGCGGGGTCATGCTGCTCTGTGACGTAGACACACCGAGCCCAGGAGCCCCTCAGCCAGCCAGAGAAGCAGCCAAGCCAACTGCTCAGCCTCAAACCCACCATCCTCGGATCACAGGAGCCCTGTGTGGTGGAAGGAGCGCTGTGGCCGCAGTCTTGAAGCAGGAAACGGGATGTAGAAGCTGCTGCATGTTGCACTTGTCCCTTTTTTGCTTACAGTGGTTGCTCCCGGGGCTTTTAAGGGCACTCCGGTGGCACTGGGGCAGAGAGGGTTCAGGACTGGAGGAGCAGGCCGGGAGCCACTGTATTTATTTTCAAATGTTCCCTCTAGAAAAGAAAATGCCTGCCTTTTGCCACTATTAGAGTGACAATCAATACACTTAAGGGCTGGAGGAGTTTTAAGGACCTGCGTAGGCTAACTCCCCATCAAATTAATGTCACACAAGAAAAAGCTACGGGTCCGGATTGGAGGGAGGTTAAATAACTGTGTGAATATGCTCTACCATACACGACGGGGGATTTCCCTTTTCAGGACGGTTCCCCTCACACACCAGAGGTGTCATGCTTCATCATGGGGGTGCCTCCTCACGCAAAAGACCTAGTCTTTGCGTGGGCTACAACCCCCTCTCTACGAGGGAGGAGCTCAGGGATGTTTTTATTGAGTTAGGCAGGGTGTACTAAACCCCTATGTGAGCTTGACGTGCATGTAAAAAAGAGAAAGTGCTGTGATGTGAAAATTTAAAACTGGCTACTGGGTTAGCTATATTGTAACTTTATTCGGCTACCCGGTGTCAGGATTAAAAACAGTGAGGAGCTGATAACACAAATGCCAACATGAGATAAATGTGTAGATCACTAGACCAACATGTTTCGGCCAGAAAGACCTAAATAGTGTCGCGGCCTTCTTCAGGGTCAGTTGGTTCAGCTACTGCAAGGGTTAAGTGCCAATACGTGAAAAAAACATTAAAAACACGTAAATAAATCAAAAGTATGATACTGAACCAGTAATATTGACTGTTCAGTAAATACTGCATACAACCTATATTGGAGACACAAGACAGATTATCACCATATGCATATCCTGTATACACATACAGCATGAGTAAAACACAGTGACAAAACCTCCTGAATGATAATATCTAGTAACACATGGACATATTAGACCAAAGTGTAATTAACAAAGACGTGTGACTCACCACAATGGGTTGCGCACTTCACTACGTCTGTCCCTGCATATTAGCCATGTGATACATGCACCAAAACCTGTCAAAAGAGGTATATGGTATTAAAAACGAAGGTCCCAAGAGAGGGATATAAAGATAGAAAAAATAGAAAAAAGTGCGACTGGGTTTGTCAGGTGGCCTATGGTTAAATATAAGCGAAAAGATGTTGATACAAATTCGCTATCATTATAGGTCACAGGTAAAGCCCCTAGATTGTTAGACTGGTGGCAAAGGCGTAACACAAACTGGTCGATAGGTTGGAAAACCCCAGGTATAAGCCAACAATACACCTGATTTACAGATTAGTGACAGGGGACAAGATAAAATCCCAAGGAGGGCTGTGAAATGACATGCCGTCAAGTAAGCAAATCTGCTGAGAGGGGGCCAGAGATGGTGTCAAACTGAATGGGATAAAAATCAAATAGGATTGAAATCCCTTCTGGTGCAGCAATTAGCGTACAGATAAGTTTATAAGCTAAATTGCAGACTCAAGTGTGAGAGCCCGCTAGATCCAGGGCACTCAACAGTCGGACGGGTTGGGGGAAGGGGAAGGAAAGGGGGGGAAGAGGGAAGCACTCAACGGTCGGGGCGGGTTGGGGCAAGGGGGGGGAAGGGGGAGAGAAGGAAGGGGAAGGGAAACCAGGGTGCAGGTACCTCCTAGTATCCCCTTCCCCCAACCCGTCATCTTTTCGCTTATATTTAACCATAGGCCACCTGACAAACCCAGTCGCACTTTTTTCTATTTTTTCTATCTTTATATCCCTCTCTTGGGACCTTCTTGTTTTTAATACCATATACCTCTTTTGGCAGGTTTTGGTGCATGTATCACATGGCTAATATGCAGGGACAGACGTAGTGAAGTGCGCAACCCATTGTGGTGAGTCACACGTCTTTGTTAATTACACTTTGGTCTAATATGTCCATGTGTTACTAGATATTATCATTCAGGAGGTTTTGTCACTGTGTGTTTTACTCATGCTGTATGTGTATACAGGATATGCATATGGTGATAATCTGTCTTGTGTCTCCAATATAGGTTGTATGCAGTATTTACTGAACAGTCAATATTACTGGTTCAGTATCGTACTTTTGATTTATTTACGTGTTTTTAATGTTTTTTTCACGTATTGGCACTTAACCCTTGCAGTAGCTGAACCAACTGACCCTGAAGAAGGCCGCAACACTATTTAGGTCTTTCTGGCCGAAACATGTTGGTCTAGTGATCTACACATTTGTCTCATGTTGGCATTTGTGTTATCAGCTCCTCACTGTTTTTAATCCTGACACCGGGTAGCCGAATAAAGTTGCAATATAGCTAACCCAGTAGCCAGTTTTAAATTTTCACATCACAGCACTGCACTTTCTCTTTTTTGCACGCCAAGCTCACATAGGGGTTTAGTTCACCCTGCCTAACTCAATAAAAACATCCCTGAGCTCCTCCCTCGTAGAGAGGGGGTTGTAGCCCACGCAAAGACTAGGTCTTTTGCGTGAGGAGGCACCCCCATGATGAAGCATGACACCTCTGGTGTGTGAGGGGAACCGTCCTGAAAAGGGAAATCCCCCGTCGTGTATGGTAGAGCATATTCACAGTTATTTAACCTCCCTCCAATCCGGACCCGTAGCTTTTTCTTGTGTGACACTATTAGAGTGACGTCAGGATCATGGCAGGGGGCACGAAGCGGAAAGGCGGGCAGAAGTTAGGGGGTGGGTGCCTGTTCTAGAAGGCTGATCTGCCCTGGGGGCTGCGAGGCTTTTGAAGCAGGAGGGACCAGGGACGTGATTACAGCCGGGGAGAACGATGTGTTCCATCATCAGCCTTAGGCAGGAGCATGGGCAGGCATTGCTCAGCTGTGTGCTCTCGGGCAGTCCCTCCCAGAGAGGCGGAATGTGCCTCATAGTAAGGCATGCAGCATCCAATTTGAAATATTTTATGGCGTTCACCGGGAAGACCTGTGTGAGTCAATATGGCACAAATTAAGCACTGGCACAACTGGTTTGGTGAGTTAATACCACACACATTAATGTCATATTGGGTTTACTAAGTAATAAAGGGGCCACCTGGCCTATATTGCCCGGGTTTACACCATATCCAACTTCTTTAAATCTACTTGTTGCTGTAGTAGGGATATTGAATCACACAGCCCTCATTGCCGCTTTGCTACCTGACACTGGACCCGGGGGACTTCAGCCCCCAGCAGCAGCTCCACCCGGGGACCTGAATATCTAGCAACACCATAGAGGTTGCTGTCCAGGGACCCAGAGGACGGCTATCCAAGTTTCAGCTGCCTACCACATGGTCCATCCAGCCCTGGTCCCATTAGACCTCAGCGTAACAAGGTAAGCCCCTTCGGGGCACTACATCAATTACTTAAGCTGGCCTTTGTTTTTACTTCACTTGTTACTTGATCTTTGAGGGAAAAGGACAGAAAAGTGCAGAGGCTTGAATTTATGGAAAATTTTGTATCTACACCTACACAAGCATAGATTTGGGAGCTATGGGGAAGTGCAAGACTACCGCGGTGATTCACGCTGCTCACGTCACCAAGACTATGGACTGCTTTTTAGAAAGAGCGGTGGGGGTCCTTGTTAAAGAAATTAAACTGGTGGCCTGCCGACTTTCTCGGTCCCCGGCGAATCATCTACACCCACCAGTCTGCACTCCCGCAAGTGGGTCACAGTGCTCCCCAGTGGGAGCTGAGTTGGTACCTATTTCTGCAACTCCTACCGAGACACAGCCTGACTGTGACCAGTTAACCTTGGGGTCTATGCCAGGAAGTAGGCCACTAGCTCAAAACCAAGCTTACCGAGCAGACGTGCAGGAGGGGCTGTCTCATGGTGGGGTTGGACCTGGGGCCAAGCGCAAATATTCCACACCAGGGGTTAAGGCAAAAGTCCCAAAGTGGATATTCCAACTTCCAGCACCCAGGGTGTAGTCCCAGTCTCGATAGACGATCTGACGGACATGCTTGAAGCATGTCTGGGCTCTCTTCTTGATCGTTTGGACTCCAAATTGGAACCAATAAAGCAAAGGCTGTCCTTTATTGAGAGGGAATTTTCAAATTTATCTCAACTCATCAAAAACTCCAATCTTATTTCCCGCACCAGCGACGCAGCTGATGTAATTGCAGTCCCGGCACCTGTTAAATCTGTTACAAGCGAGGCTTACAATGTACAAACTACGCATCCTGGGAGTATCATCCCTCTGTTAGGCCCCCCTATACGTAATAGTCAACATCTATCTCCCTTAGGTGGACTGCAGGCAAGGGCACGCCCCCAGGTTTTACCTAGACCAGAGGCCAGTTACCGAAGGGAGTTAGCCACCTAAACGAGGGCGGCAGACTGGGAAGCCTAAACTATTACTTCCAGTGCTCAGGACATACTGCCCCAGGGTCCAAATTTTATCCAACTACCCCCGGAAGCAATTCCGTATGTTGTGGTTCTAGGAAACGTGCCAGTCCTAAAGCAGGTTGTTACTGAGGACTCATCAATTGAAGAGCAAGGTCCTTCTCTGGCTTAACAATAACACACCCTTGGGCCTTAGAGTGGAAAGGCACATTATTATGGTCCGAAGGGTGGCCTGGATATGAGGCTCGAAAAAGAGCAGCGGTGGTGACTGCATAATTATTAACTTTAACTGACCACATCTGGCAGAAAGGATTCTCCATGCAGCTAGCCACTGTAACAGCACGGGCCCTTTTTCCTCCAATAGGGCACTGCCTCTGGGCTATTTTTATTCACCTCGACCTCTGGCATTGCAGCCTAGAAAACCAGTGACCCCAACCTTATTTGAATGGCCTCAAGTCTCATCGGTCCCTCTTTTCAACCCTTTTGCACCACTGGGACAACTTGACACCTGTGATTGACTGTACGGGCCAGTTCTTATGAATTCCATGCTGCCTCCTTTACATTTTGATTCCATGGACCAGCCGGCTCAGGGGATTTCTAGCAGTCATCTACTGGATAATAACTTTTGTAACCATTTCATGGAATATAGCCGGTTTGGCTTGTAAGTTTATGGATCCGGCATGGTTGTGCTTTATCAAAAAATGACTATCTGCTTGCAGGAGACCTGGACCACTGATAACACTTACTTTTTAGAGGGTTTCAAGCTTTTTAACATTCCTGCAACCCCCTCAAGGGCTAGTTGACCGAAAGGGGGTCTTGCAGTCTGTCACTTAGGTTAAGAGGTGGTATAGTGGTACTGAATACGGATTACCAGTGTCTTCAGGCGCTAACATTTTCTTCAGGGTCGCATAGATTATTGCTTTTGAACTTTTAGAATGCCACATCTTCCCTCCCCGAGGTGTGTAATGTCACACGATTATGTTCATGTTTGATGTATTGTATGGCCTTGCCACGTAAGTCTGGTAATATAGTCTTGTTGGGGGACATTAACACGCATGTGTGCAGGGACTTAAGGCGGTTGGGTTTGGGGGCTAGCGAGGATTCCTCTTGCCGACGTCTAGCAGGTGTGCATTTCGAACATAGCAGACGGAGAGAAATTAAATGCCATAGCCTGTGATTTGGATTTGCAACCAACCATGGAAAAAATGATCCCCAATACTAGGTATCTAATCCCCACCTTCAAACGGCTAGGCCGTGAACCCTCCATTATTGATTTTATTTCAATCTCCACTCCCCTCTTTTACCTCATCTCTGACTTTTCAATAATAGCCAGTAATTACAACGACTACAACCCACTGTGCATTAAAGCTAACTGGCCCATATTTGATTTAAAAAGACAGAGCACTGGAGGAGGGGTTTTGCGGGCAACGGATGGAGGGAGATAGCTCAGATGGGGGCAGATCTCCTCAGACTCCTTGTATGAGTCTGTTTGGAGATGTGCCAGAGTAAGTTCCAGATTTGTCAGAATGCGGAAGCAGTCGGATGAGTATGATCCGTGCCTTCAAATCTATCTCCAGTTCTGTTGCTAAGCTATTAACAGTCCCTCCCCATGGAGCCCAAAAGGAAAGGGCTCCTAGATGGTTTAATCCAAAATGCTGGCTTGCTGCTAGGAGACTTAAATTAGCTCTGATCGCCACCCCCAGGAACTCCGCGCTAGTTAAAACTCGAAGAAAGCAGTATAAACTAGCCCTCGGCAAACGCAGGGAGGCTCTGAAGGAGGAAGCCTAGGGTAATCTCATGGAAGCAACAACTTACAAGTGCAGTGCTAAGTTCTAGAGTATCATTAATAGCCCCTTTTTAGGAGTAGAGGCCGCCAATGTCCTTGATGCTTACATTACAGAGAACGACTGGGTTTCGAGGGCATGTTTAAGGGAGCTCCGGCCCGGTCACCTTTACCCGATCATAGTGGCACACCCACAACACTATCGGCAACGGAGGACGAAATGAGGCGAGGTATCATTGATATGACACTCAATAAGGCCCTGGGACCCAACGGAATCCCTCCTGATCTTTACCTGTCGGATATGGCGCTTTGGGCACTAGTGCTTGCTTCTGTAATTAATGCAGTCGCTAGGTTTGGTATCCCTGCTTCATGGGCGACCTCTATCATTGTGCCAGTCTTTAAAAAGGGGGATAGGGACAGTACCGTTTGCTATAGACCCATCTCCCTGTTACTCTGTGGTCGCTCCACAATTGACCAATGTTTGAACCTATTCCTGATAATAAATAAATACAAAGTAGCCCGCCGGGGTACCATCTTCTTGGCCTTTATGGATTTGTCTTCTGCATTTGATTGCATGAACAGAGGCAAATTATGGCAGATCCTTTCCTCCCTAGGGGTGGACAGGGAGATAGTCTCCTTTCTACATGACCTCCATCGAGACACCAAGGCGGTCGTGCGCTACTCAGCTGGCCTGAATGTATCCCGCTTGTTCCCCGTTAGGGGTGGTGTCCTCCAGGGTTGTATTCTGGCCCAGTTTCTTTTTAACATTTATATTAACAATTTAGATAATTCTTCTGGAGACTAAGGCTGACTACCCCCCCGGGTAGGACGGCGAGGTCTCCCGGTTCTGCTATATGCAGATGTCGTCCTGATGGCAAGGACTGAGAGGGGCCTGCAAACTCTCTTATCTACATTTGCACAGTTTTATGGGAGATCTGGATTTGAGGATTAATAACTGTAAATCATATATCATGCAGGTGGGGGCATGGCCCAGTAGACCATACACCTTTAAGGTAGGGCTTACCCCGATTCCTAAAACATCCGCGTTCTCCTACCTGGGGGTACTCCTGGATGATAAATTGAAATGAGGGCCACAACTTACGCAAGAGAAACGACCTCAACAGGGAGACAGCAGCAATTTTTAAATTTGCCACTAGATTGGGGAAAAGATCAGTGGGGGCTCTCCTGGAGCTCTATAGGGCTAAGTGTACGTCAAAGGCTCTTTATGGCAGCGAAATCTGGGGATACGTTGACACAAAGGACATTCAAATAGTGGAAAAAAATTCAGGATACGGCTGCGATCTGTTCCCCAGGGTACCCCACTCTTTTATTGCCCATGAGGAGTTAGGAATGACCCATATCACAGATCTGATAGCCTTTCGCCCAGTGTCTCTTTGGCTGAAAATATGGGTTAAGGAGGGGGATTCATTAAACAAGGCAATCCTTAAAGATTGCCTAGCTCTGGAATATGCATCCAAGTTACCATGGCTTAAATATATAGAAAGGAGTCTCACGAGCCTGGGAAGAGGAGACCTTTTTTCCAACCCCGATAGAACGCGAAAGGAAGATCTAGCCTTCCTCAAGACGGTGTTTAGCGCACGTCAGACCATGTTAAAGGAGGAGAGGGAGCTTGTGAAGCTCAGCGTATGACGCTTTCATCATGTTGAGGACAACAGTGATGGCAGAGCCGTACTTACTGGGTATCGCGAACTCCTACGATCGATTCCTCCTGACCAGGTTTCGGCTTGATCTTTTATCTACTTCTCGCACATCCAAAGGGACTAAATATAGGCCAATCTCTTTTGCCCTGCGACTGCGATGGTACATCTCCGCAGGACATGGTTCATCTTGCAATGTTCTGCAGATTTTGATTTACCTAGAAAATCGTTTTTAATCCCCATTTTGAAACGGGCCAATTTTAGACCAGTTAAGCCCGCTTTTATATTCCTTCAGATGTTGACGGGAAACATTGTTTTTCTTGTGTTAATTTTTTTAAATCTGTCATTCGGCTCCGGGCAAGTTGCGATTAACTCACTTGTTACTTGTCACCATCTCCGGTTTCATGCACCCTATCAGCTAATAGCTTGCTGACTCATTTAATGGTTTTAAATGCACCACTTAAAGTGTTTTAACCCATTATTTTTAGCGGGTGTCATATGTTCGTCTTAGGTGTTTGGGATACTAGCTGTAATACATACAGATAAAATTAATTGTCAAATTGTTTATACTTGATCGGCTCTTGTGATTGTATATATTGTATTATATCACATTTCTATCTTGTATTTTATATTGTGCTTTTATTGTTTTATCAAACATGAAACTGAATAAAGATATTTGATAATGAGTCACACTGTCTCCGTATGTAGGTGACTCTGACAGTATGTAATGCAAAATCTAGCAGGCAGGGAAGCTTCTGTAAGAGTTGCACGACAGGCACAGGTTACCATATTGACTATCAGTCCCACAGACTGTAAATGCTATCCTGGGCAAGGTGCCTGTGAAGCAAGACAAAAGTACCTACTGGATTGCTCATAAGACCAGCCAGTTGGAAGTAGACTAGCCTCGCAACACCTCGGGACAAGCATCGAATTCGGACCGGCTTTCCCTTGGGATGGTGCAACCTGTAGAGGAGTGAAAGAGCTGAGGGAGTAACTTTGTGTGTATTTGTAGAACTACGCATGGTACGCCCATGTTAATGGTTCATCAAGACGTATTAATACAAATACAAAATGAGCATGGCGCTCCACCAGCTTTGGATTTAGAAATGTAATTAATGGGGAATTTTGGAGTGCTTCCTTAGTCATTCTTAGTAACATTCATGGAGAAGCAGCAGCTTTGGCTATTTCGCCAGAGGCTGTCAGTGAAACACATTCAAGAGCATGAACGGGGTTAACAAAAATAATTTTAGAAACCCACATCTGTGGGCCATGACACTCTGGGATCCTGAGCTGTAAAACCGAATCTCAAAACTAAAGGCAAGACGGAGGTTTCTAGTAAGGAAAAAAACATCACCTGAAACTAAAAAAGCAGCAGAGAGTAAAATGGACGGGATTTCCTTCAATTCAGGAATCCAGAAGGGGTGGTTACAATTTGAGTGACCATGATAAAATTTAAAAGGCCGGATCGGTATCCATATTCTGATTGCTGTTCTTCCAGTCCTTTTCAGGACTCTGACAGTTAAAGAACAGCAAGAAGTGGACGGGCAAGTATTGCAGAAAAGAAGAGTATAGAAAGCAGAAAGGTAAATCTGGACATGAAGCAGAGTATGTTGAAAATAAATCCTGAATCTAAAGCACCCTTTAAAAAGAAGCAGCTGGGGAAAAAAACATGCCATGCAAACTTCAGATACTTCTGCAGAACAGGACTTGGGTGCCAGTCCTCCTAAACAGTGCAGCAGAGGTGACTATAGTTAACCAAGCTCTCCAGGAATTTCTGGTGGTGAAATTGACTGATGCATATATATACCAGTTGAGACTCCAGGTAGACATTTGGATCTTCCAGTCAGGGTTTATAATTGTAAAAATACAGATTGAGGGTGACATACAGTGCAATTTAATGCAGTATTCTGGCAGCACTTATATGCTGCTTTAGACATTCTCCCTGCAGAGAATGGCTGGCCTCCAGCCTTTCCTAATGAGGGATGCACCTCAAGGTGAAAAAGTAATAAGTTGTATTTTCCTTCTTAGTACCTGAAGAACTCTGGAAAATATATACACGCAATCGGGCTTTAAAACCGGCACTAGGCTTGTATAGAAACCAAGCTGGGTGGGATAAGCATTCTTTTCCACATGTCATATCCTTTAGGGAGCGAAACCCCAAATACAGGCTCAATATCCTCTGAAGCCAGAAGAAAAGCACAATTATAAAACCTATTTTTCACCAGCTACAATATCAGGGAATTGTAGCACCTTGTTGTATAGCAATTAATACCCCTCTGTTCCCTGTTTTTAAAACCAGGCATATTTAGAGTAGTCTAAGATTATAGAAATGTAAACTCACACGTACTTGTGCAGTTCAAAATGCTGACAGTAGTAGTCTCATGACAAATCTGTTGCAGAAAAATATAAATCCATGGACATTTCAAATGGAATTTTCTGTCAGAACATAGTGCCTGAAAGCGGGTATCTAATGGCTTTCTCCTTCAATGGACTTTGTTTAATTGATTATCCATGGGCTATTATAGTCCTGGCTTACTTGCAGCATGCCTTATGGAGGTCTTAAAACCAGATCCTGAGGCACTATCTTATACTGACACCATTTTAATCAGATGGTGAATTAAATACACACCCGACTAAGGTGGACCAGATAGTTGCACTATTGACTTCACATGGTTACAAAATTAACTTAAAATTTTTTAAATTGCTTACGTGAATGTGAAATGTCCTCAAATATGAATTATCCAGTGAGGGCAAGGCTATGGCACCTAACTTTGTTAAGCGAGTTAAGTATTTGCATGCTTTAATTTCTCCCATGTTTTCTGCAAAACAGTGGACTGAAAAACACCGCTATCTTGCATGCAATCCAAGCAGACATGCTAAATAAAATATTTACAGACTATGGTTAACAAGACACAAGTTGTTAAAATTGCCCCCAGCACGTCAGGCTATACTTGCATAGTTTACAATAAGGGGCAGACAGTTCCTATTGGTTACAAATCACATTTGTATTCTGCAGCTGCAGCACTCTTTGCTCCCTCAGAGAAAATTCTTAATGCAATGCAGATAACCATTTTAAAACGCTTTTGTGCATGGGAAACCAATAAATTCACGCTAAAGGGAACTGTGTGGCAGACTTAACCGCAAAAGCTGTGGTTCATACTTATAACGTAGCAGCAGAAACAGAACTCCAGTAAAGATCGGCAGACATTGTCAGTGATGCAAGCAACAACCAATGATAAGCTGTGGTAAATATTCTTTCACCATCAGTTCATAAAGCACTCCACTGGTATCTTTATTAGGAATATAAGATAGGGTAATACCCAAGGAGCCGGTTAGATTAGATCTAAAAGCAGCTCATCAGAGGTTGGCGCCTGCCCATGCTGGCATAAGTGCCACAGTAGCCATGCTACAGCAGAGATACTGTTGGCCAGATTTACCTAAAGCTAAAAACTATGTTCGAAAATGGAATATTTGCCAACAGAGAAGAGACTCTAAGGTGAAAAGACCAGCACAGACTCCCTTTGCTATCGCTAATCTCCTATTTGGCATAATTTACCTCAATCACATTGGGTCAATCAAATCTGCTAATCGATATAAGTACATTTTGGTGGCAATTGAGTCATGCTCCCAATTCCTATGGGTCTGGCCACAAAGTAATGCTGATGCTTGAGCAGTCATAAGACTTTCAGTGCTTTAGCAGCCATGGGTGCAGTTCAAACCTTTAATCGAGTCAATACTTATGCGTTCACCACAAAGGCTTTCAGGGATGCTTTGTCTGCTCTGGGAGTATGTCTGCAAAATTTGCGTCTGTTTAATACAGAGAGCAACGGGTTAATAGTGTACCGGTGGTATGATTAAACAAGCCTTGCCATCTAAGGATTTAAGTTCAGGACTGAGTTGGTACCATAATCTGTATGGAGTTCAGAGAGCATTGAATTTGCGTAGAGGAGTATTAGGTGGTCGCACTCCATACAAGATGCTCTTCAGAGTTTTTATGTATGTACCTGATCTAGATAATCCAGGAAAGGTGGAGGAAAAGGAAGAATTAGATCCGGACCGATGTTTGACTGTTTTGCATAGTGTCTGAGGCATCTAATTTGAAGCATTCCTACTCTACCGCCAGCGAAGAAAAGTTTTTAAAGGTGCTGACTGGTGGATTTGCAAAGTAGGCGAACTTGTCTAATAGAAAATTCCTGAAATTATTTGGACCATCCTACAGACCACCCTTTCCAGTTCTTGGGGTAGAAGGCAAACTAACTGTTCTTGCCTCCGTTGTTTGGTTCTAAGACCAGCAGAAAGATATCCATTGATCATGTTAGAAAGCATTCTGTGGCCGAATCTGTTCAGCAGACCCTTTCAGACACAAAGTAGCCTTCAGAGTAGATCCTGCAATTTCTCCCTAGTCTGAAGGAGCTACCCCCTAGAAGAGTACAGCAACAATGAATACTTGATTCCCAATCCGGGACTGCCAAGCTTGCGGTGTCTCAAGCTTTACATCAAGTGTCAGTTTTCATGCAAGAACCTGGTGCTTCAATTTCTACCATTTCAACAGTCCCCATTAATGCTGTGGTTTACTATGAACCCCCACGAAGCGTGCCACAGTCACTGAGCATCACAAACTGCTCCTTGCTTATTATTGTCTTCATGACCGGTATCTAATGCAACCATGGTCTGTCTTCTGGATTGCTACAGGAGTGTTCTTCCTCCTAAAGTGACTCATCACGATAATTGTTTTGCTGCTACTGAATGGACGTTATATTCCTGAGAAAATTGTACCATTACCTGTGGTTCATGAACTGCACCCAGATTCTTCTACTCCCAGAGAAGAAGAAATAATATATTCTCTTCAGCCCTCTGCCTTTAAGCAGACCACTTAAGTCTTAACCAGCATGGGCAGGCTCCGTTGCGTGCAATTACAAGGCGAAATTGGTGTTACAAACACTATGCTCTGGGAAAGTACCATAGCAACTCCTAAATGAGGGCTGTGTTTGAATCTTACAATTTGACTTCAACACAAAAAACTATGGCTAGGAAGGCTTAGCGGTACACAACCACCCTGTGGGAGGCAGGATCACTCATTTTCTCCATGGGTGATCAGCCATAAGCTCTGGTAGGTGGGGTCCAGCAGATAGTTTGACGGTGCTATGACTTACCATTCTTTTCCGCTGCACTGCCTATTTCACTGACATCAGACCAGCTTTCAGAGGACCCACTGTCCATTTTGTAGAAGGAAGTCCAGGATGTTACGAACAATGGAGCCATAGTGTGTTCCGGCCTCCAATATCGGAACCGGGTGTTGTTCCTGTTAGTCTAGTCCTGAAAAAGGACTGGGACCTTCACCCTATTTTAGACATTTGACTTTCTTCATGCTGTGCATTTTGGTCCAAGTCATTCCACAGACAGGGGAGTTACTGCTTTGGGACCTATTCTCCAGGTGAATAACCTTCAGTTAGAAGTACCCATCAGAAGAACAAGTCGCTTACCTTGGGTAACACTCTTTCTGGTCATATGCTCTAACTGCAGGTTCCTCGCCGCCCTCCCACATCCCCGCTTTATGGAGTGGCCTCTACCTTATAAAAAAGGCCCCAAGATAGTAATCCGCACACTGGGTCAGACACTGTTTTACCCTCTGCGTATAACATTCAAAAGCGCAAGATACAAAAAACTCGTCGGCATGCATGAGTGGCGCTTATGTGCAGTTCTGTTTCATCACTTGTAGGGCAATAGAATACCCACGGAGTCACATGGGCACCACCTACCTGTGCGCTGGAGCATTTCTGAAGGATTCTATGGTTCCAGTCTGGCACCTGGGAATATTCTAAAGGTGAACAATTTGCAGTTAGAGTATCCAAGAAACGAGAGCATCACCAAAGGTAAGTAACTTGTTCCTTAATTCTATGTGTATTCTCACATGTAATTAATTGCAACAGTTCTATTCAATATCTTTACCATGCTGGTGAACCAAGGAAGATACTACATCGTACGGAGATTCATAAATCCGGTTTCTGTGCATCCTTATTGATCCTTTCATAGTCAGTCTTCAAAACCTTTTGTATCGTCTGTCTGGACTCGAAGTCTTCTGTCAAGCCTTCAATTTAAGTCTTTCACTCAGCCCTTGGTGGATGTTAATGCCACTTTGACTGTTTGTATTCCTCAGAGCATTACTCCCACCCCTAACCCCAAGTGTTTTTCAAACATTCAATGCAGCAGGCACTTAACAGCACTATACTCCATCAGCCCAGGTCATTTCTTTACAATGTGATCTCTACTTGACATTTAAGGGACTTATGCACATAGGGCCGAATTACAAGCTGCGTAGTTCCTGGGTAACGGTCACATCACATACACCTGTACCATGCAATTATGAATAAAACCCTATGGAATTGGAATTACTGTGGGTCAGTATTTATTTTCCTGTCGTAAAACGACATGGAATTCACAATTCCATGGGGTATTAACATGTTCCACCTTCTCTGAGCATGTGGTAAATGTTTTCTGGTACCTGGGGTGGCATGTGGGTGTAAGGGAGGGAAGGAGAAGGTTTTTATCTAGCAGAGGAGACCTTGGTGTGTCCCTGCCTTTTAGAAAAAAAAAAAAAAGAAATGGGAGTGAAGCTTGGGTGGTGTTGCAGCCAAAGCCACATAGAATATATTTTTGTCTTGTGGGAATTACCGGCAAGAAAAATCAGGTAAGGTTCGCCCACACCTGAAAAAACCTACCCACTCTGGACCAGGTGGAGTGAAATCCTCTGCAGTAATTTCGCTCCGCCTAACTCCAAATCGGGGCCGCAACTGGTAAAGTTAATTATTTTAACCTGATACACTTGTAGGGCATCACCAACATCTATACTCTGTGATCTCATACTTAGTTGAAATTGGAATGGTCTCCCAAACATCTACTTAAGTTTGAATCTCATGACCACACCTCTCGATTTAGGGATAGTCTGTCTTACAAAAACAGTCAGTTCCTAGGTAGCATTTGACGTAAAGTCAACTATCGGTGGGAGACCTGTTTTTGCAGAATGGATAATGTTCTACGCATACACAGATGTAATTGATGTTACTTTTTTGCCATGATTTAAAAATCACCTGTCCCCTTCCCTTAAGACCTACCTTCAGGGATCAAGCTGCATAGTATGAAATATATGCGGCATTTTGATCTCTAAACAAACTCTTAATTGAATGGTAGGCCTGTGAGATGCTTCTAAGATGCTATATACTGTCATGCTATATGGTCACAATTTGGAATTATTCCAGCATTCTCGTCTTTGGCAATTCTAATTGCTAGGCTAAAATAATATAATAGGTCTTCATTAAGCCAGTTATTCTACATATCTTCAACGTCTACCCTCTCAGGGCGAACATGTTTTTAGGTCGAGCATTCGAGACCTCTTGTATATACTTTAGTATATACTTGTTATATACTTAAATGTGTGTGTACTTTGTGGGCTTTGGAGATCAGCCCTAGGACTTGTCTGCTTCCGCTTAGGCACTTTCTTCCTGTTCAACTGCCTCTAACTGTCTTGATAGAAAACGACCAGCAGAGGTCAGTAAAATACCAGAATTGCTTTCTGCTGAGGGACTTTCTTTTTTTTTTTTTTGATAATCAAGTTTATTAGCTTTTAAGTAAAAACAAGATTCACAATGACAATAGAAACTTGCACATTACATCTGAGATCATCGACAGTGATAACAGGAGCATTGACCTGAGTACCAGGCCCCAGAGTAGGCCATATCGTGAATGTATTCAGATAAACAAGGGCATACATGGCGATCAAAACAGGTTGAGCCATTTTCCCCAAATCTTCTCAAACATTTTAGGACAACCCCTGGCCTCAAAGAGCGGTTCTTCCTGGGTCGCACACCAATCTACCCCTCTTCGCCAGATCCTCACAGTGGGGGGTTTAGCCCGAGACCAGACCGCCGCAATGTCCTGTTTGGCCACCGCAAGCGCAGTGCCCAGGAACCTTTTGTCGGCTCTGGAGCCATCAAGCCCATCGAACACTCCCAAGAGGAGACGTAATGGATCGTGGGGGACCGTCCAGCCCAGGGTCTGTGTAAGTTCCAACTCCACACCCGCCCAGAATGAATCAAGTGCAAAAGAAACAATTGATGGACGGAATGCTGGACAATGCAAACATTCACCCCCAGTCACAAGGATCTGGGTTTAATCCATCATTCTTTTGCTCACCACACCACCCCAGTTTGGACCCAGCCATATGCAAATCAGTCTTGACCCTGTTCCTTGTGGGAACAGTCCAGCCCGAACTGCCAAGCCAGGTCCTCCCTGGACCGGAAACAAGCATCCTGGGACCGGTTTCAGGGCATCACCCTTCTTCAGCCAGGCTAGCTTGAATCCAGTGGTGTGGTGAGCACGGGACCCACGTCTGGGCATACCCTTCCCACTTAGGGCAACATATGCAAAAGAAACAATTGATGGACGGAATGCTGGACAATGCAAACATTCACCCCCAGTCACAAGGATCTGGGTTTAATCCATCATTCTTTTGCTCACTGGGGTGGTGTGGTGAGCAAAAGAATGATGGATTTAACCCAGATCCTTGTGACTGGGAGTGAATGTTTGCATTGTCCAGCATTCCGTCCATCAATTGTTTCTTTTGCATTTGTCGCCCTAAGTGGGAAGGGTATGCCCAGACGTGGGTCCCGTGCTCACTACACCACTGGATTAAAGCTAGCCTGGCTGAAGAAGGGTGATGCCCTGAAACCGGTCCTAGGATGCTTGTTTCCGGTCCAGGGAGGACCTGGCTTGGCAGTTCGGGCTGGACTGTTCCCACAAGGAACAGGGTCAAGACTGATTTGCATATGGCTGGGTCCAAACTGGGGTGGTGTGGTGAGCAAAAGAATGATGGATTTAACCCAGATCCTTGTGACTGGGGGTGAATGTTTGCATTGTCCAGCAATCCGTCCATCAATTGTTTCTTTTGCATTTGTCGCCCTAAGTGGGAAGGGTATGCCCAGACGTGGGTCCCGTGCTCACTACACCACTGGATTCAAGCTAGCCTGGCTGAAGAAGGGTGATGCCCTGAAACCGGTCCTAGGATGCTTGTTTCCGGTCCAGGGAGGACCTGGCTTGGCAGTTCGGGCTGGACTGTTCCCACAAGGAACAGGGTCAAGACTGATTTGCATATGGCTGGGTCCAAACTGGGGTGGTGTGGTGAGCAAAAGAATGATGGATTTAACCCAGATCCTTGTGACTGGGGGTGAATGTTTGCATTGTCCAGCATTCCGTCCATCAATTGTTTCTTTAGAATGAATCAAGGGCAGGGCACTGCCAAACCATATGATAAGTCAGCTGGTGCCTGATCGCATCGCGCACACGCCGGGGAGGAGCGCAACCGAGCCCTGTAGAGACGCGCAGGAGTAAGATACGCCGTGTGAAGATAATAGAGTTGGATAAGGCGTAATTTGGAGGTCGTCAAAGTTTGGGGAGCAATGAGAGCATCCCGCCAGTCTGCTTCCTCTAGGGGGCCAAGCCAACCCTCCCAGCGAGCGCGCAGCGGGTCAAGGGTCGCAGGGCCATTGTTCACAAGGGAGCGATAGATCCGTGACACCCCGCCTCTACCTAAGTTCCCCATCATTACCTGGGCCTCGAGGGGACTGAATTCTGGTCGGTGGTGGTGAACTGGTCCATCCTGGTTTGGGTCTGTGGAGCAGACGTCTTAGGACCACGGTCCCTACCCATCTCAACCACGGAGACACGGCCTCGAAGTCTAGTCAGGCGGGGGGGGGCAGCCGCCAGAGTCAACAATCCCAGACAGGGAGGGGGGGCCGGCACCCGAGCCGTCAATACTGGAGCCCGGGCGCTGAGACCGACCCTCCCGGGTCCCCTGGGCCCCGTGGTAACCGGAGTAAGTCCAAGGACCTCCTGCCCGCCGCCGCCGTCTGGTATGACGGCCGAAGTTGGGGGGGGGGGGGGGCACCTCCTTCCGGCCCCGGAGGGGGCTGTCGCTGGGTCGAGGGGGGGGAAGAATAGCAGGAGGAACCAACTTGTGGCCCCCCGTCACTCGTCACAGCAGGCCAAGAGCTACTCTCCCCACCTCAGGGCCGCAGAAGGCTCGGGCCCGGCACTGCCTGATGCAAGGAGCCGAAGGCGGAGAGCGGATCCCAACCGCCAAGGCGGGCCACAGGCAGGGGAGCAACGGGGGGGACCCGCCACCAAGGCCCCCACACCCCCCGACCGATGCGGCCGAGAGCACACCCCAGCTGAGGAACTCTGGTGATGAAGCACAAATCCGAGCGGTAAGCCCGGTAACGGCAAGCAGGAGCACAGGAGAGACGGATGGAGGAACCCCCAGGTGGAAGGGGAGGGCGAGACCGCAGTCCAAGACCCCGGCCCCCCACAGATTCCAACGCCAGCAGAGGGCCGCCCTGGAACCGAGACAATCGTGCAGGCCTCCTTCGCTCCCACATTCAGCCGTGAACAAGCAGGCGTCCCCACGTGAGAGCAGTAGCACACGGGGGGGCCGGGCAGGACGGCGAGGGGGGGCGGGCAAGACAGCCAGCACCAGCCTACCACACCGCTACCCGACACGGCAGCCGATCCCCAGGTCCAGCCCCACTCACCGGGAACGTGTTGGTGCAGGCCTCAGGTAGGCCCAGCCGTCCCCCCGACGCCAGTGCTTTGAGCGAGTGGATGAAGTCGCAGCACTGGAATGGCCTGCAGGTGGCCGTGGCTCGAGCAGGGCCGGGCCCACCGTCTCGGTGGCTGGAGCGCAGCGCTGGCGGATCATGCAGGGAGGAGACACCGTGGTCCCGGGCAGGCCTTGATGACGCTCGCCCTTTTCCACCCCAAGACAGCCAAAGGGTTAAATATGGCGGCCGGGGCAAAGGGAATCCAACGGGCGTCTCGCGCCTCCACTCCCAACCTCAGAGTAGGGCCCGTCTCAAGGGGGGGGGGGGTCGCCAGCAGTGTGGTGAGAGACACAGGCCGGCGGGGGGCTTGAGGGTCAGCGCCGGCTCCACCCCCCGCTACCCGACCATGGTAGCCGATCCCACACCCAGCCCCCACTCACCGGGTATCCACAGCTGTGCAGGCTCCGATCCAGGCCCCGCCAGGAGTCACCAGCCGCTGTCAAGGGCCCCCACCGGAGGCCCAGGAAGAAGGTCTCATGGCTGCCGGCCCTAACCCGCTCGCCGTGTCTCAGTGCGCTGAGCAGTAGTTGGTGGAGGGTCTCGTCTCCTCCCTGCTGCGGCCCCGGACCCCGGGGCACCATATGGGTAAGGCGCGGGGTAGGGCCACAAAACACAGCCAGCGAGCAGGTCCAGGCCGGTTGTGACCGCAGTCTCACGTCAGGCCAGGTTGTCTCACCAGCAGATCTTGGGCACAGCGTCGCCGCGCCTACCGGCGGGTCACAGTGGAGGCCGCCATTTTCCAGCCGCAGGGCCTCAGAGGCAGAGTGCAAATGGGGCGGTAGGAGCCCGGAATCCGGCAGCCAAGCAGCCCGGGGCAACGCTGCAGGAACAGGGAACTTCCGCAGGCAAGTAGGGGGGGTCGGATGGTTGCTGCAGACAGGCGGATGCGAGGCGGATGACGGAGGGGTCCGGAGCACTCTTAGAGTGCGACTGCCATCTTGACGCCTCAAGCCACGCCCCCTCCGGGACTTTCTTTTTTAATTTTTTCTGGCAACTGCCTCTATTTAACTTTCTTGGTAGAAAACGGCCAGCAGAGGTCAGTAAAATACGAGAATCACTTTAGCATTCTCTAGATTCCAGTCCATAGAAATTGTCTACCACGAGCACCCGTAGACAATATTTTTTTCAAATCTTGTATTTTCAGTGACCACCAAAGGCCCTGATTTTATGTCAAAAACAGAGCTTTGGACTATACCATTTCCCACTGAAAGGCAATCTGTCTCATGTGTTCCCATACCTGGCGTGTCACGCAGTTTGGTGCTTACTTTCTCTCCATGTTAAAGAACAGTAGATGTTTCAGCACCCAGGCTAATGTGCTGCATAGCTAAATACATATAAGGTCCCAAAAACGAGACCGATTGCATTGCAAATGCTTGTTAATTTGTGGCACAATGCATACACACAAACCGCCTCCATGTTCAATGAAAGTAGCTCCTGCCCACTGGAAAATGCCACTGCACAGGATCCATGCGTAGCTCCTACTTGCCTAAGCTTTGTTTTTGACCTCGTGTGGATGTTGCCACTGTTGTCAGGTGGAAACATACTTTTTAAGTTGTGTTTTTATTAAGCACCACACATAATAAAAAGGTACCGAAAAAAATACAAACTGTGGCTGCTGTGAAGCATGGCTGAAAGTTACAGAAAAAAGCTCTATAAATCGGCCGGTGTTGACCACCTCACAGCTTTTTTTTTTTTTACTTTTAGGTAGGCTGCTGCATAAAATGGCTGTAAACATTGACAGTCAGTAGATCTCGCATAGGCGAGACCCATTGGCTTTGCCAATGCTTGTTTAAGATGAGTTGTGGCATGTTCTGGTCCATAATAGGAGGGCGAGAATGGTATCCGCCTGTGTGGATATCTCCACTTCCCCACCCATTGTCTTTGATACAAAGGTTATTCCTCTGCAACCCACTTCTATCTAGATGTTCTCTCCCGTTCCAACTGTGCAGGTGCAGT